>JALGBA010000563.1:77500-653661 GCA_023970755.1 Azemiops feae | reverse complement strand
AGGCAATTTTTCCCTCTTCCCCATCTCTCCCTAAACCAAAGGATGCAACTGGAAAAGACACATTCATGTATCTCAGCTGATATAACACTATGCCTTGGAAGAGCCTGTAATTGGACTGATAGAGTAGAAAACATTTTCCCCCCAGAAAAATTAGCCAACCATCTGGAAGTGAAATCCTGTTCTCCTCTGAAGAAAACCTTCCCTTGTTCTATTTCTTTTAAGTTAAGTTTTTTTTAAATAAAAAAAAAAACTTAGAGTGATTCTTCTATTCTTCTCACAGCTTTAAGGGTGACTTTGTGTCCTCCAGTCAACTGGATGATAAAAGTTCCTTTGAGTCCTCACCTAAAATCTGAGACAGTTGGTAGGGATTGGACAGCATTCAAGTTGAATAAAGTAAAGGTAGTCCTTGATTTATGACTAGTTGCTTAACAACTGTTCAAAGTTATGACAGATCTCCCCAGAGCAGATCTGTGGCAACTTGTTGCAGCCAATTTGCCGCGGGACAACTCGCCATGGCCAACTCATTGTGGGACAACTCTCTGCAGGACAAGAGTTACACTAATATCAAAGAAATGGTGGAATAGAATCAATAAAGAAGGGATGCAAAACCAAGGACAGAATGAAATGTGAATGACAAAAAATAAAATAAATGAATTGTTAAATTGCCTCATGGTGAGTTGTCCCACGGCAAGTTGTCCCACGATGAGTTAGCCACGGCGATTTGGCCCGCTGCTCCCCAGAGCTACTTAAACCCTGTTTATGGAGTTACAACAGACACACACACATACACTGACACTCTCAGGTGATCATATTTTAGGTGCTTGGCAATTGACTGTATGGTTATTTGTAGTATATGACTATGATTTGCTATGTTTTTTGCCAGTTTCTGCCCCTCACTTCCAATTTTCGGGAAAAAAAAAATGCCTGTTGGGTAAAATGGATTTGCTTAATGACAACTGTGTTCATGTATTGACAGTGTTTGCTTATCGGCCATTGTAAAAAATGGTCATAACTTTGAATCTGGTCACGTGTCTCAACTTATGACCGCAATGACTTACAGTTGTAAGGTGAGGACTACCTGTAATAAGTAACTGAATTGGCAGGGTTTAGAATGGTGGGATGGGAGGGAGGGAGAGAGAGAGGCCATTAGGGTGGTTAATGCCAAATCTCCAGGATCTCTGAAATGGCAATGTATTCAAAGCCCAACTACTGGAGAAAAACTTTTGTCTGATGTATGGGACTATAAATAGCATATTGTGGTTATGCTGTATATAGATTGTTTGTAGACCCTGGTTGTCGATTTTATTAATTTAATTGCATTGGTATTATATAGTTTGTTAATATATATATATATATATATACGTATATATCGCAGTTGCTCCTAGAAGCACGAGGCCGAAGAGACACCAGCCTGAAGATGACGAATGAGACTTCGTCGAAATGTCGCCAAGACACTTCCAACTTTACGCGGGAGAAAACCCGAATTACCAAAGACCTACATACAAACACCCGTGAAAACCTCAGAAAACATATATATATATATATATATATGTAGTCCTTGATTACCAACTGCCTCATTTAGCAAGTGTTAAAAGTTATAACAGTATAAAAAACAACTTTGTGACAAACCATCGGACTTATGACCATCTCAGTCTCCCACAGTCATGTGACTATTTGTGTGCTTTGTTAATAAGCAGAGTTAATGGAGAAGATGGAAGTAAAAGCACATGTTGCAGTCATGTGATGTTTTGCTTAACAACTACATTGTTTACCTTAATAACTGAATGGGAAGTGCATTATGAGTTTGTTGCGGTCATATGATTTTCCATTTAGTGACTGGGGCGCTTAGTGATGGAGTTGCTGGTCCCAACTGTGGTCGCTAAAGACTATCTGTATGGCATGGTAGTTTTTTTTCCAGCTTCTAAATTGTTGTAAGCTGCCCAGAGTGATGTAGTTGAAATGGACAGCTATATAAACTGAATGAATAATAATAAAAAAAAACATCAAGCAGAAATATTCCTCTAAAACAGAGAGATCATCTACACATCACACAGTGTTTTTCCACCAATAAATGTGCCCAATCTTGATAAAGGAAATCCTGTAGATGATAAATATTATCTTATAAGTTAGCCATAGCTCCTTGGTGTGCCCACAGTGCATATTCCTATGAACCGTTATTCAGATACATGTTATTTCTTAAACATCAAAGTATTATGTGAGAAACATCATCTGACAAATGACAAATGGGATAGCCAAGGAGGTTAGAGAAAACCCTGTGTATTTTCCTTAAAACATTGCATCAAGACACCCGAGTTCACTTATATGTTTGTAAATTTAAATGTAATTCTTAGCATGTACAGGACTGCATGTACAGGACTGCTGACAACATACAAGGCCGCCTTTTATCCAATTCTTGGCTACTTAATTGCAGACAATTGGATTTACAGAAGTTTCTAAGGACATTTCCATACCACTGTGGAATCCAATTGTTCTACTTTAGGGAAGTTTATCTGCTCCAGTTTCTGACTATTCTAATTTATTCAAAATCACAGCACTGAATTTAATCCTTCTATGAATTGCCATGACTCTGGAGCCCTTATGAGCAGTCTCTTTTCCCATTAGCAGTACTTCCTAAAAAAAAAATTGGAAGTATGTGGATGTGATTTATCTGCAAATATTAACATACAAAATGAACTTTTTAATATGCATGTCTCGATATGTAAAACGGAGAGTGAGCTAAGATAGTAATAAATAAATAAATAAACAAATAAACAAACAAACAAACAAACAAATAAATAAATAAATATTGTTTCTTATGTTTCAGGTACATTCTTGCTCATTTGGTGAATGTATAGGCTACTTTTCGTTCTGGAGCTCAAAATGGCATGCAGAGTATTATTTCCTTTAATTTTTCTCTTCAGCAACAACATTGTGAGACAGGAGATGGTGACCAATATGTTTCTATGGCTGAGGCTGAACTTGAACTCAGGCCTTAACTTTAGTTCATTTTAATAATTTAAATAGCGCTCATCTCACACAAATGACTTTAACAAGTAAACCCTCCTTTCTGGAGTCCAAGAATAAACAATGACCCCGCTTACCTTCCATAGCAATGGAATTCATCCACCCCTTGACCCAAATGCAGCACGTCTATCCCCCCTCTCTTTTTACCCCCCAAATGCATATACAGGTGTTGCTAGGAAGATCCACTTATTTATTTATTTTTTTAAAATCCCCTTATGTTGAGTCATAAGTAACTCAAGGCAACAGACATTCATATCCTGGTGTGGCTGAGAAAATTCACAGACCCAGCCTATTTTGTCATAAAAGAGGATAGGTCAGGCTGACAGGATTTTCAAGCAGATTTGCATTCTTTCTGTATGTTGTATCTAAAATTAAGTGGTCTGTATTACTAATTCTAAATAAGGGATTGCTTTCCTGGTGTATTATTGCATAAAGGGCATCATTTTTAAATTTATGATTGCTATTATGGAACACTGTGGTATAATAATAAGTCCCAAGTGCAGTTATCAGAGGAATATAATTGAGTATGTATACTTTGCATGGAAATCAGTTGGGACCAGTTCTTTACCATCAGCATCTCTCTCATACATACTCTTTCTTGGTATTAGCACAGTCCCATAGCTCTTATATAACAATCATAACTCTTATAAAAGGACAATTTTTCTTATTAATTAAGCATATAAAATAACTAGGCACTGTGTGAAATGTTGAAATTCTCAAGTCTCTGGCCACAGGCTTATGATCAAAGTTTTAGAGATGGGGAAGTTTTTCTAATTTGCCTGATCCCTGCAATTATATGAATTATCATATTCATAACTATGACTCTACATAGAGTCACTTAGGTGTAGAAATTTGATAGATAAATAAATAAAGCAAGGTTTATTTCTCTTTTTTCCCCAAAAAGCCCTTTTTTGAGGGGGCTTCTCATTCAAAATTATATTTTATATTATTATTATAAATAATATATTTCTATTATAATCATATAATTGTAATTGTATTACTATTATTATATTACATCTAGAACAGATGTAAATACTTGGCAATGGCCAAGAATTAAACTGTTGCATTAGACCCAACATAGACAAGGAAATAAGGATGTGTACTTTTTAATCTGTGTAGCCATTGTTTTGATCCGTATATTGTTTTATCTTGGCTCCATGAAATGGATGTCCCCAAAATTTGCATATCAGATCTCTGCAGCAGTTTTGCAGTTTATTTTTTAAAAAGCTTGTTGTTTCACTGCCCAAATTTTGGGGGAGTGGGGGCAGAAGGCAATATCTCTCCTCCCTTTCTTTGCACTTCCAATATACTTCTATAACTTTGTGAACAATTATACTTTCTTACTGCCAGTATTATGAAACAACAAAGGAACGTACAAGTAGGATCACACACAAACATAAAAGAAGTCCAAACAACTTTATGTTATGGACTCACTACATTAAAAGCCTCTGCCCTGCAGGGATGGCTTATTGAAACAAGCAGCCTCCCCACCTGACTATCTCTCTTCCATCTGTCAACTGAACACAGTATATTTGGCACAGTATATTTTTGTAGTATTTTTTTTTTCAAAAAAAGAGACCTACTCTCCCCTCTCCATTGCAAAATGGCCAAGGTGACAGCTGTTTTCTCACTCTCCTCTGCCTGCTCCTGAGCTGGATCCATTCCATCTGTCTGATCTGGTCCATCTCACTCTCCTGCTGCTCATCTTGGCTCTTGCAAGCCTTTGCTTTCTTCCAGTTCCCCTCACTGGGCAATTCTCTCATTAGTGAAGCTGCCAGCCTCTCTCTTTTCTATTGACTTGAGTATAGTCAACTGAATCTCCTTATTCCTTGTTTTCCTCAAACTGTTCCTCTTTCCTGTTAGATTAGGAAGAGAAACCCTGGCTGGGGTGAGCTGGACAGAGGGGGGGGGGAAAGCCTTCTGTTTTCTAATTTTTATTTGCTTATGAATACTCTTCCTTTCTCTCTTATTTCAGAGAGCCAAAAGTCACCAGCCTTATCTTTAATTCCATTATCTCTCCAGGCTGCCTGTTTTTAATCTTTCCTTTCTTTCTGTCCTTTCTTTTTATTTTATTTTTTTCACTAGCCATTTTGCCAAGCTAAACCTTTCCCGCTTTGTACTTTTTCTTTCAGCCATCTTTATTTTTTTATTTATAAGATTTTATATAGCCACCGATCTTAAGATATCACAACCACAGAAAGAAAGAAAGAAAGAAAGAAAGAAAGAAAGAAAGAAAGAAAGAAAGAAAGAAAGAAAGAAAGAAAGAAAGAAAGAAAGAAAGAAAGAAAGAAAGAAAGAAAGAAAGAAAGAAAGAAAGAAAGAAAAGACACCAGAAAACAATTAAAACAAAAACCAGGTGCCTCCTTCATCCTTCTTGAGTGCATCCAACAGAACATCCAGAGGATGTTCATCTTACCTCAGTGCTTGAGGGAAAAGCCAGCTCTTTATGGCTTTACGGCTAAAAGGGTTGGGGGCCTGCTAGGTCCCAGGGAAAGGATTTCCGCAGGCTGGGGACTGCTGAGGAAAAATACATTCCCTAGGTCTCACTAGATGGCAGCATTTAAAGAAAGGGACCTGGAGTGTGACCGCTTCATTTGACCTGGTGGGATGCACAGATGCCCTCAAGAAGTTTGAGGAGAGACTATTTTGCTCCCAGCTTCACATCTCTCTTTATATCTTTCCTAACTCTTAAATTTTGTTTTCTATTTCTCTGCTTCTTGGGATTACCCCTCTCTGTTTGGAAGGGCTATTAAAATATTCCTATTTTTTTCACCCACTGGGTCCAAGCAATCTAATTTCAGACACTTTATTTTCCTCTGTTTCTTCATCTTTTTGCACTCTCTAGCAGATCCTACCTTCTAACACTTGATTACAAGCTTAGTTCTTGACTAAGCTTCTTTTAGCTACCATAGTCTTTGTGGCAAAACTCTTACCAGATTGTATCTATTACAGGATATTATTTTAACACAGTTTTAAGATTATATTACCATAGAAGAAGCCAACATTTTCCAAGTAGACTGTATTCTTATTTGTGCGACTTTCAGTCAGGAGAATATTATAAATACAGCCTTAGTCTCATGCAGCTCAAGGATGGAAGACCCATAGGAAATCAACTAACGAAATGTATTTTCTACTTCAACCATCCCCATTTTTCTCTTCTCTGATTTGAACATGTCTCACCTTCTACATGTGTATATGGGTGCACTCTCATTCACATAGGTAGAACCATTCTCCAAGACCCAATATAGGCAATGACCAGGCTCAGAAAATCATTCTTTACTCACAAACCTTGCATGTGAAGTTCCATAAGCATATTTCCCCAAAAATGCTTTAAGAACAAAGAAAGTATATTGGCAGATATAGGTGTGTTGGTGTGTGTGTGTATGTGTGTATACACACACATACTGTATATATCTATGTATGTATGTGTATGTATACACACACACACATACACACATGTGTACACAATTAATGCATATTCAGAAATCATGTTTACATGGCCAGATTACTTGCATATTTGTTAAATCTGCTCTCCAGGTATATTTGGGCAAGTTCTTCCAAACATGCTCATTTCTTCACATTCATTCTACTGAGGGCTGGGTTGGACACTTCCTCAAACCAAGGACAGCAGCAGTCCTTGGTTTGAAGGCATGTGTATATTTCCATATTTTCCTCCCTGAGGCCCATTTGAGTGGTTCAGTGCAACCTAGAACTAAGGAGAAACTTCCTGACAGTTAGAACAATTAACCAGTGGAACAACCTGCCTCCAGAAGCGGTGAATGCTCCAACATTGGAAGTTTTTAAGAAGAGACTGGAGAGCCATTTGGCTGAAATGGTATAGGGTTTCCTGCCTGAGCAGGGGGTTGGACTAGATGACCTCCAAGGTCCCTTCCAACTTTATTATTATTATTATTATTATTATTATTATTATTATTATTATTATTATTATTATTATTATTATTATTATTATTATTATTATTATTATTATTATTATTATTATTATTATTATTATTATTATTATTATTATTATTATTATTATTATTGTGTTGGACTCAGAATTGATAAACTATCGTCTGCAGATCAATTGGGATTACAACCTGGCCACTTTGAACATTGATATGGTTAGCCTTTATTTTACTTTAGCATCACGACTGCAAAAATGTTAGTAATGGCCAATGATAAGTTTATATTTATATATGGTATATCTCAAGGAAATTAGCAATATGTATTTTCTTATGGTTTCTAGTGATGAGATTTAAATTGGACTAGTTACTGTACAGTTTTCTTTTCAGATGATTGATAATTTTGGATCTGTGAGAGAAATGCAAAGAATAACTTTCAGTCAATACTTCTCCCTCCCCCCCCCCATCCGATCCTTTTTGTTAAGGCAACCCATTATAACCAATAGGCATTTGCTCTAGTCAGGTCTGCGTAGTTCGGCAATGCTAATGAATTCTCATTACAACCAAAAATTATGCTACAATTTAATATGAGGCTGAGCTGAACATCTGATGTCATTCAGAAAGCCTTTTTTTAAGGGATCACTGAGTTTGCCACACACGTTTTAGAGATTTTAATATTAATCTACCATGCAAAGCTGTTAACAGGCCTTCTAAAAAGAGCCATTCGATTTTATCATCAAAGTATGAATAAATGGAGTGTTGCATCTTGTGAATGCCAGAGAAATAGGCTGCTGACGCAGCCAATCGGTCCTATGCAAAATAGGTACAACTGCAGAGAGCTTGTTGAATTCAGCAGGACAGCGCTAAAATGGAGGGCAGCTAAGACAAAGAAATGTACACGTGTGGGGTGTGGAAGGGGTTTGTGAAATGGTATGAGGCTGATTATTGTCTCTTCCCCCTCTCTCTGCACGGTCCTGCACAAGTCACAGAGATTGTGTCATCTCTATCTATCTATCTCCCCCCCCCCCGAATATTTTTAGGAACTATTGGAGAGGGAGAGAGAGAGAGAGAGAGAGAGAGAGAGAGAGAGAGAGAGAGAGAGAGAGAGAGTCAACATATCAAACATGTTTCTAATGCCCTCCAGTGGATCCTGACAGACTTTACATCCAATAAACAGTGGCAGTTCCTGATGCATTCCAAATAGAAAGCATTTTAGGAAAATGTATGCTGAATCTACAAATGATGTTGGATCTACAACATGGATGACACATTTACTTTTCTTCTGCATTTTCCACTCTGCTCTTTATTTGGTTCTCACAAGCCTGCCTGCTCTACTCAAATGCTATTGATGTCGAGCAAAAAAGACCCTGGTTGTTTATGATACAATTTTAGCTTAGTATGTCTTTCTTGCTTCTCTCTGCAACATATATCTCAGCTACCACATTTTGAAATCAGAAAGAACAGAGATGAGTTATTTGGGAGATAAGGAAGCAATAGCACTGTGATAAGCATTCCCTGGTTTCTCAAAGGAGTAGATGCTGGGTAATTCTAGGAATAGAAGCAACCTGCTGTGCTACACTACTGGTAAGGGATAAGGGTGGCAGGGCTGCAAACTTAAAAAAAGCACTCTATAAGGATGTAAGCTTCCTCTTGTCTATGAGCAAGAATTATAGTTAAGAGTGAATCAACAGAGGTTTTGTTAGTTCTGGAGGTTTACAGTATATCTGTAAAAAAGGATGGTGTTTGTTTTTCATCTTGCTTATATAAAAAATTATAAGCCACTTTTCAGGTATAGGATCAGAAATAGTTTTTTTTTCCCACAGCCCAGACACCTTTTTAACTGAAAACATCAAAAATTGGCTTTGGAACCCCTTTCATGCTGAGATCAGAGCGTATACTGATCTGTATAAAAAGCTTCTCTACTGATCTCTCTCTCTCTCTCTCTCTCTCTCTCTCTCTCTCTCTCTCTCTCTCTCTCTCTCTCTCACACACACACACACACACACACACACACACACACACACACAATTTCTTCCTTTCTTGGCAGCAGAATAAAATCCTCTCCTAGACCTGACCCTCAAAAGCACAACTAAAAGGGGCAATCAGAATCTGCCAAAGTCATCATTTAACAGCAGAGGCTTCTTTTCCTCAGAGGCAGAGTCCTGTCTTTTCTGAAATTACATTTCCATATTTCCATATTCCATCATTTCCCCCTCCTGCTGTCCTAGAGGGATCCTTTGGACACAAAGCATCTCTGGATTTTCACAGAACTGAAAATGCCGCTGCTCGTAGTAAAGGGACCTAACAGAAATTGACCACAAATTTCAGCTTGCTCTTCCCCCCCCCCACCACAAAAATGGAGAAATATTTGCTTATTGTGCAGATAAACTATTTTTCCTTAAAGGCAGAGTAAAAGCTGAGCTCCAGAGATTACAATGCCATTGCCACAAGATAATAGAATAACACACTCCAGTGCATGTATCTTCTATTCACATAAATTTAACAAGTACGCCCTCTAGTGGAGTTAATATGAGTTGCCTCATCCTGACAGAATTGGTTAATGGCCAAGAAACTGCTAATGTGAAGAAAACATTTGCTCCCTTTTTAAATAATTCTTTAGACTCTTTTTTCTTGTGAGAAAAGCCTTTCCCAGCAATGCCGCAATGCCTTTACTGAATTACTGTATCCAGATTCTTCAGTTTTGCTCAGAATTATTTTACTCTGGTAAAGGGCTGAGAAGGTGATGGTCATAAACTAGTAAAAAAAAAATGATAGGGAGGAGTTATAAGCAGAGCCATGATTTATTTCCTTTTGGGAAAATGGAGCATGAAAGATGGATGGAGAGTGAAAGTAAGCATATAAAATAATAAACATAAAAAATAAGAGCCATGTTGCAGATTAGGCAGACTTAGAGGCTGCAGGCAATGGTTATCCATCCTGTGTGCCAAGTGGCAAAATGGCCTCGAACTTTTCAGCAACAAGGCTGAAATCTTTACATCATGGGAATAGTAAACTAGATCTCTCTCTGTTTCTGTCTTCCTTCTCCACTCTATGCACTGTTTGCTAGTGGCAATAGGACGGTGTAAAATAAAAGTCCTTGCACAGAAGTCTGAAACCAGCTACTCTAGAAAATGTCATCATTTCCTATCAGAACATGTTCCAAAAGTAGTTTAGGTCCTCTGCCAGCTTATTTAAAGCATTATATTGAATTGGAGAAGCCATTCTACCCAAAATGTTGTATCTATGTAGGGCAAATAATATTCATGTTGCCAAAATATGTCATTTACCTGAAGAAAAGAAGTGGTATCTGTAATTTTTATGATTTTTTTTTGACAGTGAGATTAATGAAGGCCCTATGCCAAAGAAATTTGCTAACACTTGGTTGAGATAACAAAGATTTGATCTGAAACAGTAAAAGATAACTTCATATGTTAAATAAGGTGCTGTTTTCCATCTTACAGAATTGAAGGAGCCCTTAGAAATAGTATATACTATAGTAAAGAGAATTATAAACATTTCCATGTTTATATTGATCTTGGATGGACTAAGATAGTTCTTGTGGCTTTAATTCAAAGTTTCCATACATCTATATCCAACCAATTGGATTAGCTGGTTACATATTTTTATGTTTTTTATTATTATTAATAACTGAGCACAGGTAAAATGTAAACGGTGTTAGATTTGAAACTATGGCAAGCCTATTGTGGATCCATCTGATCTGTGGTAGTCCAGCTATTCACTTACCAAGAGACAGGCATGAGACGTGGAAGGCATTTATTTTCAGACTATTATGTAAGATATATGTAAATGTAAGATATATCAGTCTTCCAGAACAGGACTGGAAAAGTTTTCAGAATCAGATTCTGTACATTATGTCAGGATAAGATGATGGGCCATAAGACTAGTCACTGACAAGACTACTTTGGATCTGGTGTCCAAATGTCTTATATGGGCATTGAAAGGGATTCCAACCTCCTGCGTTCTTATTTATGGACTCTTGCTCTTATCAGATAATATCAAATAGATTAAAAGTGCGGATCAGCAACCATCCCTTGTCTGAATGGGGTTTTTTTAACTAATGTTGCACAATGGCCTAGGCACCAAAAAGGAAAACATGAGTGATATCATGTGAGAGCTCCAAAACATCATGAGATCTCACAACAATTTATCCAGAGGGAACTTCATGGGATCAACAGAGTGCCCTGGTCTCCATAGATGACGCACTGCTAAACATGAGCTGATGGGATATATGGAACTTGCTGGCTAGGGAATTCTGGGTCTACAGGTCTTAAAGTCACTAACGTTGAGAACGTGTATAGAAGGAAATGGATATCCAAGAATATTCCAGTAATGAAAGGTAAAGGTAAAGGTTTCCCTGTCCAGTCATGTCTGACTCAGAGTCATGGCGGTCATCTCCATTTCTTGGCTGAGGGAGTGTTGTCTGAAGACATTTCCCGTGGTCCTGTGGCCAGCTTGGTTATACGCCAAAGGCGCACTGAATGCAGTTACCTTCCCACCAAAGTGGTACCTATTTATCTACTCACATTTTCATGCTTTCAAACTGCTAGGTGGGCAGGAGCTGAGGAAAGGGAGCTTACCTTGTTGCATGGCGCTGAGGTCTCAAACCTGAACTGTCAGCTTTCCAGATGACAAGCTCAGCATCTTTAACCACTAAGCCATGCACCCCTGAGATTTCAATAACTAATTGGTTTTAATTCGAGTTGCTTCCATCTGATAATATTTGGTAATTACTGAGCACTTTTTCTGCCTTTTTTACAGAAATATCAGACCTCCACAAGGTAAAGGTGGGGAAGGGAGATTTATAGCATTTAAGTATTACATACTGTTCATCTCACACCTTCTCTGAATCCGAGCAAGTATAGTTTTCATTAACCATGGTAAAATATAAAGGTATTCATCCCAAAAGTGCTTTTCCAAAAGGCAACTGGACTTTCATAGTTTTTTTTTTTTCCCTTGAAAATATGTCGCTTCTCACCCAAGAAGCTTCTTTGGTTTAACCATGACCTGGATGATCGAGAATCTCCACAATCATCATTATTATAGCTCAAGATGCTTTTCAGGTTGTTAGTTTCCTTTTGAAATCCATGTGATAAACAGGGACATTGTGGTTGTACTTAATTCAGTGTATCTCCCCCGCCAAATAGCAAACAATCCTGAGGCACATTATAGTATAAATTACTGAGATTTTTTTTTTAATCAGCATATCAGTGGAGTCCAACATGTGCTTCTTTGACTGCAACAAAACCTGTGAGTTTCTGCATTTAAGGTTAGAACTAAACATCTGCACAACAATCTTTTCAAACAGCAATATAGAATATCATCATCTATCATCATCATCATCATCATCATCAATATCGCCATCAGCTGGAAAGTGTAAGAATGCTAAACGGTATATAAAGAGGAAGGTGAAATTTGCTAAATTTGGAAGTAGCAAATCTTGCCAGAAAAAAAGGAAACATTGATTCTAATAAGTGGAAGATTGAAATAATTTATTTGACAATTGGTTTCAAAAAAATAAAAAATAAAACTATAACTGAGGGACAATCAACCCATGCCAGAATATTATAAGAAAAAAATCAGCACTATACATTGAAGTTTAGTTTTTCCAAGTGCATCCTATCCTGTAAATCACTCAATCTCTATACAAGAGTATATATTTTCTGTCACAGCTAGTGAAAAAGAAAATAGTCAGGCTACTAGCATTTCTAAAGGTTATATGTCATTGCATATTTTTTTAAAAATGGAATCATTTTCAATATTAAAGACCAACTTTTAAAGGCAATACATATATGAAATCTGTCATCATTCCACAAGCTTGGAAACTGCAGAAAATACATTCAGATTTTAGAAAAATGGTCGCAACTCATTAATTGCATGGCTCTACTTGGAGAATAATAAAACATATGACATTTTTAATCTTATAAATCATTATTCATCAAAGAGTCATGTAACCAAAATGGAAGTACAAATATTTGTTTTCAAATAGATCTTTTTAGTGATATCTAATACTTAAAAGAACTTAAACTTACAGACCAAATAATATAAATAATGAGACAGCTGATGTTAAAAATTAAATTTGAGTTATTAGTAGAAAGCAACCTGGAACTGAGGAGAAACTTCCTGACAGTTAGAACAATTAACCAGTGGAACAACCTGCTTCCAGAAGCTGTGAATGCTCCAACACTGGAAGTTTTTAAGAAGAGACTGGACAACCATTTGTCCGAAATGGTGTAGGGTTTCCTGCCTGAGCAGGGGGTTGGACTCGATGACCTCCAAGGTCCCTTCCAACTTCTTTATTATTATTATTATTATTATTATTATTATTATTATTATTATTATTATTATTATTATTATTATTATTATTATTATTATTATTATTATTATTATTATTATTATTATTATTATTATTATTATTGTTGTTGTTATCTTTTATTCATTAAACATGAACCTCAGTCAACTGAACATTCAAATTGGCTGGTGCTGATGGTTGACACGGGTTGCTACCAGCATCCTACGTGTCAACCAGGTACCTTCTTAAAATATAAGATGTTCCGAGTAGCGCAGTTTTTTGTAACATTGCTGGAGTTATTGCAGGAAGCTGCAGTTTCTTGATGTGTTTTGCGAAGTCTTTGGACATAGTTCCCAGTGCCCCGATGACAATGGGTACCACTGTTACACTGTTGTTGTTGTTGTTGTTGTTGTTGTTATTATTATTATTATTATTATTTTGGGTCATGGGACATTTTGATTTTTTTGATAGAAAGTATTGCACACAGCACTGGATCCCAAAGAGGCTGTGTAAATCCTAGCTGTGACTTTTAACAGGTCATTTGGGAAACTCTTAAGCATGTAAATTCCAGATCATTTAGTATCCAAGAACAAAGACAACAATGCAATGTTAAGGAACTTATGCAATGTAGATTTCAATGAAATAATAAATTTAATCTGATTGAATTTTATCTACTCTATTTGTGCAGTATATTTTGAGAATCAGTCTTGTTGAGTTGATACTGAAGGGCAGAAACTGGACTTAGAGGTTTAAGTATGAATAGTGATTCTTTGCTATTAATTTAGATAATGTTTGTTTTGAATGTATAGTGTAACCATTAGTCCATCCATACACACAATAACAAAGAAATGATATATGCTGAAAATCATGACTGATCACTCATAATGAAAGACTGAGGGAACTAGTAAAGGATCCCGATGTGATAGAAGGTTCTGAATGTGGAACTGAACATTTTTTGGAATTATCAAAAGTGGATCTTAGGAGAGGAAAAAGAACATGGAAGAAAAGAACAAAGATGATGAGAAAGAAAGAATAATCTTAGGATTAAATGGGGGTAGAAAGAAATGGATGTTGGAAAATAGCGATTGAGCTACTTTAAAAATCATTCAAAGCTCCATGTGACATCATGGCATGATAGTAGTGTCAACTGCAGCAAACCTACATGGAAATCACCAAATGAAATACAGTGGTACTGGTCAGTAATACCAAACATTTTTTTCCCATAAGGAATAATGTGGTGAGTCACAAGGGAGCTGATACCGACAAGTCTAGCTTGTGCGTTGAGTACAAACAAATGATGGGACAAAATGTTCATGTCAAAATGCATTGAGTACCAAATTCGATGAGTTTCAAAGCAGTTGAGTACCAAGGTATAGTATTCTGTGGGCTTCATACAGAACATGGTTTTGTCCTTTTTCTCTAAAACTATGATGGTGATGATGAAGAAGATCGCTTGGAAGAAAGGTCTACCCAGGCCTGGACTGCATTTTTAACACAGGTGTAAGTATTATGCTGATTAATATCTTGTTTAATATTAATATTGCATATTTTAAGAACCACTAGAACGGCATCTAAGCCCTGTAATTAAATGAATAAATTCAATGCTAGTATTAAAGAAACAGATTGATTATATCTTTTTGACTCTTAACAAGTACATAGATTTTCCTCCATGATGACCTATCCCTAACCTAGTCTTTCAGGTCTCCCAATAATGTACTCATTGCTACTGTAACTTAGTCTATTGACCTTGCTACTGATCCTCTTTTTCTCTTTCCTTCTGCCTTTCCCAGCATTGAAATCTTCTCCCAAGAGCTCTGTCTTCACATAATGTGTCCCAAAGTAGATTATTTGAGCCTGGTCATTTGTGCAAGTGAGAATTCTGGGTTCATTTATTTGAACAATATTAATCATTTTGTTTGAATTTTCCCCGCTAGAGGGCACCTCAGTCTGCAGCAAAAAATAAAATTAACAAACAGGTTAGGTGTAAGCTGCCATGCCATTCCCAGCAGTTGCTGACTGTCAATATTTCAAATTCAAACATTTCAGATCAGGTTTCATTGCCACAGATATTAGCATCTCCGAGAAGGACGAGATGGTGATCCTTACAGAGCAATGAGTACTCAGAATTCAGAAGAGGTTTGCCAATATCATTGGCAATACCATTTAATGGTATTTAAACTAGTAAATAAGTAAGCTGGTTTTAGGGCAGGGGTCTTCAAACTTGGCCCTTTTATGACTTGTGGACTTCAGCTCCCAGAATTTCTCAGCCAGGCACCCTAGCTGAGGAATTCTGAGAGTTGAAGTCCACAAGCCATAAAAGGGCCAAGTTTGAAGACTCCTGTTTTAGGGCATACATTGAAGATAAATGGTTACATATCCTTTTATGCAGAAACATGGGGGGAAAAGATAAAGGAAGTATTTGTTCTTCTAACAGTCAAATCTAGTGGTGATTACTGATGGACTGGAGCCAAAACCAAGCCATTAAAATGAGAGACTACAATTAACAATCTGAGCTGTTTTAAAAATACAGTACTAATAATAATTGAAAGAAAGTTAATGAGATTAAAGCCCATTACTCCTGAACATGGTTGGCACTACATATTTAATACCAATTTAAAAAGAATACTATAAAAATGTATATGATGCACAATGGAGAAGAATCCTTGTGGAAGCAAGCTAGGCCCCAAACCAGCTCTTGTCAGGGGAATAAGATTACAAGAACTTCTAGGCTCCTCCCTTCATCCCCCCAAAAGGCCTAAATTTGCATAAATAGTAGGGTTTTTTTTATATTTTTGGAGACTCAGGGTAGCTTATGGTGGTAATATAATCTTTTTCAATCAATTAATGAAACTGAATCCAGTCCTTCAGGGAATAACGTGATCTTACTGTTCCCAAAATGCCCTCTAAAGAGCCACATTTTATGGCTCTCCCAAAATTGGGTAAATATGAGAATGGAGTCTTGGGATCACTTACTCTATTTGGCCCAGTTTTTGTTAATAAATAAAACTTAGAAATGGAGGGAAGAATCTAAATGCATGCCAGATTTTCTGTTTCCTATTCCTGTTTTCCTTTTCCATCCCCCTGCAAACTCAGTGTGCTTTTTTGGGTGGTGTTTTTATACTTTATGATTATGAGAGAGTAGGAGATGCTACTGTTGATTTTTTGCCATGGATTCCCCATCATTCTCCAGTGGCTATTTTATTCCAAATTTCCTAATATGGAAAAGCCCCATGGGAGGAGATTTCTTATGGTATTTTCCTTTCAAATTTTGTGGATTGTTGGGAAACCAGGATAGAAATAAATGTATAATGGAAACAAAAATTTTCACATATATCCATTGGTCATCTGATAGCTAAAGAAAATTCAATAAACTCACATCTCTTGTAGGAGAATTTTATCAACTTTCTCTTCTTACCTGTTTTGGTTTTGTTGTTGTTGTTAAAGTAGCAATGTTAACGTGATTTCAAAATAAGAATAGTTTTTAAAAAGTGAAAATATTTTTCAGCCAGGCACTTTTTTAAATATCAAGAACCATTGGCTTCCATTGGTGATGGTGATATGGAGGTATTAATCAGTAGCCCCACATAAATAATATGAAGTTTTCTGTATAATTGTATTTCTATAGTCACACAGACAAAAAACATTCTATGGTATTTGTGCCTGTCAGATAACTGTTAAAAGCATAAAAAATCATATTATTTCCCAATGTACAGTATCCTCAAGTGAATGACCAGTTCCAGCTATTACAAGGAGAACTTCTAGATGGTTTTTACACTGTCTCAGATCCTAATGCTTCAGGGGAATATTTCTCACACTGAGATTCATTAAGAAATGAAATGAGAAATTAAGTTGTAAGTATGAATAGGTATCCTAATCTGGAATTGCAGAGAAAATCTTTTTTAAAAAGACCATAGCTCAGTGTCAAAAGATCTTGCATTTAGATCTGGACATTTCCAGGAAGAATTCCTGGAAAAATTCCTTCCTGAATCCCTGGTTAATCAAACTAGATGAGCCAATGAGATAACCTGGTATAAGGCATTTCCTACATACAGAGACAACTTATTGCTGGGATAGCACAAGTGTATATAACCTAGTTCTACTGGTATCCCCACCACCACCATCACCCAAAAAAAAAAAAGTAATCTTCATTCACTGAAAATCTGGACTTGAAAATTAGTTTCTCTACAGCTAATTGGTTACCCTGAGCAAAAAGTATGATGATACTGTAATGCCAGAAAAAAGTACATGAGGGGCAGATGATAATCAAGTTTCTTTGGGTTATCTGACAAGAATAATCATTTACAGTCTCCATTTTTTCTCTTCTTGATTTATTTGAACACACCATTGGTTAGCATTTGGTGCTAGCGATTGTGTCGGTATGATGCCAGTTTCATAATCCATGAAAGCAAAGCATGTGGAATACTGCAACTGCACTCTTCCCATGTGGTTACATACTGCCTATTCTTTGGGACTTTAAAAGCTTATAAAACACAATTCTTTTTCATTTACAGTCAATTATGGCTCACTTTCTCCCCACCCATGCATTTTCACATGTATATTTGTGGTTTCCACTCAGATCAAAGGAACTGATGCATGCACACTATTAAAGAATATCTGGCCAATTACTCATAGGTCCTATAAATTGTTATGTTCCCAAGCCTCCACCCTGAAATGTCAAAACATTGGCCTTTCCTTGAGTGCTTTTTCTTTCTCATTAACTAAGCATTATGAAGTCCATTGAATGCACTGAGGCATACTTCTGAGTACACATAATTGTGGCTATGCTCTGAGCCTTGTAAACCAGTAGAGCCAGGCCAAAACAGAAAGCAAGGACTCTATTTTGCATTATGTTTTGCCTGGTTTACAAGATACCACACAGAGAAAGAACCACAACATATTGGATACAAGATTCTTCACGTTTTTTTTAAAATGGCATCCATTTAAATATCCTTGCAACCTGGATTGAGTGCAGTCTCTTGCCCCCTCCACCCCTGCCTACTGAGCTTCTATAAGTGATTCAAGCAATTTTACTTAACTTTTCCAAGTGTGCCATTGTTGTTAAATGTTCATCATCAGACCTGGAATAGATTTAAGTGTTGTTTTTTGCCTGCTTGTTGAAAAATAAACAGTCCAAATGTAGACAAACCACACATATTGACACCCTGTTGCTGCAAATTGGCTGTAGATTTTATCCTTATGTTAGCCACCTCCCTTCCCCAAGAGTTGAAGTCCACAAACTTGAAGTCTGGATATAAATTCCAGGTAATGGAGTTTAAAAGAATTCATTGTTGACATGTTAATAATTCTTATGGATTAAACTCCAAAATGTTGCCATAAAGACAAGGCTAGACCATTTGTATTACAGTTCCTAATTCAGTTGTGCTATAATGGCTCGAGGTCAATCAATCAATCTGAATAGCGCTGGAAGGGACCTTGGAGGTCTTTTAGTCCAACCCCCTGTTCAAGTATGAGACCCTATAACTGGTGGCGAACCTATGGCACGTGTGCCAGAGGCGGCACTCAGAGCCATCTCTATGGGCACTCGTGCCGTTGCCCCAGCCCCGCCTCCCCCCATGGCCCCCTCACCAGCAGCCCCCCAGAGGAGAGTTGCCCCCGGGCACGGCCTGCGCGGAACAGTGCAGCCAAGGACATGGCAGCTGGGCAAAGACTCCGCCCTCACGCCCTGTCGAGCGCAGATGATGCTACGGGGTGCAGGCGGAGGGCGTGGCCATGGCGCTGCAGGGTCGTCTGGGCGATCTGCTGAGGCGGGCCGTGGAGGCGGTGGGTGGCCCTGCAAGCGGGTAGGTGGGACAGGGGTGGAGCGGGGGGCGGAGCGGGCGGGGGCGGGGTGGTTTTTGGGCACTCAGTCTCTAAAAGGTTTGCCATCACTGCCCTATAACATTTCAGACAAGTGGCTGTGATAAAGCTTCCCTTATTATTCTTTAGAAAATAATTAAAAATCTCTCTTTTTATAGACATTTTAATTTAGAGGTTTTTATGCTACTCTTTTTAAGTATGTATGTGGGGAGTGGAGAAATTCCCAGAATTTCAAATCAGTACTGTGGAATTAAACTCACTATATCTGACAGCTGTTCTATTGGGAAAGGCTGAACTAGAATTTCTGGCAAAGCTGACAAGCTCTAATTTGTATATGAGCTACAGGGACTTATAAAGCTCACCCTAAAGAAAAAGGAAACTTTAGAGTGCCCCTACTAGCTGATATTAAAATGCAAGCCAGAAAAAAAATGGTCCCTACCCCCATCTCACTCTCTACTACGTGTTCTAGCAATCAGAAATAACAAACATAAATTCTGTGGGTTTTTTTTTTTTTTGAAACAGGATGTTTTTAGAACAAGAAGCCTCTTTTATTATGCAAAACATATTCACTAGGCAATACAGTGAAGCAGCTTCTTACAGCAGCATGGATCTCTTATTAATAATATTTTAAAATATTGTATAATTCTTCTATATAATATTTAACAGAACCAAGCACTTATAAGTCTAGGCAATCCCATTACCGAATGTTTCATTGCTTTTGACATTCAGTCTGGGTACCAACTTAATCTTCGCCTAAAGCAAGGAAAAGCAATCTGATGCCTTTGGACTTTAACTCTCATCAACAGCAGCCACCATGACTTGCATCAGAAGAGCATTGCACTGTTTACCTCCTGATATCCCTGCCTTGTTAAGAATTCTTCTAGTACTTGATAAGAGAACAAAGAAGTTATATAGTCTGCATTGTTCAGTAAGAAATAGTCTTATCCTTCAAAATAATGCCTAGTGTTTGTTTGTTTTTTCAACAGTTCAGCAACAGTTTCCAGTTTGGGCTTTCAACTGATCAATAATATGATTCATTAATTTTATCACGGATCAATTCAATATTTTTATGTTTGAATTGTTTTCTACCAAATTTGGGGGGGGGGAGAGATTCTGTTTATATTGAAGCAGAATCCAACTTCTGAATTCTACTCTTGACTAGATATTTCGCAGGTATATTATGGGAAATAAATTCAATGCTTCTGGGTTGATATGTTCAAGATCCTTCATTATTTGGGGGCACAAGTTAAATGTCAGTAATCTTAGTGTTTAGCACTCCCTCTGGGTTCAGAAACAGATTGCAACCAATAATTTTTTCTAGGGGAAGTTATTGTGCAAAAGAACAGGAGGGAAGAACTCTGCAGAATTTATTTGTTTGTTTGTTTGTTTGTTTGTTTTTTGTTTGTTTATCAGAGTTATTTGTCACCCATCTGATAGTTCAGTAAACTCTGAACACTTACATTAAGAATAATAATGACACATACCCAGTTCATTAGAACAGAAGAGACTGTTTTGGCATTTCATTTAACGTCACTACAAGTTGCTATGATCTGCATAATATAATTTATGATGGTACACACTGTATACGAATATATGGTATGCAAGATATGACATTTTCAGAGTCATATTCCAGAGTCATATTATCAAAATATCACTGTTTTCTGCCTCTTGCAATCAAATAAATTTGAATTTCTAACCATATTTCATGGTCCCTTGGCAAAGGAGAAGGAAAGGGACTTCAAGGTGAAAGCATCTTCAACTCAATTCTTTACCATGATTTTTGCCATTTCAGAAATGGAGCTTTACAAGTCTGCTTAGGAACAAATTCTACCATGTAATTATATATAAGGTCCATTGACCACATAAAGCAGACATGTCAAACTCGTGACATCACGTGACACCGCGCGACATATCGGAACTTTTCCCCATTGCCAGCAATGGGGTGGACGCGGTTTCTTCGTGATGTGTCTGGCCCGCGGGCCAGCAGTTTGACACTCCTGACATAAAGGTATCATCAACCAACTTCATGGAAGCTATAGCAATATCTATCTATCTCTCCTCCCTCCCTCCCTCCCTCCCTCCCTCTCTCTCTCTCTCTCTCTTTTCTTTCTTTCCCTCTCTCTCTTGCCTGCCCATGACTCTGGGCAGCTAACAACAATTAAAAGCATCATAAAACACATAAAAACAATACACATATAGTCAGCAGCTGAAGTTAAAAAAACAACAATAACAAATCATCATAATCATTAGATATTTCCATATCTTCCATCATTTCCTTTCTTGCACAGCATGGGGAATGCAAATATGAAGGGATTTTTTTTTTCTCCACCTACATTACCTAAATTTTCTGTGGAAGGTTTTCCAGAGGCAGTATAACAATGGCAGACTGAGCCAGCTATACTTTCTCTCCATCTCATACATATCCACATGCATGTTTGATATAATTATAAAAAGAGAGGACTCTTTTCACCAGAAATTTAAGATGAATTACAAAACACCCCTCATACGAATTATCTACAAATAATGACTCTGTGAGGTAGGTTGGCCCAAAAGTGAATGGCCTAAAGTCACCCAATAGCTTTCCACGGCTGAGAGTTGATGTAAACATGGATTGCTTTGGCCTAGCCCATCATAGGGGACTGGAGGCTAAAACATATAAAGAACGGTTGCTGGAATAAGGAATGTCTAGTTCAATGAAGAGAAGGACGAGGGGTGACATGATAGCAACGTTCCAATATCTCAGGAGTTGCCACAAAGAAGAGGGAGTCAAGCTATTCTCCAAAGCACCTGAAGGCAGGACAAGAAGCAATGGATGGAAACTGATCAAGGAGAGATTCAACCTAGAACTAAGGAGAAATTTCCTGACAGTTAGAACAATTAATCAGTGGAATAACCTGCCTCCAGAAGTTGTGAATGCTCCAACACTGGAAGCTTTTAAGAAGAAACTGAACAACCATTTGCTTGAAATGGTATAGGGTTTCCTGTCTGAGCAGGGGGTTGGACTAGAAGACCTCCAAGGTCCCTTCTAACTATTATTATTATTATTATTATTATTATTATTATTATTATTATTATTATTATTATTATTATTATTATTATTATTATTATTATTATTATTATTACTATTGATCATCGCAGTCAGCCAGATGTTCAGATTGGATTTTGCATTTTTGTCTACCTATCGAGTCCTTACCAAGGACCTGGGATAGGCAGATGTGGATGTTTGATGGTATTACAGATATCGTCGCAGGATGGAAGTAGTTCCTAGTAAGGCCGCCTTTTGCAATTGACTAATGGTGAATATTATTATTACTATTACTATTACTATTATTATTATTATTATTATTATTATTTTTATTATTTTTATTATTTTTATTATTATTTTTATTATTTTTATTATTTTTATTATTATTATTATTATTATTATTATTATTATTATTATTATTATTATTATTATTATTATTATTATTATTATTATTATTATTATTATTATTATTATTATTATTATTATTATTATTATTATTATTATTACACTATACAATCTTGGCTTTCATTATCACATAGTACATATTTGCATTCATCCTCTTTGTATGGATATAGCAACTAGGCTCAGAAAATGTCACCTCTTGGAAAGGCTGAGAACCACTACTCATAAAGTGAAATTCCATTTGCAGTGCTCTTGAAAATTGCACCAGGTGTTGGTTCAGCCCAAACAAGTTTGGTTTAAACCTAATATGTAAGTGACGAGATGGAAGATTTCAATGCAGAAAAGAAGTCATTGGTCTTTCCCTCCTTGTTAATCCTTCCCTCTTATCCCAATCCTTACCCCAATATTTATTCTCTTCCTCCCCCCCCCTCACAACATGCTGCTGTCTCGGTTTTTTAAAAGTTTGCATCGATATGGCTAGGAAATACTAACTAATGATAGAAAAAAAGTTAAATGTGGAATGTTCCTTAGGCGAGAGGTTTTCCATCTGGTGTATTATCCTCAGATCAATCCTATTCAGATTCAAAGTCAGATACATCTAATACACTGGAAATTTGCATCTGACTCAGTCTTTTTTAGAATTCCAAGGGTACATCACTCTATTTTTATCTGTTTCCTGAAATATCAGCTTTGATATTTTCAACCTGATTCTTTATTTTTCAGGCGTATTCTTCCTAAGCGGGTGCTTTTCAATAGCATATTCACTATAATATCACACTGGCACTTTTTCTCAACTGGATACTTAGGGTTACAAATATAAAGAACTTGCAGTATGAAAACAAGCATAGGACCACGTGGAAGAATGGAAGGGCAGAGATGCAACAGATAGATAGGATACATTTTGCATTTTTATCTCTATTCTAAGTGTTTATAGCCGACATAAGAGATCAAATCTGAATCAGGGATTCCTGCTATTGTGTTCTTCACTTCTGCTGAACAGCAAATCCTATGGCTAATGTTCCTCTTAATAAATAAATAAATTAATTAATTAGTTAATTAATTAATTAATTAATTTTACAATTATACATCGCCCAATTTCCAAGCAAACCGGACTGTGTTTTTTGTGATTGCAACCATGGAAGAAAGAAAATCTACTCAGGAACTAATCAAGAGGAGAGAAAAGGGCTGGGTGTCAGTGCAAGGGGCTGCCTCTATTTTGAAGCCAGAGGATGAGATGCTGAATGAAAACCAAAGGTAAACTCAAGAGGTAAAGTTTTGTTACAGTTTTGCTGATTTGCAGACAACTGAGAAATTCATTATTCTGTAGTTTTCTCTTATGGCTGTAGGCACAGCTTATCCTCTTTCCTGGCTCCTTTCCTTGCCTCTGAATTGGAAAGTAATATTTTTATTTGGCCCAACTCCTTGTGTAGAGTTGAAAAAATAAAGGAACTCTAGAGAAGCAGCAGAACTTTGAAACTGAGAGACAAGAGAGAGGACTGGGAAGAAACCTATTCCCAAGGGTTTGAAGCAGTGGTGCGTATCTACACATTTCAGAGCTTTCCTTTCTCTCTTTTATTTCACAATTCTCTCTTTACTGTATTCCTCCATCCATATCCTATTTACTGTCCCTGCCCATTGAGGTAGGTTTTGTGGGGAGAAAATTATTGATCCAAAGTTATTCTAGGGGGCTCTCAATCTTCAGTGTGGTCCCAGAATTCCCCAGAATTTGCTACTCTGTTTAAAATGTCAACATAGCATCTATGATGAATTATGAAATAGTCAGGTAATAGTGATAGGTGGATTAAGCTCTTTCCTTGCCTTGGCTCTTCTTCAGAATACCACTCAAGGGCTAAGTTCAATTCTTGGCCTGGAAAAGGTTGCAAAGGTTTAGAGTAATTTCCTTGGCAGATGAGAACACAATAGTTCTCCTCAGTCCTCAGGTAAGACTCAAGTACTTTGATGAACATCTGGCTGAGCCAGCCAGGATCCAAGAGTATTTGTGAGACTGAAGCAGGAGCTCTTGCATGCACGGAGAGCTCTGGGGCAAATATCCTCTGCTTTTGAGCAGTTTTGAGCTGACCTGAGCAGAAAAGCTGAACAAAATCAAACATTAAATAGGAGGCCACCAGGATATTTGGATGAGGTGCTGTTAGGGAATTCTAAACAAGAGAACGGAGTCAAGAAAACATCAGGCAGAAAGGCAATTGCAAACCCTATGGACATAGGTGTGAAGTCAGTTCTGTTCCTCCCTTTTAAAAGCAGACCTGGATAAGAGGGCTCCTTCTCTTGGGCAGACTAGAGAAGGATGCCATCCAGCCCTCACTGCTCTACAGGATTTCTCCCATTCAGTCTCAGGAGTCTGCATCACTCTTTTTCTCCCCTCCCTTGCTATGGCTCACAAGTGTATGGACCACTGCTCCCAGGAAAAAGATGCTCCTTAGCATCTCTACATCCAAAATGTGGCATCCCTTCAGTGAGCTGGGCTTCCCTAGTTTGACTCCAAAGGCGGCACCATCTGCCTATATATCAAGGACTCTGGTGCCTACAAGAGAGGGGGCAGAGGGTGGGTGGGTGGGTGGGGGAATGGCAGTTCTGTGGGTTCTACAGTTTATGTGAGTCTCACAGCCATAGGGGGTATTTAACTTTCTGCCCTAGTTGCTGTAATTCTCTCTCCAGTGGATATACAGTTCAGATCAGGTTCCTATTGCTGTGATGACAGGCATTCAGCAGGCACTATAATTGCAGAGTTAAAACAGCTCATTTTCTTACTGGCAAGCTGTAGTTAAAGAGGTGCTAGGAGGCAGCCTGGCTGTCTGCATCGAAACTGATCAAAGCCGTCAAAGGCATCTGGATTGCCTCTGTTTTCTTTCACCACCCTCCCCCTCCCCTTCTGTTGAAAAAAGGGGAGGGGGAGAGATGAGGGGAAAAGAAGAAAAATTGGTTTAAAAAGTAATTTAAGAAGATGAATACCTATCCCTTTCCTGAGGCTAAAAGGTGGCCACTTATTAGAGATATTAAACCTGTGTTGAGTGGGTTTTCTTATGCTGTAGACAGTTTCTAATAAGAGAATTGGACCAGGGCACATGACTACTTAGATGTCTATTTCCATTAGGTCCTGCTGTGCAAGATTTCTATGCAATTGAATTGGACTTTTCACACTTGAACTTATTTCCTGGAGGAGATGAAATTTTCTCACCTACGTATAGATCTGAAGTGTTCATCCCCCACCCCCATGCCCCAAATTATATCCTGGTCCCACTCTGAAAGACAACAATAACATTGTTTTCCAAATTCAATTACTCTGAATTTAGGGTTATGGGTTTATGCTGAGTGGGGCTACAGTGTTTCCAGCTTTCAGTGTTCCATTTTTTGCCTTCTCGTTTCCACTTCTGCAAAAGGGAGCCCAGTAATTCATGCTGGGCGGCTTCAAACTTGTAGCAGGAGAAGGAGAACTATATGCTTCAGAAGTAGAATCCAGGGAGCAGGAGCAGAGACGAGCTGAATATTAGTTACTCTGGCATTTCTGAACATTTGGCTCAATATTTTCCTTGCCGGTTCTTTGTTCCCCGTGCCAGGAAGCTTCCTAGAAAAGAGACATTTCTATAAGCTTCTTTGGAGCCACTCTTAATAATCTCCCAACTTTCCGTGGAAAATGGCTGCCCAAATGTTTAAGGAAAAAAAGGGGGAAAAATCAGAGGCCAAGTTTTTATGACAAATAGTAGTTGTAGAGATGAAGAGGATTGGATTCAGAGGAGTCACGATAAGGGAAACCCAACCCATGAAGCTTAAGCAGCTAAAAAGAGTGAGGGAAATTCTCTTTCTCTAGACAGGTTTCCTAGACAATTGTTGATGGGCACCTTGCAGCAATTGCTGTGTGGAAACTTGACAGCAGGGGTATGTATGAGAGAGTGAAGTGATTGGATAGGAGGTGCTTAGGAGTTCAATGAAGGAACTGATTCATTGAACCCAAAACAGCTTGTCTATTAAAACAGGAACAGTTGTATTAAGTAGAACTTTGGTTCTGTAGTATCCTACCTCCTTTCCTGTTTTAATTGGTGGAGTTGCTGTCATCCTCACGATACAATCTTTGAAAGCAGTGAATGAATTGACTCCAAAATACCTCTGAAAATTAGGCTGCAAATTGAGCTGAACAAATGAGTTGGCCCCATCATTTGCCTTTATTTCATCAAATCCCTTGTTTCTAATTTGCAGAATTTATTAATATATTAGACCCATACTTGTCAGTATTTTTTATAGTTTCTGAGTACTCCCTGAGGCTGCTCTTCTCTCGCTGTTTAGTAAGATGTTTTATAAAGAAACCGGCTTCTGATATATCATTTACATTATGACTTTCCATTTGGTCTTTGAATGCTCAATTCCTTTAGGTGACATTAATTTGCTTAAAGAATGAAAAACTCTCCATTTCAGGTTACCGTTTTTCATTAGGCTCCCTCATTTATACACAACAAAATCCCAAAAGCAGAGTTTTAAAGCTGCCGAGAGTGAAAAAGACTTCAGATGGAGTCCCTGATGGAAAAAATACATGTGTAAATGTTGTTCCTTTAGCCCAGCCTTTTTTTACCTGGGGCCTTACAGCTATAAAGGAAACTGCCACAACTCTCTTCCAGATGCCAGCTGATTAAGAAGGTATACAGGTTCTAAAAGAGACCATATCCATTCAGAGTATAGGCAGGAATTATATACTGGCATAAAAAGCTCCCTACCACAAGAAACAGTTACAGTAGTGTTATGTCCTGGGCCTTGCTGAGTCATTCAGCAAGGCTCAGGAAGGCTGCAGAAAGGTTGCAGAGACCCGGCCAGACCACGTGTCTGCCCGGGACCCAGACAGGCTGTCTCCAGCCTCGCGCGCATGCACGAGGCGGGAGAATGGCCTGCAAGGATTGGTTGTGCATCCCCTTGCACGGGGAGTATAAAAGGGCTTGTTGCCATTGTGTGCTGGGTTTCTGTTCTTGCTTCTGTTCTTGCTTCTGTTCTGCTTCTGTTCTGTGAATGTAATCAATAAAAGATCCTTTGTTGTGAACCTGCCTCGTCTTGATGTCTGCCTTGCGAGAAAAGAACATTGGCGACGAGGATGGGATTCGCTGCAAGAAGAAACAGGAGAAGCAGGCTGACTTATGAAAGGAGGCCTGAAGCGCTGAGAAGTTCGGCGTCTGGTGGAAGCGATTGCCTGCCAGTATGAAGACGCTGGAGGTGAGCTCAGCTTCAAGGGACCCCTTCTCACTCCTTGAAGCAGAAGGCATCGAAGAGAAGCGCGGCATCCAGGAGAAGCAACCGCCTGCCAGTACAAATACACTGGAGGTGGGCTTTCGGCTTCGTGGGACCCCTTCTCCGAGAAGTGCGGCATCCAGGAGAAGCAACTGCCTGCCAGTACGAAGACGCTGGAGGTGGGCTTGTCTTCATGGGACCCCTGCTCCTTCCCTTCTCCTTCCTTGCGGCGAGAGACGTCAACGAGGCTATCGGTCACAACGTTGTCCAAGCTGGGAGAGAGGCTCCGCGATCGACTCGTTGAGGACCGCGAATTGAAGGCCCCAGCAGTGGTTTCAGACTATCAAGATGTTGCTTGAAAGGCTTCACAGGTGTCACAGCCGCGGGCACCTAGGAGACTCCAAATGGCTAGAGGTCGTTCCTGTATCCTCCACGTCTACTGCCAGGACCATCCAGGTGCTGTTGAAGATGAGTACTGGGGGTGATAGGATTGCAAATCTTCTCGTAGAGATGTTGGAGTTCTTGCCAGCTACTGCATTGCCTCCAATGGCCAAGTGGCCTTATCAAATGGGTTTACGCTTAACACTTGGTTTTGTGTGTATCATTGTATAATATTAATGTGGATAAAGATAACTCATATCTATTGTTTTCGTACCAAAAAAAAGGGGTTGGCTATTCTGTACATTTTGTTAGTAACTGTTTAAATGTCATATTATTGAAGTCAAGGGTTTTCAATATTGTGTAAAGTATGATTTCCAGCCTCGCCAGGGGTACATGATCAGCATTGTGCACATTTACAATCGATGGACAAATAGTGAAATGCGTTTTTACATTAATGGTCAACTCGGGGCAGTCTATGTATTCATTGAAGCTCTTAATCCAGCACAGAATTTTGCAGTACATCAGTTTGGACCTGGATAAAGAGTACTTTCAAATTTAAATGTGAAAGTGATATTCACCTTGCTGAACACCATAAGCAAGTTCTGTATGATGGGAAACTTGCAAGTAGTATTGTTTTCACCTACAATGCTAAGGCTACAGATGCTTAACTATGCCTTGAATCCTCACCAAAGGAAAATTCTTCAATTTTTTGTACATTCTCCCCATGCTCTTATGTTTCAGGATGTGAAAGCAATTGTGATGCATTCTAGTCACAGTACGATTCATTCAATAGGAGGAATCCAAGTTCTTTTCCCTCATTTTGCTTCATTAGATGCCACATAGCTCTGGAGGCTTCCTGGCCATGTTTCCGCCCCTGGCTCTGCTCTCGGGGGGGAGAGGGACCCCAATTATGATTGTGGACCACAGTCTCTCCAAGAGGGCGCTTATCCAAATGCTCCATGGTCTTGCCATGGAGGCGGCTCCTGACTTTGGCAGAGGTCCCAGGCTAGGGGCAAATGGCCGTAAATCGGCTACTCAGGGTACTTCTGCTGCTGGCCTTGGGCTCGAGGGACAGTGCTCCCAAGAGGAGTCCCAAGGAATTCTGGGGAACTCCACCCCACCAAGGGACTCAGGGAACTCGACCCCACCAAGGAACTCTGGTTTGGGTCTAGTGGATCCAGCCAGTCAGCAGTCAGGGGGAACCCCTGAGTCTTCTGGGCGACAAAGTCCTGGTTTGTTTTGCGCAAACCGGGAGCAGGCACTCCAGGCACCTATTACAAATCCCACACCTAAAGGTACACCTGCACCTGATCTGGCTCCATGGAGATCAGAGTTGGTCAAGGGTCCTTCTAAGTATTTAAATGAATATGTAAGGACCCTGTCCACCACACAGGAAGGTTATTAGCCCGCACCATATGAGGCAGTAAACAACACTCATAGTGCTGCGATGTAAATATTGTCAAAGAGTGAAAGAATGTGGATACCACGGAAACTTGAAGGGAAATAGGTTGCCAGGAGTAAGGTTGACAGTATAATATGCCAACCGGCCAGCCATGTGTGTGTATGATGTTAAACAATATGCAAAGTATTGTTTAATCCAAGAGGGGAGGGGTGTTATGTCCTGGGCCTTGCTGAGTCATTCAGCAAGGCTCAGGAAGGCTGCAGAAAGGTTGCAGAGACCCGGACAGACCACGTGTCTGCCCGGGACCCAGACAGGCTGTCTCCAGCCTTGCACGCATGCGCGAGGTGGGAGAATGGCCTGCAAGGATTGGTTGTGCATCCCCTTGCACGGGGAGTATAAAAGGGCTTGTTGCCATTGTGTGCTGGGTTTCTGTTCTTGCTTCTGTTCTTCTGTTCTGCTTCTGTTCTGTGAATGTAATCAATAAAAGATCCTTTGTTGTGAACCTGCCTCGTCTTGATGTCTGCCTTGCGAGAACAGAACAAGTAGGATCTAGGTATGCCTAGTCTAATGAAGAGAACTGGGGGTGACATGATAGCAGTTTTCTAGTACTTGAGGGGCTGTCATAGAGAAGAAGGAGTCAACCTATTCTCCAAAGCACCTGAAGGCAAGACAAGAAGTAATGGGTATAAGATCATTGAAGAGAACTCCAACCTAGAACTAAGGAGAAATTTCCTGTCAGTGAGAATTAATAAGAGGAATGGCTTGTCTCCAGAAGTTGTAGGTGCTTCATCACAGGAGGTTTTCCCAAGAGTCTGGGCAGCCATTGGTCCAGAATTGTACAGGGTCTCCTGCTTGACCAGGAATTATATTTCCTTGGACTAAAAGATCTCCAAGGTCCTTTCCAGCCCTATTATTCTATGTTCTAACTCTTCATTGCAGCTTGTTCTTTGTTGTGCATAGTCTTAACACTTATGTTCTGCTATGTTGTGTTATGTACTATTTGAATAAAGACAATTTATTCCATATCAAGATCAAAAGACGTCAACTGGATTCTTCTATTTGTGGAACCTATTAACTTACTATAGCCTTATGCAATATCAAACAGCAGGTTTGCCCAAATCAAGATAAACACTAAAGTGCAACAAAGAAATACAGGATAAGTCTTTCCTTTTATTTACTAATTCTCTAGACCACGGGTCGGCAACCCGCGGCTCCGGAGCTGCATGCGGCTCTTTCAGCCGTCTCCTGCGGCTCCCTGTCCTCCGCTGCCATGTGCAGTCTGAAAAAAAAAAGTGGGATAAAAAAAGTTCAACCAATGAATTCAAACCTCTCACAAAAAAAAAAATTCACAAAGTTTGAATTGATTGGTTGAACTTTTTGGTTTGTGGGACTACCCACAAACTACCCCCTCTTTCCTTCTTCAGACCGCACGTGGCAGCAGCGGTGGAAGAGTCGGGAGGACGGCTGGAAAGGTGTCCCTTTGCCGTCCTCTGGAGGCAAAACCTGGGTAAGGAGCCGCGGGTGGGGGTGGCGAATCTCGGGGTGCCTCTTCCCTGCCCGCCGGGTCTCCCCTCGCCCTTCTCCGCTGCCGCCTCTGCTAGCCCTGAGGGGGGGGTCACCGGGGGCCTCGGAAACATCCCCTCTCGGCCCACGCCTTTCGGCCTCTCTTTTGAGATTCCCCCGCGTCGACTTGCCCGGCCCTTTTCCCACCTGCTGCGCGGCGCCTCTTCGCCGTCCTCCCTCTGCCGCTGCTGCTGCCGGCGGCGCTAAGCGGGGCGGGAGAAGTGGCGGCAACCGGGCAGCCGCGGCCCTTTGCTCTCCTCGTGTCGCTGCCGCCGCCGCCCGCACTGAGCGGGGCCGGAGAGGCGGCGGCGACTGGGTACCGGCGCCCCTTCACCGTCCTGCCCCCGCCGCTGCCGGCGGCGCTAAGCGGGGGGGAGAAATGGCGGCGACCGGGTACCCGCGGCCCTTCATCGTCCTGCCGCTGCCGGCGGCGCTAACCGGGGGGGAGAAGTGGCGACGACTGGGCACCCGCGGCCCTTCACCGTGCTGCCGCCGCCGCTGCCGGCGCTAAGCGGGGGGGAGAAGTGGCGGCGACCGGGCACCCGCGGCCCTTCAGTGTGCTGCCGCTGCCGGCGCTAAGCGGGGGGGAAAAGTGGCGGCGACTGGGCACCCGCGGCCCTTCACCGTCCTGCCGCCGCCGCTGCCGGCGGCGCTAAGCGGGGGGGAGAAGCAGCGACCGGGCACCCGCGGCCCTTCACAGTCCTGCCGCCGCCGCCGCCGGCGCTAACCGGGGGGGGAGAAGTGGCGGCGACCGGGCACCCACGGCCCTTCACAGTCCTGCCGCCGCCGCCGCCGCCCGCACTGAGCGGGGCCGGAGAGGCGGCGGCGACTGGGCACCGGCGCCCCTTCACCGTCCTGCCCCCGCCGCTGCCGGCAGCGCTAAGCGGGGGGGAGAAATGGCGGCGACCGGGTACCCGCGGCCCTTCACAGTCCTGCCGCCGCCGGCGCTAAGCGGGGGGGAGAAGTGGCGGCGACCGGGCAGCCGCGGCCCTTTGCTCTCCTCGTGTCACTGCCGCCGCCGCCCGCACTGAGCCGGGCCGGAGAGGCGGCGGTGACTGGGCACCGGCGCCCCTTCACCGTCCTGCCCCCGCCGCTGCCGGCGGCGCTAAGCGGGGGGGAGAAATGGCGGCGACCGGGCACCCGCGGCCCTTCATCGTCCTGCCGCTGCTGGTGGCGCTAACCGGGGGGGAGAAGTGGCGGCGACTGGGCACCCGCGGCCCTTCACCGTGCTGCCGCCGCCGCTGCCGGCGCTAAGCGGGATGGAGAAGTGGCGGCGACCGGGCACCCGCGGCCCTTCATCGTGCTGCCACTGCCGGCGCTAAGCGGGGGGGAGAAGCGGCGACCGGGCACCCGCGGCCCTTCACAGTCCTGCCGCCGCCGCTGCTGGCGCTAAGCGGGGGGGAGAAGTGGCGGCGACCGGGCACCCGCGGCCCTTCACAGTTCTGCCGCCACTGCCGGCGGCGCTAAGCAGGGGGGAGAAGTGGCGGCGACTGGGCACCCGCGGCCCTTCACCGTGCTGCCGCCGCCGCTGCCGGCGCTAAGCGGGGGGGGGAGAAGTGGCGGCGACCGGGCAGCCGCGGCCCTTCGCAGCCCAGGAGCAGTTGGGGCCGTTGCCTATCACAGTCACAGGCAAGGGTTCTCTGGGGTTCTTTTGCTGGGAGGGCGAGGAAGCAGCGGGGAAAGACAGCTCCGGAGGGAGGCAGCCCAGCAACCAGAAGCTGGCGGTCCGAGCGGAGCGGCACGGAAGACCTACCGGTCAGTGTGGGAGGCAACGCTGGAGCCTCCCACGCTGACCGGTAGGTCTTCTGTGCCGCTCCGCTCGGACCGCCGGCTTCTGGCTGCGGGGCTGCCTCCCTCCGGAGCTGTCTTTCCCCACTGCTTCCTCATCCTCCCAGCGAAAGAACCCCAGAGAGCTGTAAGACGTCCTTTCTCCCACTTTCCGCTTCTCATCCTCTTCCAAGCACCTCTCCCAGAGCGAGCCAGAAGCCTCAACTATGGCCTCCTACAGCAGGCTGCTGCAGGCCTTGGAAGATTTGCCGCAGCAGCTCCTTCTCCCTGTCGGCCTCCTCCTCCCTAAGAAGAAAGTCCCAGAGAGGTAGAGTGTGGGGGGGGGGAGCAGTCTTTTCCGAGGGGAGGAGAAGCCAGGAGCTGGACGGGGGGCAGGGCCAGTGCATGTCTCACCTTAGGCTCCACTCTAATCAAGCCCCCTGTTCCGTGTGCGCATGCGGCTCCCAGGTTTTTTTTTTGTGAGGGAAACGGGTCCAAGTGGCTCTTTCAGTGTTTCAGGTTGCCGACCCCTGCTCTAGACATATCATGGTTCATTCTATTATTTCAGTAATCCTCAAGGTCAGAACAAAACAGAATATTATTATGGTTAGTGATCAGTGCAAAACAAAGAAAATGAAAAAAATACAGTGGAATGGGTAGAATAAATTTTAAATACCATAACAAATAAAATCCACACAAAAAAAGATCCATGTAACTAAACCTATAATGCCTGGTATCTATTATTTACTGATCCACAATGTAGATGTACATAAACGATAAGTAAGAAAAATGGAGTGGAGGAAATAATTAATTTTATAGCATACAATATAGGATGAAATGTAGCATTTTTGTCTTGCTAATCCTGCTGGTATTTTTTTTTTAATCTAAGGCACTTATGCTTTTGTATTGGCTTCAGAGTACAATCCTGCAATTTGACTTGAAGTAGTAGGGTTACATTTTTCAGCAATAATTGAAGATCAAGTTTGGTGAATTACCCTTTAACCTTTAGTACATGGAGTTATCCTTCAATGTCTACCTTGCTTGTAAAAAGGTCAGCATTAAAAGAGTCTGAGTCAATTATTCTATTTCCCCTTTTCACATTGGCAGAGTAATTCTAAGTATGGAGGGTCTATGAAGGAAAACTCAAAATGATGGCATTGCTTTATATAGCCACAAGATGAAAGGAATTGCAGGTAGACAAACTGCAGAGGCATTTAGAGGTAGTCCTTGACTTTCAACCATTAGTTTAATGACCGTTCAGATTTACAACAGCACTGAGAAAAGGGACCATTTTTCACTCTTATGAATGTTGCAGCATCCCCATGGTCATGTGATCAAAATTCTGGCACTTGGCAATTGGCATGTATTTATGACACTTGCACTGTCCTGAGGTCATGTGATCACCATTTGTAACATTTTCAGCTGTTTCTTGACAAGCAAAGTCAATGAGGGAAGCCAAATTCACTTAACAACTGCAGGGTTTTGATTCACTTAACTGAATCAACTGCAGTGATTTGCATAACAACTGTGGCAAAATGGTCATAAAATGGGACACAACCCTAACAATTGTCTTGCTTTGCCATGGAAATTTTGGGCTCCATTGTGGTTGTAAGTTGAGGACCACCTGTACAACTTCATAAGGGTATTTCTTGCCAGCTAACTCGAAAGCCTTCCCTGCTTAATGATTTTGTCCATTCTGAAGTTAAACAGCCAATGAATATATCTTGGCTCAGCCACAACAATGCAATAATTCTAGAGTTTATTTTCTATCATTATGGCTTTACTCAAACCATGCAAACAATACAATTTGCATTCCATTGAGTAAAGATGAATTGAGTGTTGAACCAATTTCTCTTTCTGGATAACATCTGAGCATGATCTACACATTTTAGTTTTGCACTGTGCATTAACATCTGCATTTTATTTGCCAGAAACAATTGCGAGAATGTTGATTAAGATGACATGTCCCCAAATTTTCTACAAAGCTGGACCAACCAAGAGTTTAGACTATATCTGTGAACTACCACAAATATTTAAAATAAAGATCTAGCTTCTTAGAATTAGGAGCTGAACTTTGAAATCATGGGTTATGAAAACCATAGTAAATCTGTGTTTCTTTTTATTGGCCATTTAGTTTTCTAGTCTTTCATAACTTCAAGTTTGTCTTAATTCCAACCTTGTCTTTCAGTGATATACACTAGCAGGATATGATTCATGGAGCATATGAGAGCCAAAAAATATTCCCTCTTCCAAAGAATGTAATAATCTTGCACAATAATAGGCTCAATTACCAGATCGTCAGTCAAATCAGCTATTTACCCAGCTTCTTCCTTTACATCATTTGCTTGTTTTCCCCCTTTTGATATCATAATGTTTTAAAATGAACAAAACTTCTAAGTGTAGTTCTAGGGCTTTCTTAAATGAAAATTACCCTCAACCTCTTATCAAGGGCACGCGAAAATTAAAGTCTGGGGAAGATACTATTAAATTATTCTTACAAAAAAGGGAGGGGAATATGGCCAGAAGAGGTCAGAGGTTCACTAAAATAATTGGTAATAACAAAGGCCAGATTTCACACTAATAAAAATAGCATCAAGTCCCAAATAAATAGCATTACCCCAACAATTAATACTCCAGCAACAGTAATATTCCATTTTGTAACATGTATCTTTTAAAAATAATTTACTGGCTGATTTGATAGCATATATCTTTTAAAAGTTAATAATGTCTAGAGCCCAATGCTGGAGAATGAAGAATGAAGTTCACACGTTGCCAAAATATGTGTGCATTTTCTGATGCGCTAGTACATGACTTTGGTTATTCCTAAAAAAAGAGTAAATGCTCATTTGTTTTATTGTGGAATGTAGATATATCCTGAAGAAAGTGGTCTTTTATCCATGCATAGTTCTGTATGTCTGGTCTGTTTCTGCATCTATGATTGGGCGAAGTTTCTGAATGAGGTCAGTCTGTAATGATGAGTGTTTTTCTGGCCTGGTTGATACACTCCTGTCATGTTCTTTACAGAAATTGATTTCTAAATAGGAGATGCACATGCAAAATAAGTACCATGTCTTAAAGCACAAAATCATCCCTTTTATTCTGGCCCTTACCATAAAACAAGTGGAAAATGTTTAACATGTTTTTGAGTGTATGCAGGTTGCAATTTATTAATTATCTCTGGAGGTTTTCAGATGGAGATATAATCCAGGTGTGTAGCTGAAAAGATTACACTGATAAACAATTTCAGTATATTCCTGTGGTGGTACTGGATGGAGAAATGCAATTTCAAACAGCCAATGTCACTTCAGAACAGATAATGTATCACTGCCTAATAGAACAGTTTGTGCTTTCATTAGAGGTTTCATAGCTTGATCCACCTCCCAATTCCAAGCAACATGCTGAGATGATTAGATTAAGGAATCCAAATACAGAATTGCCAACATATTATTATTAAGTGTAAATGGGGGAAGCTGCAGACTGTTATGGAGATGAAAATACAATGAAAAATCATACCTACTTAAGCAAGGACTAGAACATCATATTTCATCTCTGAGCAGCTCTGAAAAATCCTCTTTTTTGTAATAATTTGTAAATTCTGTTTTCTCTCATCAAATAGCAATAGCACCAGCAATAGCACTTAGACCAGGGGTCTTCAAACTTGGCCCTTTTATGACTTGTGGACTTCAACTCCCAGAATTCCTCAGCCAGGCATGCTGGCTGAGGAATTCTGGGAGTTGAAGTCCACAAGTCATAAAAGGGCCAAGTTTGAAGACTCTTGACTTAGACTTATATACTACTTTATAGTACTTTACAGTATTCTCTAAGTGGTTTATAGAGTCAGCATACAATCTTGGACCTCATTTTACCAACCTCAAAAATATAGAAGGCTGAGTCAATCTCGAGCTGGTCAGGACTGAACTCCTGCAATACTGCATTCTAACCACTGTACCACCACAGCTTCTGGTGAATGTTGGTAGATTTTTTTTCCTCTGTTAGGTACTGTATCTAAAAGCTTTTATTGAAGAAAAAAGACATATGAAGACAATTTCAAAAATACCAACATCTGTGAGCATCTTTAAACAATTTCATGATCAAGACATCCATGTTTTGAGAGATGGTTCATGAGTCAACCTGAACAACACATTTTAAAGTACTGACACTATAAAGAACATTTGCTGAAGTTTCTGCATTCTTGCTAACAGACACAGTTCCTTTATTATTTCCATATCTGATAATATGCCTACGAAAATATTGATTCCATGCTTTGAAATGTTTTTTTTTTAAAGGTATGTTATGAAGATTCAAATAAAGGCCCCACAGAAAGGGTTTCTTTTAGTCATAATGGCCTTATGAAATATTTTTGCAACGTGAATTTAAAATATTAAGTTAACAAGTCTAGCAGTTTGGAAATAAATAAGAGATGACACAGAAGGGCTATCATAAGAGGTTCTTCATAATGCATGTTTATTATGAGCCAAGACCTTCTGCTCAAAGTATTAAAATACCTGTGTTTTTTGGAATGCTTGGGTGGCTACTTCGAAGCCCTTCCTGGTTCTCTGCAGATTTGTTTGCATGCACAAAACCTTCCACAGGGAGTGCTAGCAAAATGGCTGTATATGTATCATGCATTCATGGACAGCCACAGGAGCCTTCCCAAGGAGAAGGCTGCTTTAATGCTTTACTAATTTGGTTGGGCTTAACATAACTCAGGAAGCACTTTTTCTTTATCTAGTCTTATCTTACCATATAATTGTATCTCATCAGTCTAAGGGCTGATGGGGAACTGAATATCAGAGTTCCCAACTCTTTGGTGCCAGTGGAAAGATTTAAAATCTTAAATATGTAATGTGGGCATTCTCACAGAATCGTTGTCATGTCAATTTCACTTGCCCCAAGTATCAGGAGGCAAACAAACCACCAAAAGGCGTCCACGAAGGGCCTAAAAGCAGAGTTGGGAATATAGGTCAAGCTTAAGATAGATATTTTGCTTCATTAATGTTAGTTACCATTCCTTCTTTAATTTAAAGAATCTAAACATTATAATTAGGTACAGCAGGCACTCTGGAGACTTAGAAGTGCAGGAAAAAATGTCTTACCTCATATCACTTCTAGACTGCAGTTTCTATAAAGGATTCAGAAAAAAGTGCTTGAATCTTAAAGGGCAAGAACCATACTTCCTTCAATTATTTACGGAAGCTTAACTTTTACAACTTCTCTGGAAGTCTAAAAAAAAGCTGTTGTTGCTTTACAGAAACTACTCACAAAAGGTAAGCAAGTCTTTAAGCAGAAGCACCTTTTTTAAAGCCCTCACCTAGAAACCAAAGGGAAAAAAATGGACTTTTGAATTAGTAGTAGAGACATGCTACACTTGCACACATTCCAAAGCATATATCTGAATTATTTTTGAAGGGTGAGCCCTAATAATTTCCTTCCTCCTATATTAGCATATTAAAATAATTTTGCTATAGAAACTGATAATGTCAAACTCTGAGATTTCAATACTTCAATAAGTTTGATGTATCCCTTTGCAAACCTAATTAGCTTTCCTGACAGCAATGCCTTCGTGTTATTTAAAAGTTCTATTCAGTGAAGTTGATATATTATAGCCATTTCAGACATACTCAAACTGCTGAACAGGTTGCATTTGTCAGACTGCAAAGTTTGTTCGGGCAAACCTGGCAAGGTCAAATTCATAAAAAATACTGTTGTACTGTAACTTGGGAAAAGGTGCCAGAGAAAATTGACTGCACTTTTGTTTGAGATACCTGTAAGTTGCTCCAATGGTCAGCTTTTGTTTTCTTTTGGGCTCAGACCAATTTTAACTTGTCAGTGAAAGTTGTTAAATTTCAAAGGCTGTCACTAATGCAAGAGGGCACTGTGTAGTTTGTATATTTACTTTGCATTGTCCCTTATCTAATTAACATTGATGGATTATCACACAACAAATACAGTTGTTTGATGATTTCCTCAGTTCTCTGGGTGGCAAACACAGCCTGTTTTTGATTCTCAGAGGCTGGTTAGCTTTGTCACTCCGACCGTTCACTCTGTTGATTCTCCATGATGAAAATTTGGACAGCAAGCTCCTTGAGGTAAGGTGGACAGCTGATAGCTTTAGAGTATAAATGGCTTGCATAATATAAAAAAATAGAACCCCATAGCTAAAAATGACTTGGTTGCTCTTCTCTCACTTCCCTTAGCTGTGATATACAGTGAGGTTACTGAAATATTTTTCTGATCTGGATAATTGCTACCACACAATAGTTTAACGCCCTCATCGTTTATGTGGAGCAAACGTTTTTCCAAAAGGTCAAAGGGCAAGAAGATCTTGTAAGCAGATTAGGAAACCAGTAGAAAGGCCAAAGGCACCCTAAGACTTTACATTCTCAAAGTGTTGGGTTAAGTGGTTGCCCAAGGATGTACTTAACTCTGGAGGTCAAATGAAGTTGTGGCATTTCATCTATAATCAGTCTGGAAGTATAGCTACTTACAAAGTACGTTAAAGAGGGAGTAATAGTCTGACATTTTCTCCAAATGGTATATTCAGTCTTCAGAGAACTGCCATTTTATGTTTTGCAGAGAAAACAAAATAAATACATTGTTTCTGCTTAATTTAAATCTCCCTGTGAGTTCTTCCATTCTTTGAAAAAAGGTATAGGCTTTTTTCTTTGGTAATTCTATTGTACAATTAGTGTGGAGGAAATCTTGAAAATACTGGTTGTTCAGTATGTCAGATAACTGGAAATAGCTTCTTCATAGCACACTATGATCTTGGAAGTAAAGGAACCATAGACTAAATATATAAAATATATTTTTCTGGTGATAGGAACATATAAAAACTCTGAATCTCAGGTGTTAACTCTAAAAAGATGAGACGATGAAAAAAGTCTGATTTTGTAAATTTTAATGCTATACCTGCATGAACTTCTTGCTCTTTCCCCCAGGCATGTGATGGTGCCTTGGTTGTATGAAGTTATTTTATTGGTATTTGTTATTTTGGTATTTTGTGGTGAGCCAGCCAGAATTATGTTGTATAAGATAGGAAGCCATATAAATCTTTTAAATAAATAAATAAAACTGGTAGGACCTATTCAGACTTTTCTCTATTTTTAAAACCACACTTTAATCGAAGAGCAATGACTCCTAATATTTGGAAAAATGAAGCTGAATATATAAATCTTCATTCCACCTGTTCGATTCTAATTCATAGATGTGAATTAGAAAGCATGAAGGAAGTCCAATGGTCATTCATTTCCTCTGCTATCTTTAGCAAACCCAAGTTTGCTCCTTTACATTAGGAATTTAAATTAAGCAGAGAAATAGCTGATAACAAAGCTGGGCAATATGGAAATCATCCAAATATTGGGTGCAGATTCTACAGAATTCATGTGATGCTAGAAGAAAGTGGAGAAAAGAACAAATCATACCAAAAATAAAACAAGAATACTTTCTATAATAAGAAACTAAAAGAACAATACACAGAGTACATTAAACTGAACAGTTTAAGGCAATTTTAATCTTTTACCATTGTAAAGTTTCCTGTGTTGGCTCACTCTAGGTAGTTTCAGAAGTAAGTTAATGCCTCTCCTATTGTGTTAATTAGACAAGCTTTCAGTTCTAGGATGCAAGAATTAGAAAGACATTTGTGTTTTCGATCATGGAGAAATAAGTTATTTGGACTATGAATATTGATTTTTTTTCTAAAGAGGCAATAAGTGCAACATAAAAACTGTTGGATAGTTTAACCATTTCACTGATTATATTCTTGTTATCTTTGGAAGAAAGGATATTACTATTAGTACCAGCACAAATAATAATAGCATCAATAGTAATAAAAAAGACAAAAACAATAATAAGAATTTTGTACAGCACCATTGATATCCATAATGCTTCCTACTATACACGGAGACAAGTCTAGGCCCTTCCAATTTATAATCTTGACATCTAATTTAATATATATTTTTAAAATTCATTATTTTTAATACTTGTTCTCTGATACTTACTGTAATGTAATTTAATATTTTAAATTTAATACTTTAAATTTATTTTAACATTCAATACTTTAATAATAATGCATTGTCCAGTATACTTATTACAATACTTTCTTCATTTTTTCCCATAGTACATACAAGAGATAAGGTACAATTTTATTTTCTTATTCTTTCTGCCTTTAAATAGTTATTATATTATTTTATTCTTTTTTGTTAGTTTTATCAGCGATGCAACAAAGTATTAAGCGGCATTAGTAAAATTGAAAGAATTAAGCTGAAAGAGCTTTATAAAAAGCCAACCAAGATTTGGTTGTTGTAGTACCTCTGAAATATGTTCACATCATATCCATAAACATTTTCAAAATAAAATATAACTTTAAAACCAAGATTTTTGTTGGAACATATCCTGATTTTTCTAACTCAAGTACTAACATAAGAGGAGATAAAATTTAAATACTTAATTGCTATTAATGATTTTTAATCTACTTAGGCATCACTTTTCCAATTCTGATAATAAGAACAGCCTAATTTTCTTATATCATTTTAAGGAAAGAAAAAAAAATTCTGAAATTTGTTAGTTTCATATTTATGATACAAAGAGATTGTGCTTTGAGAGATGTTCTTTGTAATTATATTATTGAAACAATACATTGTAAAAAAACAACAACCCAAGATTCCAAACTTTAACATAGCTTTATGAAAATGTTATAGTTTCTGCCAAGCCATATCCCAAATTTATTTGACTTATATTGTAACTTAAGACAGAATGAACTGAGTCAGCAGTTTCCATGTAGTTTGCAGAACATCAGCAGAGAGATGTTCTCCTAGTGATATTTGACTGAAAAATTATCAGAGTTAATAGCAGCATTAAAAAAAAACCTAAGGGAGGTAGAACTCAACCAATCAAGAGGCTTTATCAATTTCAAGGTAAAATTTACAAATATTTATACCATTTTGACTCAGTCAGAAGTTTGCAATAGTGGTGAATATCTGTAACTCGGTGTAGGATGAGGGGGAAGTTTTGTTCTTCGAACCTTCACCCTCATCACTCAGAAGTCTGTGAGTCTCACTTGGGACACAGAAAGTGCATTTAAGAAACACTCCACCATCATCAAGTTCTGAAAGAAATAGGCAGTGCAGTAACAGAAGACATGGTTTGTCAATATCTGTAAATACCTAAATAGAATTATACACATTAATGCTTGAAAATTTCCTGCTTGGATTTTTAAGATGTTGTTGTTGTTTAATCACTAAGTCACGTCCGATGCTTCATCTCCCCAGAGTTTCATGTTCATTGCATCAACGACACTCCCTAACCATCTCATCCTCGGCCATCCCCTTTTCACTTTGCGTTCAATCTTTCCCAACATCAAGGTCTTTCCCAATGAGTCCTTCTCTTCTCACTTGGTGGATGTATCTGTCCTTCCAAAGGACAGCCAGGGTTGATTTCCTTTAGGATCTACTGATCTGATCTCCTTGCAGTCCAAAGGACTCTCAAGAGTCTTCTCCAGCACCTCAATTCGAAAGCATTTTTTTTTTTTAAGATACTAGTGATGATCTTCAGAGTCAGGCTACAATAAAAGTACATTTTTAAGGATCTGAACCTGAAGAATTTAACCTTATCTCTTATTTTTTTATTTATTGCTGGATTAAGATGCTTTGTCATCGATAAGAAAAAACTTAATAATGTGACTATAGAGAAAATTGCATTTCCCTCTCTTATTTCCCTGCCAGAAATAAGCACAATTTAGCTCAGAATCATTTTTTTAATCAACCTAATGGGATTTCATTCTAACCCATCACATTAATATTGCATTAAATAAATAACTTTTACTCTTTGTGATGTAGAGAATTTACCTTTTTCAAATGTCTGGGTTTTTTTTTCCCCTCTCTAATGGCAGGGCAGACTATGCTTTAGTGACCTGAAGTAAAATATTGGATACAAATGTTTTAGCTGATAAAAATAGATGCCAGGGAGACACTGAGTAACGTCTGAGCAAAGAAGCACTTTTCATTTTTGCAGACACCTTTTTTATTTTTACATATTGCAGGATATATTTCTGGGAATCAGCAGAGACTTATGGCCATGAGCAGAGTGTCCCTTAAGATGGGCCAAGTGACCCAGCTTGAGAAATATGAAGTGATGATTGCCCTCTTGACTTTCCAAAGTCTCCTTTGGTCTGTTTTTAGAATGCAATTGGAGATAAGATAGTAACAAGCTGATTCTAACATAACCTTTGCAGATGTGAAAGGACAAGACTGGAGATGCTGCCGGGAGGAGAAACATTGATGGACTTTACAAAAAAGCAATTATTTCCTTGTCCCTGCATGTCACAGCATGTCACAGCTTGAATGCTGGAGGAATGTATCAATTTAGGTTTCAATTTAGGTTTCTCAACTTTGTCAACTTTCAGACATGTGGACTTCAACTCCCAGAATTCCCCAACTAGCATGCCGGCTGGGGAATTATAGGAGCTGAAGTCCACATGTCTTAAAGTTGACAAAGGGGAGAAACTGGTTTAGAATATTTACCTATTTTGTACCCCAAATGGCAATTTTCTATGTTTTGCTCCATAGCAAAAGTTACTGCTTGGAAAAAAAAAATCAATCAGAAATGCAATCATAAAAAGGTTTGCAGTTTTATATGTTTAGTTAGCTAATAACTCAAAAAGGAAAGCTTGCAACTGCAAGTAAAATCAACGGTATTGTACCTGTAGATGCAATTTTACCTGAGTGTCACTTGCTTAAAGGACAGACTGTACTGTGATTGGAGGAAATTTTTAACTCAGTCTACCTCACAGCTCCTAGAAGGACCTTGCATGGTTAAGTAATAAAAGGCAAAAATGCCAGCATACCAAAAGCAGAGGTTTGGTGAATACCAAAATATAGCGGTGATTTGATCATGATGGTGGTGATTTTTTTTTTTTTGTGAAAAGGAGGATGGAATGTATATTTAAATGTGGACTGCAGAGGCTGACATGGCACAGGATTCAGTTATTGGCCAACAAGCAGGCAGTGACTAACTTGTAGTTTTATCTGCTCATATGTGGCCAGAAAGGAGAAGTGCTGATTGTCTGCCAGTTTTTAAGGAATTTTGGTCCAAATAAACCAAAAAATATTCAAAAGAGGTTGAATCAACTTGGATACATTCTACATTCTCTGATTTAAATGTCTTTTTTTATTTATTTATCAAAAGAAGAAACCATCCCTATCCACTTTGTGCTCGTAGGAAAGTTTTGCTCTTGCTGTTAGTGTGGTAGTTTCAAGAAAACAAGTGTCAGAAAAGTTGGCCTCTGTGACAAATAAAATGCTGGCCTCCACCTGATCCAACAGGATTATTCTTGTGTTCTTACATAACCTTATTTTTTTCAATTATCCAGCAAGAAGCAGCCTTGTATGAAGGCACATTATACTTTACTTTGAGAACACTGATAATACTTTCTAACTCAGACTGTTCTGTGGTATGTTTTCTTGGGGGTTCAGGTAAAGAAAGATATTCCAGAGACATGCTTTACCTAAAATACTGAAATAATCCCTATTAATAGATTAAAAATGTTGTTTACAAGCAAGACTAAAAAAAAAAAAGAATTGACCTGTGACTAATTCTATTTTTCTACATCAGGCTGTATTGTGTTAATCGTATTAATTTCATCAGTGCACTAAATTGTGGAGCCTGGCTGCTTATATTTGTTTATTTATAAATCGTATTTCTAAGACCCATCTTTCCAGAGGATTCTGGGTGGCAAACTACATAAACAGGATAGGAAAAACATTGAATCAAGGATACAAGAGTTCCCCTGGAGGGACTAACTCTTGTGGAACTAACTTTTGGTGGAATTAGTCAGCAGGTCAACAGACAAGAAGGAATCATGATGATGTTACCACTTGCAGGGAGAGGAGGATCTCTGGGGTGCAATTGTGGACTATTTTCTGAGGATTGGCTGAGCGATTGGGGGCTGGAAAGCCACCATCTTGAACAACACATAGTAAGGCACCAGTTTCATAGGGAAGATCCATTCATGCTTTTCATACATGTACAGCTCCCATCTTCATATCATTATAATCTGCATTCTATCCACTGATAGGAGTAGGAATTATTTTTTTAAGCTGCAGAGTAAATATGAGTCTATGAAAGCAACCAGCCAATAGTCCTAGTTTATGCATGTTTCTTCTACCCTGGTGACATCAAAAAGAAGCAATGTGTTTTTACTTTAATGTTTTTCAAAAAGAAAGACGTGGGCTGTAATTGGGGTGTGATTGTATAAGGTCGTGAAAATCTGAAATAATCTTAGGATGTAAAGCAGGCCGCACTTTGCTACCCCTTTTCATCTTTTAAAAACAAGATAACAGAGCATTTATCTACAAGATGCAGCTTTCATAGCTTCAAGGGCATCCCCCCAGGGATCTGTCCCTGAAAACTGTTCCAACCTGTCAGTCTGTTGGAGCAGAGCCTGATGCCTGTTAGGCCTCTTGATAAGGGACTCCAGAAGGCCCTTCATCACACATGATTCTAGAACCCAGCCTATATAGCCTGGGTCGAACATGCCTTATAAAACTGCCCCTTTTCTAGCATGAGATCTATTTTGATGAAAAGTACATTTATTAATCATAGCCACCTATTTCACACAGTAAATGATTTCCAAAGGAAACATGACTTGTACTAGCCAGGAACAAGACTGAGAGTATTTAAAGTGATGTAGTGCTATAACAGCGTATATAAATATGCATGTTTTAAATAAATTATTTTCTTTTCCTAGAATGTACCTTTTAACTCATATTTCACAAAACTCCATTCCTTTCATTTACAAATGTCATTACTTTGAGACCATATTGTCTAGTAAGGGAAGATTCTGAAACCATCTTTTTTCTCAGTTGGCCACCATTAAGTTGGGTGAGTTTCAGCTTCCAGAGTTCTCAGCAATGTTTGCTCAGATTGAAGAATTCTGGAAGTTGAACTCTAAACTTATGGGGAAATCCAGATTTATTTAGTTACTGCATTTATAGTATATCCTGCTGCCACCTGAATTGATGCTCAAAATTGTTTGGAGAAGTTATCTAACAGACTAAAACTCTCATTTTGCTAAGCAATATTCTTTGAAAAACTTAATAAATCTGCTTTTTTATCATTCTGATAGTCATTCTCATTGTGTGTTATTACTCTTAAGCAGCAAAATGGAAAAAAGAGCAGCTGGGGGGGGGGCTTTGTTCAATCTATAAGAGGAATATCTGTGAAATAAAAAATTGTAATACAAGATGAGGTAGAAATAAGTAGGGATAGCCCAACTCTGCTGTAGTGTATTGAAGCCAGCTGGGTGCACATTCAAATGAAGAATTTCATCATCTTTCAGTGGCAGCTGAGATAGTGATGGATTTTCTTTTATGCACCAACTTTCTAGCTGACCAGGATGTGTATCAGGCCAAGTAGCTGACAAACACAGGGGCAAGGTTACACAAGAAGGATTTCTCTGTGTTGCTTCACCCTGCCTGTCAACTATTGTTTAGGCTGTTTATAAATAAGGATGTAGTACTTTTCTGGAAGAACAGTATATCCATGTTGAGAAATAGCCGAAATAATAACTGACAGATGGTAGAGGTAGGAAGGTTGCATCATGAAACGGCTAAGAGAGATCCAGTTGTGCACTCATTCCTCACGGTCCAGCCCTTTTCCCCCACTGAGGAGAGCCCAGATTGAAAGACCCAGCTTTTCCCATTGCCCACAGGACAAAGTTCGGGGACTAGAAGGGAGTCCCATAGCAATCTAAAATGGTCAATAACTGCCAAGCTTATCCTACCATCTAGGGATCACTGATAGTGCCACAGACAAAATGGTAAAGCAACTGAATCAATCAATCAGAATAGAGCTGGAAGGGATCTTGGAGGTCTTCTACTCCAACCCCCTGCTCAAGCAGGAGACCCTATACCATTTCAGATAGTAGCTGTCCAGTCTTTTCTTGAAAACTCCAGTGATGAAGCACCTGCAACTTCTGAAGGCAAGCCATTCCACTGGTTAATTGTTCTCAATGTTGGGGAGTTTCTCCTTAATTCCAGGTTGCTCCTCTCCTTGATTAGTTTCCTTCCATTGTTTCTTGTCTTGCCTTCTGGTGCTTTGCTCTTTTTTGTGGCAGCCCATTAGATACTGGAATACTGCTATCATGTCACCCCTTATCTTTCTTTTCTCTAGACTGGCCATATCCAATTCCTGAAACCATTTTTCATATATTTTTGTCTCCAGCCTTTAATCATCTTAGTTGCTCTTCTTTGCACTTTTTTTTTTCAAAATCTCAACATCTTTTTTGTAATATGGTGACCAAAACTGCATGCAGTATTCCAGGTGTGGTCTTACTAAGGATTTATAAAGCTGTACTAATACTTCATGTGATTTTGATGCTATGCCTCTGTTTATACAACCAAGAATTGCGTTAGCTTTTTAGGCTGCTGCCGCACACTGCTGGCTCAAGTTTAAGTGATCATCCACTAGGGCTCCAAGGTCCCTCTCACAATCTATTTTACTCAGATTGCACCCTGGTAAAACTGCTGGAGCTTGCTGGCTACTTAAGGGAGAAAGCTCTATTTTAACTTTAAAACAGCTAGCAGTGATCTAGAGTACAGTGTTTGGAGTACAGGCTGGATGAGATGAAGATGAAGCCAACATTATAGGACATGGCAGATAATAACATTCACCAGAGCATGTTTTTATTGCCCTATCCAGAGCCGAGGTTTAGTGCCTGGGGTTGGATTTGTAATTCTCCTGACATTTGACTTGGACACTATTACACTATCACTTATCCCTAACTTTTTCCTTAGCCTTAATTGGAGTACATAGAATTTTCAGTGCACTTTTAAATATAATTTTCTTGTTTATCAGAAAGAACATTATTGCAAATCCATAATGTTTGACCTTTTTTGGGGGGGGATTAGTTATACATCTCAAAGACACGGTGACTTTTCATTTGAACCTCCTGTTTCACAGCAGTCTTAACTTTATAATCTACCTTTTGCAACAAGAATGGAATGGTAAATCTTGGGTGAATCCTGTTGTAATGATTACAAATATATATTTTTTACTTTGGGCAATGGTAAATTGGGCTACGGTAGTGCATACCAAAAGTGGAAATCGTTAAAGGCAAAACTGTTGTGACTTGATTTCATTTAGGCCTTTGCAATGTGTTTTGTTACATTCCAACCATATCCCCACCCTTTCTCTTCCTTTGTTTATCTTTCTGAAATGTTCCCTTCGGGGTTGAATTTGGATAAGAAAACGTCCACTTGGGATGGATGCCTAATTTATCATGTTTCCTTTCCTTTCCATGTTTTGCGATACATTTGAAGCACATCTGACTCGAAGGTTGCAAAGTGAATTGTAGACAACGCTGCCAGGTTATTTCAGGGCATTGGCGTTTGAGGTTGGGTGTGGGCAAAGCATACAGAGAAGCTCATGGAAATGGGAAGGATGGCTTACAGCCTCCTCTCAGGAGGAACAGATTGCATGATTTGAGTTGCCTTTGATGTTTTAATTGTGCTAGTGATGTGTTTTCTGGTTTTATCAGACTCATAAGTCATGTACCGTGTTTTCCTACCATTCGGTGCTTTCTAGCTAGTCTAAATTTAGATATGTTTCTTTGGAAGTAACGTCAAGCAAGGTGAGCAGAAAAGCAGACTTATTTTTTTACTTTATTTTATTTTTATCCCATCTTTACTATTTTTACAAATAACTCAAGGTGGAAAACATACCCAGCACACCTTCTCCTCCTATTTTCCCCAAAACAACAACCCTGTGAAGTGGGTTGGGCTAAGAGAGAGTGACTGGCCCAGGGTACCCAGCTAGCTTTCATGTCTAAGGTAGGACTAGCAATAGAAATAGCACTTAGACTTAGACTACACAGTGCTTTACAACCCTCTCTAAGCGTTTTACAGAGTCAGCATATTTTCTCCAACAATCTGAGTCCTCATTTAACGACCTTGGAAGATGGAAGGCTGAGTCAACCTTAAGCCGGTGAAAATCGAACTGCTGGCAGTCAGCAGAATTAGCCTGCATTCTAATCACTGCGCCATCACGGCTCTAGATCTAGATCACCTAGACTAGAACTCACAGTCTCCTGGTTCCTAGCTGAGTGCCTAACCACTAGACCAAGCTGGCCCTTTTTATTTATTTTTTCTGACTTCAATTAAGTGGTGAATTTGTCACCAAACTTCCTCTCAAACAAAATGTGTGCCATATGTTAGCACAATACTTGAGAAGGGTATTTTGGGGGTCCTGATTAAGGACCAATCAGAGAGGAGTCAACCGTTGGCAAGGACTGCATCAGAGGTTTTCTAACTTTTTCAAGCCATGGACTCTGTTAGTGAAAAAAGAAATGTTGATGGTTGTGGTGTTTTTCATAGAAGAAGCTCCATCTTTTCCCACTATACCTTAAAAAAATGGTATGAGAGTCCCTGCAAGAGAACATTTGTGGTTTTGCCCTTTCAGAATAACAGCATTGGAAGGGACCTTAGAGGTCTTTTAGTCCAATTCCCTACTCCGGCAGGAAATCCTATACCAGTTCAGATAAATGGTTGTCCAATCTCTTAAAAATCTCCAGTATTAGGAGCACCCACAACTTGTTTTGTGAAATCTGAAGACATTCCTACAAAGCAAACTAGGTGGTCCAATCTTTCTTTTCTTTCTTTCTTTCTTTCTTTCTTTCTTTCTTTCTTTCTTTCTTTCTTTCTTTCTTTCTTTCTTTCTTTCTTTCTTTCTTTCTTTCTTTCTTTCTTTCTTTCTTTCTTTTTCTCTTTTTCTCTTTTTCTCTTTTTCTCTTTCTCTCTTTCTCTCTTTCTCTCTCTTTCTTTCATCAGCTCAAGTTGCCAAAATTCCTCCTGCCTCCCATTTTCTCCACAATGACAACCCTGTGAAGTGGGTTAGGCTGAGTGAGAGTGACTGACCTAAAGTCAATCGGTTGGCTTTCATACCTAAGGGAGAACTCCCAGTCTCCTGGGTTACAGACCAGCACCTTCACGACTACACTAAACTGGCTATCCAGATGCTGTTGGAGAGAGAGAGAGAGAGAGAGAGAGAGAGAGAGAGAGAGAGAGAGAGAGAGAGAGAGAAGACAGATATACAGCTACTCCTTGACTTCTGACTACAATAGGGAGCCCAAATTTGCTGTTAAGCAGAGCAATCAGTAAACAAGACATCACTTATCCATAACTTGCAACGTCCTGCTGGCTTTCACATTGACTGCTTGATGGAATCTGGCAGGGAAGGACACAAATGGCGATCACGTGACTAAATTGTCATATGCATGAGCTATTTCACAAGCACCTGGATTGCAACTGCATGACCACAGGGATGCTGTGACAGTCATAATCACAAGGTCTGGTCATAAGTCACCTCTTGCACTACTGTTGTAACATCAAATAGTCACGAAACAAATGGCTGTTAAGTGAGGACTGCCTGTAGTTGAATACAGAATTTTAACACAGTAGATAGATTTAGATTTAAATATCTTTCAGAAAGATAAAAATGGGTTGGTTGATAAGAACTGATTAGCCGCTCATCAGGAATATGTTCATATAAGGTGTCATCCACTTACCTTCTTTAGGTAACCTGTGCTACTTTGACACATGTTGGATAACTTTTAGCATTAATTATTAAGAGGATTATGAGAACATTACTCTTGTCTACTGTATTAGCCCAAATTGTTCAGAATCTATTGTACACACCTATGGAAGTAGATTGCTGTCTGTTCAAGGGGAAGCAAATCAATTGATCTAAGTAAGTTTTGTAGATAATTTGGAATTGGAAATTCTGAGAAGGAAGCAAACAAAAGCAAACAGGAACATTGAATAGGATTTTATCCATAGCTCTTCCAAATGGTCTCTCTTTCATTCAAGGCTAGTAAAGCACCCAGAATCTCTGGTAATGAAATGGCTGCTCCTTCTCCTTCTCCTTCTCCTTCTCCTTCTCCTTCTCCTTCTCCTTCTCCTTCTCCTTCTCCTTCTCCTTCTCCTTCTCCTTCTCCTTCTCCTTCTCCTTCTCCTCCTCCTCCTCCTCCTCTTCCTCCTCCTCCTTCAATGTAAAAGCAAGCCTGTCCTCAGATGACTTAGAGGTCATCAGAAGTTTTGTCTGTTTATGCACACATGAACAAAGAACAGAACATTTTCCAAGCTTATCCATCATGCAGAAATCAACCAATCTCTCTTCTTGCAAATGAAGCACCCTCCTCTCCAGTCTCCTGATTCTGCCAGCCCTTTCTCTTTTTCCATTTCCAGAAAACTTCCCCATCTTTAGGCAGCCATAGTAGTACTTCAAATGGAGCAACAGAGGGAGAGCTAATCTCTCCCTCCTCTCCTTGCCTTTATTTCAATATGTCCAAAAACAGTATTACTAGGGAAAGCCCTGGATATCTGGGGAGAGGTTTCCTAGCTGCTGGACTTTACCACATGTGGAAAGAGTTTGTGTTTCAGCTTATGGTATGATGTCACAGCTCTCACTTTCTACAGAAGCCAATTAACATTTGATGATACTATTGCTCTTGGTTACAAATTACAACACCCATATTCCAGAAGTATGTGTCTGCTGTGTTCATTTAAACAGCATATAAATAAACAGCAGCAGCATTTGCTAAATAAAGCCAGCTTCTTATCTTTCCACTGTTTAAATAGCTTTCACCTTAAAGAACCTCAGCAAACAGACATTCAAAGCAAACACACCCAAGTATTTTACATCTGGAATTCTGAGTAACATTTTCCAAGATCCGGCTTTTTTAAAGACAAGATTCTGGCATAATGCATCCATGATTCACACACTGATAGAGGCCCTTGTGATGTTGTCCTACTTCTGCCAAGACTTTTTAAGGGTATGTGGAAAAATTCCTGCCTCTCAGGGTTGAAGTTTTATGCGATCCAGGAGATGGTCTGCTCTGTGCCAGTTTATTTTGAATTCAGATTTTACAAAGCAAAAACCACTTCCTGCCTCTTCACTGAAGGAGCAAGCAAAGCTGATCTGTTGAGCCAATACAGTAGCGGTGATGGAGGCCAGCAGAACACTGAAACATAGTCCTGCCAAGTATTTAATGAAGAAGAAAAGTTAAATGCACTGAGGCAATAGCAGTTTCTCTACCACCCAGCAAAAGTCTAATTCTGCAATTAGCCAATTTCTGCAAAGTCCCCATTTTGCAGAGGACCCCACATGTTCTTACCATTATTTTAGAGCAAATTCTTTTACTCCGTTATCTTCAAGCTTATTTGGAAGTGATATTCCCTCTTCCCTCTTCCCTCTGGATAATCATTTTAAGAGATGAAAGAATGTACCCGAGGGATTGCCAGGAAGAGGATTTAAATCATCTTGCTGGATGGGCTTTCCATACTTGGAGTCTTAGAGGAGATGATGGTAGAAAAGTTCACGGTGGAGATGTTATTTTGGAAGCTTTAATCTGAGCTTTGTGTTTTGGGGAAAAAGGGGGTGGAGAAATTTCTTCCTTTGTGAGTAAATTTCAATCCTGCCAGTTTGCAGAAATCATGGGCTGCCTAATATTGAGTCACATCTACTCAATAGTCATCTGCTTTCCAAGGTTTCAGGCAATTTATATGTGACATCAGATGTAGGTTAAATTTGTTTGATTTCCTCCTTCTCCATAATCAAACTAACTTTATTTGCTATGTGGACTGTACTGTAAAACCTCAATTTATGGATCTCTTGGAAGGAAGGGAGGCAATCTATTAAATTTGACTGACTGACTTGACATCATTGATGTAATTTGTGATTGTTGCATAATTATGCAATTGTCTTTATTGTCATTTTGTGTTCACTTATGTCATTTGGGTAATTGCAGACAGCCCGTAAAGTGGATATAAATTATGCCAATTATATCAATTGGGTGAACTTCTTCATAAATAATAGACTTTGTCCAGCATTTGGGAATGGAATCTGAAATCGTATTTGGTCCTATTGCATCTGAAATCGGCTGAGTAGAGGTACAAAGAATGATGACTTCCTTTTAATTACCATATTTTTTCTTATTATTTATGTAATTATATATATTTATATAATAATGTATATATAATAAATTAATATTATGCAAATGCAGTATATAAATATAAATAAATATGTATTTATAATTATTATTATTTAATAATGACATGGTATTATTTAACAATGACATGGTATTAATGACTTGTTTAGTAGCCACAATCTGGATCAGCAATTTGTTCATTAAGCAAAGCAGCTGCTAAATGAAACTACGACGGTGCTAAGATCTTACTTCAGCTTTCCTTTTGCTTTAAAGACCTGGGAAGTTTGTAAATGTGAGCATGTCAAAAAGTTACTCTTTCATAATTTTGAAACTGCAAACCGTTACTAAACCTTGCAATACATATTAGAAAGGTTTGGTGGATAATAAACTTGATCATTTATTGAAAATATGCATTATTCACCATCAGCTATTGATAAAAAGTCATTTTTCTCAGTGTAAAGAATATAAAATTATGCAGTAAGATTGTCTCTGTCCTGTTATTTATAAGGGTGGATTTTCAGCTCTGAAACAAATGTATGTTAATTATTTATTCTGATTAATGTTTCATATTATACTAACTATTTTAGTTAATTATTGGTTACTGATCTCATGCTAATAATCATTAAACATATCCTACCGGTATACCCAATTTTAATATAAAATTACCTTGAATACCTTTGCACAAACATGCTAATAATCATTAAACGTATCCTACCGGTATACCCAATTTTAATATAAAATTACCTTGAATACCTTTGCACAAACATGCTAATAATCATTAAACGTATCCTACCGGTATACCCAATTTTAATATAAAATTACCTTGAATACCTTTGCACAAACATGCTAATAATCATTAAACGTATCCTACCGGTATACCCAATTTTAATATAAAATTACCTTGAATACCTTTGCACAAACATATAAATCTCCTTTTTTATTTATTCTTTATTCTTCATGGTGGTGCTATTAAATATCTTTTGCCATTTAAAAATAATTTAAAATACATATACTTAGACTTTGCCAAAATCCATGTAAATTGACATTACTTAAGCCCCATTTATTTAAATGGGTACTAAATTCAATTAACTCTGCTGGATTCAGTCCAAAGCAGCGTTCTTCAAACTTGGCAACTTTACAATGTGTGGACTTCAACTCCCAGAATTCTCCAGTCAATGTGGACTGGCTGGGGGAATTCTGGGAATTTATGTATTAAAGTTACCAAGGTTGAGATGCACTGGTCTAAAGTCTTGGATTCTGACTAACTTTTGTGCCTGGAACATAACCCACAGTCCTCAGCTGGTGTGGAGACAAAGAGATTTATCAAAACTTTTCCCCTCTAGAATAAGCTGAGGAACATTTAGGAGGCTGATCATGGTGATGCTATTAACATGCATTTAACTTGCTTGCTAAATGAATTTTAAGTCCGTGCAGGTAAGGTCACAAAACACTTTACATTTCTTCTCATGCAAGAAGATTTTAAACAACATTTATTTTAAAGAAATAAATTTAATAGTAAATACTAAAAAAAAGGAATATTTCCTAAGAAATGTTCTCTTCAAAGTGAACCAATTGCATTTTTAACTGATATATATGGCAGATAGCTGGGGCACTAATGTTTTTCACTGTTAATAAGGTGGATATGGAACAGAGCTCCTGTAGAATATATATGGTAAAGTGGAAATGCATGGCCTGATGACTGCTATAAAGCAGGCCAAAGATATGTCATGTCCAATTAATGTCAATAAGGAACATCTGTATTTAGGCACCCAAGTTACTTAATGCAAACATTTCATAATTATATACTATAGCACACACAGAGCATTATGAGATGTGGTATCCCAGTGTGAAAAATATTCACATTTTTCAGATCAGTCAGCAGTCTTGGTCTGGCTTTGGCTCAGCTTGCTGTCTCTCCATAAGAGTATTCCTTTATAATATTGAATTAAGTACAATCCACATTTTTTCTCTTATCTGTGAAATCTTGTGGTTGTAGCTTGACTGTTTTCATAAAATGAAAGATCCAAGTACATGGAAAGTTAAGAAGGCTTCTTTCTTTTTTGTAAGACATTGGGTTTTTTTCTTCCTTTTAAAAATGCTAACCTAAGAAGCAAAGACTCAAACATACACAATGTGATCTGAAAGACTTAAGACTTATAGACAGGAAAAGTAATGGCCTCAATCCATTCTTTTTTCTGTACTCTTCGGTAAGTGAAAATGCAATTGTTTCTCCATCTGATCACGAAGAGAGGAGATAATTGGATGGAAGGCTGCTTTAACCCATTTGCTTCATTTTTCAATTTTATATTTCTATTGCATATTGTACTCTGTTCGCACGATGGGTGCAATAATATTCTGTTCTATTAACTCAGTGCCTTTGACTAAATGTGCAAAAATCACAATTACAACAATAACAATAAAAATCCATATTATTAGGTCTAACAAAACAGAATTGTGAGCAAAAAAAATCCTGCACAGTTGTGAGTCACTTTAAATGAAATGTTTGTGTGTGCATTTAAGTCAGTCTTGTTTTAGTTTTAGTTTTCTTGGAAGATTTTCAGAAGTGATTTGCCATTGCCTCCTTCCTAGGGCTGAGTGAGAATTATTGGCTCAAAGTCACTCAATTGTCATCGTACCTAAGATGAGATTATAATTCAGTCTCCTAATTTCTAGTGTGGAGCCTTAACCATTACCACAAACTAGCTCTTTTAAATAACAGAATTACAGTTTAATGTCCATTGCACAATGCCATGGGGAACTGATTGTAGTCCCCAAGCAAAAGATAATGTATCTCTTCTGCTCTGTGTTTTTGGAAAGAAAAAAAATGTACCACAGAACTATCCATTCTTTGGTGGTATTAAAATGTAGGTTTCTGGATCTCGGTTGCAAAAATCCAGATGGCCACTAGGTCGCAGAAAAGTCGTGTAGAAAGCTCTGACTCTTTCCATCTTTCCAGTTTTCATTTAGATTTTGCAGCCCAGACCTGGTAGCAATATTCCTGTTCAGTTATATAGGAACACTTAAAAGATATTGCAGGTTTAGTTCCAGACCTCTGCAATAAAGTGAATATCACAATAAAGCCAGTCACACAAATTGTTTGGTTTTCTGGTGCATGTAAAAGTTGATAATTTACTGGATTCCCTACATGGATTGAGAACATGAGTAAGCGGTTAGATGAAGAGACCCAAACTCATTAGTAGCATCACACTGTAGTGAACAATGCATTTAATTCACAGCTACTACAATTGTTGGCTGAGCAGGGACAAAAATAGCCAGAGAAATGATTGAAGCCTAGGGAATAGACCCCTTGTCAGTCAACAGGAGTACTGATTTACCACCAGCTCATCAGGTACTTAGGGCCCAAGGGTGCAATGGCACAAGGAAACAACAATCAATGATTTAATAGTCAGCCATCAATACCTTAATTAAAAATTTAAAGCTACACACAATCAGGCACCATATAAATATAACCTGAAAAACAGCCCAGTGCACATATTTTGGAGAGAGAGAAGTTCCCTGAGTTTGGAAGTTTGGAAGAATAAACTTTTGGTCCCAGTGACCAACTCAGATTGGATCTTGTAAAAGTTGTGTTTACACTATTCTGTAGTCTATTAAGTGTTCATTATGTCTAAAGAAACCAATGTATGTATCTTAATTGAAAAATACATTATTGAGAAAAATGCTAATCATTATCTGAGTCTTCAGCAAGTCCTAATATTTTGGTGGTTGAGAATCTTAAAAAAAAAAACTGTATCTACAAAGTACAATGAAATGAGGTATGCTTGCATATAGGGAAAAACACATCACTAAAACCTCAGAAAAAGTGGTGTTAATTACTTTTCACTTTGTTTATATATATATATATATATATATATATATATATATATATATATATATAATATAGTATCAAATATCCTCCAGTTTTTGAACTTCAGTATCACCTAGGGATAGACAAAAGATTGATTGATTTGAAACATTTGTATGCTGCCTTTCGTTTCTTAAAAAGAATCTCAAATGTTTCATAATAAAATCAAAACAATTGCAAAAATGTATAAAAATGGTGTGAGAACACTGACAGAAGATACAGGCTACGATATACAATAAAATAAGCCGTGAGAATAAAATAAACAAAAAAAGGACTTAAAAGATGTTGATTCTGCACCTGCCACCCTTAACAACTAGTTGAGCCCAATAGAAGAGAATATGTGTAGCTCACAGTGTCAGGCACAGGGAGTCTTACAAGCACAATGGAGCTCGGAATTTTTGTCATAAGTCATTGCGGTTATATGTCCATGCACTACATGGCTGAATTTGATCTTCTCAAGTGAATCATTAAACAAATCATGTGGTTATTAAATGAACCATGTGGTGGCACATATCTAATGGATGGAAATGTTGCATATCTTGGACACATGACATTGGAATGCTGCACCTAGTCATAAATGTGACCCAGTTGCCAAGTTCCCCAAATGCAATCACATGACTGTGAGAGGGTACGCAGCTGTAACTTTAAGGAAGGGTCATAAATTGCTTTTTTAAGTCCATCTTAATTTCAAAAATTGTTAAGTGACTGGTTGTAAGTGAAGGACTAACTGTAACATCATCAGTGCTGTGTGGGGTTGAATTTATATACAATAGTTAACCCTGGCAATATAGATGGGAATGTGATTTTCTCCTTGGTAGTTCCTTAACTGGAGTATTGTTTTCTGCTTGATTGTTTGTCTAATGTTAATCCCTGCTTATTGGGTTCTGGTCGCAGCAAAGAATGTGTACTGATCTTTTTGTTTCCTTCTTAGCTTTTTGTTGTCTCTTTTGAATGATATGTGAATGTGGTTTATCTCTAGGTATTTATCAATGGCTGATTTGTCTGAATGTCAAGCTTCCAAGAATTCCCTAATGTTTCTGGATTTGGATTTGTCTAGGATGCTGACAGTGTCTTAGTTTCTTGATTGATAGACTGATTGATCAAATTTATATGCCACCATCTCACTGAATAAATAACTCTGAGCAGTTTTCAAGTTAAGTTGAAACTATGGTTGAGGCTGTCTATGTATTATGAGATTAAAGAGTTTTCATCGTGTCTTCTGACTGATAGTTGGTGTTCATAGATAGATGCCCTCTGCTAGTCTTCTACCTGTCTGTCCTAGGTAGTGACTGTTACCGTCCTTACATTGTATATTATAATGACTCCTGTTTTTTTTCCCTCTTGGATTATTGGTTTACTTAAGATTTTTTGGGAGGGCTATAATTGCTTTGTGTGCCATGGTTATATGCCATGTGATTATAATAGTCTGTTGGTTGTTTCTAAGATGTTTTATGTATGGCAGTGTTATCCTTTTCATAGTTTGTGTTGTTTATTATGCTGTAGTGATTTGAGTGGTCCAGCATTTTTTTGATAAAGTTGCCCAGGTTTCCATTTTGTTGGAAGGTGTTATAAAGGTGGCTTGTTTCTTCTTCTTCTTTTTTCTGGTGTTCTGTGTTGCTGTAGTGCATTTGTACTCATCTGAATAATGTTCTTCAATAACTTCTCTTATGGAAGGTTGATAGTGGAACACTTGGTTAGTGGGTTGTTTTTGATAGAGTTGTGCTTCTAATTTGCTGTTGTTTCTTCTTATTCTGAGGATATTCCAGGAAGAGCAGTGTGTTGTTGTTTTCTTCTTTCCTTATGAATTTTATTCTGCTGAAGATGTTGTTGATTATTTCATGTCTCTTCTCTACTTGTTCCTTATTTATTATGATGACGGTGTCATCTACATACTGGATTCATACTTTTGGTCGTATAGGTGGGAGTATTAAAGTTTCTAGACGCTGCATTATATTCTCTGTTATGAATCTTGAGAGTGGTGATCCCACCAGTGTTCCTCTGATTTGTTCTTCTGATTTAGTGCAAGGAAGGCATCCTTCATTTTGAATACTAAACAAGTAATATTTTTATAACCATTTCATAGTGATACGATAAAAAGAGAAGTCACATAGCTCAGCCGCCATGCTGCTCTTTTTTGCAAACAAAGTTAAGTTTTGCATTTTTGCCATTCAAGCATTCTTCTTTTTCTTTTTCTTTTAACAACAACATAGTATTAGAATCTTGGAACACTGCTAGGAGCCAGGAGAGGCCCTTGAAAAACTAGAAGGAGGCTGAAGTCTAGTTGTTGATGCATTTGTTCCTTTGATTAAATGAACATGACTTGTTAATATTTGCAAATGCCTGTCTGACTGCCAAGGCTACCAGCCAGACTTCAAAAGTACTTGCTCCATTGGTTAGTGCAATTGCAGCCTCTGTTCCCCATCTCAGATGGGGAAAATTGGTCCCCTTCCAAAGATCTCTGCCTCCAAGAAACCAAGCATCTTTACTGATTTATTTATTTTGTTAAATTTATATGCCACCTTCTGCAAAGAGACTCTGATGCCTTGCATTAGTGAATTGTGATGCCTGCATGTCTTCTAATACTAATCCAGTCAAGGCCATAGAAACTTCTTGATTGATCTGTTTTCTGTGTGAGATTTAAAAATCAAGAAGACTAGGATTCTTAATCATATGCAGAAACTACATATTCATAAAAGCAGAGATTATGCCTTGCTCATGAAGAGTGGAGGTCTCAGGCATAGGGCTAAGTCTCTTCTGTTGCCCAAGTTCTCTCTTTTTGGGTTATAAAATATCTGAAGGGGCCTTAGAAAATTACTCTGATTACTAATTTCAATCTTATCTTTCCCTCTTGCTCACACAATTAAAATAATGTCTGTTTTATACAAATTATACTGTATATTTCCAGAACTTTCATTCCTTTAAATACTTTGTCTTCTATGAATAAAAGTTAGGTTTATACAGCAGCTGGAATTTAAGCCAAATTTCCTTTGTGAATTTTTACAGGTTTTTAATTTGAAGAAAATTATATAACATTAATAAATAAAAGAAATCAGGGATAGGGAGAGGCTTACTTTCAGCCAAGGTGATAAGGAGTTTAAGATAATTCTGGCTGAGTAAACAATCTGGCTGCATCCCAGTGAGAGATGGGATAGAACAGAACAGAACAGAACAGAATAGAATAGAATCTGGAAGGGACTTTGGAGGTCTTCTAGTCCAGCCCCCTGCTCAAGCAGGAGAACCTATACCATTTCAGACAAATGACTGTCTAGTCTCTTCTTAAAAACCTCCAGTGATGGAGCGCCCACGCTCCATCAGGGTAAATGTCTTTTTTGCTTTGAAAGAGGTAAATAGTCTCATGAAAAGAAGTTACTAACACTGGTTTTCACAAGGAACTATGTACTTTGCCATTCATTACCATACTTTCTTAGACATGAATTAATCTTAGATGGTACTGAAATCAAATTATCAAAGCAAAACAATACCTGGACTCTTTGAGGCTGATTAGATTAACATCTCAGAATGGGTGTGTTGGCTTTATTAAGGGAATATCATGCACTATCCCATACATGAAGTGAACAGGCCTACTATCTTATCTTTTCACCTACGGCAGGGGTAGGCAACCTTGGCTCTTTTATGACTCGTGGACTTCAACTCCCAGAATTCCTGAGCCAGCCATGCTGAGGGGAAAGGGAGGTTTCCAAGCTGAGCCATGCTGGCTCAGGAATTCTGGGAGTTGAAGTCCATGAGTCATAAAAGAGCCAAGGTTGCCTACCCCTGACCTACGGTATCCCTGGGAATGAAAGTTGGCCCAATGTAGGGAATAAAGCAAGGATTGTCAACCTTTCCTTTGTGGTTGCTGGGCCTTAGCAGTGAAAAGAAGTTAACCAGATGCTTCCCTAATGGAAGAACATTAAATATTACCATGGATCTGATTAAACTCAGGTGTTAAAACAATAATTGCATCCAGGCTGTGCTTTTCTTAGTAAGAATACCGACAGTTATATCCTTTCTCTGTAATAGCAGAACCCTATCTTTTTCCTCAAACCAGCTGAACTTTCATAAGATTTCAACCTCTAACAAGATACAGCAAGGTTCTTACAAAATTGCTGGAATGCTACATAAGATTTATGACATTTCAGAAGGGGAAAAGTTGGGGTGCTTGGCCATTGTTATAGTACTTAGACTATTTAGCTAATCTGATTAACAGCCATTCATCTATATTTAACCCTTTATCAAAACCAACTAAGTTTGTGGCCATCACCACACACTCTGAGTTAGTTAGAAAAGGATCAAAATTCAAAGAAGGATCAAATGCTTTGTGGATTTAGGTTCTCATACTTAATTTACAGCATGGCCATAGGGTTTGGGGAAAGGGAGGGGTTAAACCAATGCCAAATTTTTATGTTTGAAAAAAAATATACCACATGTTATGAAATTCTGGTGCAGAATTGTTATACACAGATTTATTCTTTTAGCCTATACACATCCTGTATTTCTACACCATGCAACTCAGAGCCACACACATGGGATTCCCAGACAACTCCTCCAGTTTTTGACCAGGCATATAGAATAGAATAGAATAGAATAGAATAGAATAGAATAGAATAGAATAGAATAGAATAGAATAGAATAGAATAGAATAGAATAGAATAGAATAGAATAGAATAGAATAGAAGCTGGAAGGGACCTTGGAGGTCTTCTAGTCCAGCCCACTGCTCAAGCAGGAGAACCTATAACGTCTCAGACAAGTGACTGTCTAGACTCTTTTTAAAAATCTCCAGTGATGGAGTGTCCATGATTTCTGGGGGCAAGCTATTCCACTGGTTAATTGTCCTCACTGTCAGGAAGTTTCTCTTTAATTCCAAGTTGCTTCTCTCTTTGATCAGTTTCCAAACATTGTTTCTTGTCCTGCCCTCTGGTGCTTTGGAGAATAACGTGACCCCCTCTTGTTTGTGGCAGACCCTCAAATACTGGAACACTGCTATCATGTCACCCCTATTTCTTCTTTTCCTTAGACTAGCCAAATCCAAGTCCTGCAGCCGTTCTTCATATATTTTAGTCTCCAGGCCTTTGATCATCTTAGTTGCTCTTCTCTGAATGAAGCTAAGATCTACTTAGCTTCATTGAGAAAACTGCTTCATGAGTCCTTAGACCATTCTACAATACACCTGTGCATTTACCCAAAAAGAGAAGCCCAACTAAATCTTTAAGTAATGTCAACAAAATCTACTTACAAGTCTAGGTTGAAATTACACTTTCTCCCCATAATATTTTCCTATTAAATACAGTGAACAGATTAAAATTGCAGAAATTGATTTTCTAATCTTTTCAGATTAGATTGTGTATGAATGCCTACATAAAATTTAATAAATATTAAGTTGAATAAATGAACACTTCTGAATGAAACTTTATAACATAATAATAACTAGCTATATAAAATGTAATAACCTTTTTAAAAACATAAGTCTGAAAATGCCAAAGTTTATAAGATTAGATAGGCTCAAGATACTGGAAATAAACCTGGAGGTTTTACAAAATGAACAGTTTCATTGTGATTAAGAATGATCTATGAAACTGTTTCAGAATCAGAAGAAAGATAAAGAAATGAAGTATGGTATATAACAATGAATGACTGGAAGGATGGGATTGCATTCTTGTCTTATTGCAATTTTCCAAAAGGTATAGATTAACCAAGAGAAGACAATTATGTTGAACACATCTCTGTCTGCCTGTCTTCTGGATGAAATGGTTGGGTGTGTATATATCTATACAAAATTATATGCTGCACAGTTCTATTTTCCCCTTTCCCATATCTTTTAGTTCTCTGTTGTTAGGATCTAAATAGATTTGGATTTCCACTGGAATTCATAAAATGGATTAAGACATTATATGAGTAACCTACAACTAAAGTGAAGGTTAATGGCATATTTTCTCTTACTTTTCTTACAATTCAGAGGAACTAGACAAAGATGTTAGCTTTCATCCTTGCTTTTTAATATCTGTGCGGCTTGTGCTATTAGATAAAATAGAGAGATCTATGAAGTACATAACTCAATTGAATAGGTTTCTTTAGCAACTCTATTAACTGGTCCAAATTGGAATTGATGCCAATGGGTGAAAATTATGTTACCCATCCATTTAAGGATTATCAGTTCAGTATTTATACCAACTCTAGCAAGTATTTAGGTAAGTATATAACAAAGGATATAAATCAGTAACATGTAATATAAATGAAATACTTAGAAACAAAAATTTCTCTATTTGTTAAGGACTTCTAACATACTATGGTCTTTTTCAATGCCAGAATTAAACAGAATCCCAAAAAGGCCCACCAACATGATGTTGCTTGAACAAGGTGTCATAAAGGCAAGATTACAAAAGAAACCAGAAACAGATATATAATATGTGTGTATACACACATACAAAAAATGTGATGGGTAGATGGATCTAGAAGGGAAAAGGAAGAAAAACTTTTAACTCTCTTGCCGTATAGAGTAAGAAAAACTGCCTTGTATGACTAATTTCCCAATTTGAAGCTCTGCAGATGTTTGACTACCAGTAGTTGGAGGTTATGGAAACTATCCTATGGAACATCTAGGGACAGCTTCAAGAGGGTGAATTTATAATAGCAGACCGTGTCTCAGCTCCAAAAACAGTACTTGCTCTGCTTTCATGAAGTTGATATAATACAATTCATGCTAATTCCTAAGGGATGCCTTAATCATAATTAATTAAAATGTCCTCAGGAGTTTGTTACAAGCATGAAGGCTGAAATTATAAAAATAAAGGTTCTTCCAAATCTGTCAAAAGGCTTTTTTTTCATCAATACAGAAGCTGTTGACATATTAATTCACTTCTACAAGTGCCCATTTTAGATTTTCTTACCAGTGCTATTGCTTTTTTAAAAAAATAAAAATAAAACATTACATGCTTTTAAAAGTATCTCTGGAAATCTAGCCCTCTCTTCAGATTCATTCATCAGATTCTATAAAAAGGAGACACACTTCTTGTTTTATGTTTTCAATATGACAGAACTTCAAAGGGTTTGCATATTAAAAAAACTTAATTACAGATGATAGCTTGCTTTTAAAAAAACAAAACCTCTTCTGAAGTTTGTTAAACAGGAATTACTGCTCTGTTCCGTTGGATAGTTTGCAGCAATTACTGTAACCCTGAATATCAAATTATTACTTTTGGCAATTGAAGATAATACTTTTCTCACTTATATACTTACAAGATACAACTTCAAATTGCTAGTTTCAAGACCAGTAGTTTTATAGCACTTGAAAATTATGCCTCATGTCAATAACTTTAGCACTGACTCTTGCTTTATTTATGAAGCTACAGCAGTTTTAGTGAGCATGTCTTTAAAAGTCCTATTTTGCATTCTACAAAATCAATTTTCCAGACATGACCACAAATATTGTCCACTTGGGTTTGAATGTTGTCAATAACATTAGAGGAAGGGACACTGAAGTATTGTGGGATTGAATGAGATACCTGCCCATGGCAGGTGAGTGTATGATTGGACTTTGGGAAGGAGACATTGAAGAAGGAAGGAAGGAAAAAGGGAAAGAAGGAAGGAAGGAAGGAAGGAAGGAAGGAAGGAAGGAAGGAAGGAAGGAAGGAAGGAACAAGGAAGGAGAAAGAAAGAGATCTCCTGCTATTTCTCCAAGAAATCAAGGTGGCTTATAAAGAGCTTCCCTTTCATTTTGCCCCCAGAACAACTACATTAAAAGGCTGAACTGGGAGAAACTGACTGTCACAAAAATCATTCAGTGGTGTTTCCATGGCTAAGGATAGATTTGAACAAGGATCTTCCTAGTCCTAATCCAACTCCTTGGCCATCACATCCCATTTGTTTTCATCAATTAAGACTAAATATTTCAAGGAAGATTTTTACAAGGCAGCATCAGAAATAAAGTTTAGGGGGTTGGTAAAATCCAACTGAATAATGGATCCAAGCCTTTCTCACTTGTCTTCACTATTCCATGAAAGGCCATCCCCATCATTCCCAGAATACTTGCTCATTTTCTCTTCCTTTTAATTAGCAGTTGTTAATGCAATAGCAGGACTGCAAGACAGGAAGATTTGGAAGAGTTTTCTATTTTTTATCTCTTCCTTCAAAACATGAAAAACTCTGAGAGATACATTCTGTCATGGGCTGCTGTTGACTTTCCTTTGAATTGACACAGAGAAATTATCCTCTTCCAATATCCTCTCTTTCTGAAAAAAGAATTTGAGGGATTTCCAAGCAATTCAGAGAACTCGCCCATCATCTAACTTTGGTATATTTCTTTACCTGGCTCCCCAAAACTTGACAATTGCTAGATGTTGCTGTTCTATGCCTTCTAATTAAGCCAACATCCGAGATGTGTTTTCTCTTCAGAAAACAGAAATTATAGTTTACAAAAGTGATAGACAAAGACCAACATGTGGAGATCATTTTGTTTTGGTCTACTTAGTCAAGAAGAACACAACAGAGCAAAGCGAGGAGTAGCCCTTGGCCTGTGAGCTAGAGTGTGATGCATGGACCCTCCTCATCTTGTCAAGGTACACTGCAGATATTTAGTCACTTGTGATTAGGTATAGACGTTTTATTAAAATAATTGATTGCCTCTATTTCCCTCATTCTACAAATGCTTATGTGTTGTAGCAATATATTGCTATGTTAAAATATTTTCTTATATTCATTCCTTAAGCACATGATTAATATGAGACTTAGGAATAGAAAATAACTCCCAAAATTGAGCAAGTTTAAGAGAGAAGGATAAGTGCAAAAATGCTAAAAATGCAGTTCTAAATCCAAAACTTGGATTGCTTTTTTGTGGTCCATGCAGAAATCCAGAGTCTGTATTGAAGAATGTGACATAAATCTCTTTTTTTTATAATTCTTTCATATACCTACAAGGCCTGGAGAAGACTTCAAATAAAATGTATAGGAATCTGGGCAGGAATAAATAGATTGAATGAAACAGATTTACTGTATCAGCTGATTGAAGGAGAAGTTAGTCATTAACATCCTATTGAACTGAATTGGTTCAATAGTTCAACAAAGAAAGCAATTCTTGAGTAGCAGAAATTAGTACACATCATAGCTCAAAAGTACCAAAGGAATAAAACAGGGTAAAGGCTTGTATGCCTCTGACCCATTAGTTATCTAGGCTATCCACCTTTTAACCTGAGACGTCAGAAGTGAAACATGGAACTTTCGTCATGCAAAGCATGTGGTCTACCACTGAACTATGGTTCCCTGTCAACTGTTTTTTATTTGTTAAGTAAATTCAGACTGTAAGTATAGTTCTGCTGACCAGAATGGCTATCATGCCACTCACATTCAATATAAAGGTCATTATTATGGTTTTGTATCCATTATTGTAGAAGGAGCTTTGCATCTTGTCCTGGTTTGCTGGCACATAACCATGAAACATTAGCTATAGAGTTTGAGTCAAAAGTGTTCTGAGGTTTGGAAAAAACGATCTAATTCTTGCCATCCTAATTTTAGCTGAAATCATATGCAGGAAAGCTGTCCTACAAATGTCAAGATGTTCTTATGATTTTTCCAGCCCTGATGGAAGTAGAAATTGTTGATTATTCCACAAAGGATTCTATTCTCAGCCTGATAAATGCCTGCAAAAGCATTTTAAGTGGAAATACTTAAATACTTCTGATGTTGTTCACTTTTTACTCTGAACTTTAGTAGCAGAAATAGTACAGTTGGGAAACAATGATGAAGAATCATTCAGCGATGAGGTCTGACTAATTATAAGTGTGGGTGACAATAATTACTACCTAGAGCATTTAGCACTGAACTCAGGAATTACTGAAATTTATACAAAGTAGACAAGTTCAAGAGGACCAATCTGGTTTGGAATTTCTCATGAAAATGTAATGAGTAGCTATTCAAGGAGACATGATTTTTGCCTCCTTTAATCCTGAATATGGTTTGAAAAGATAATTAATCAACAGAGCTTAGACCATAGAGACTGCAACAGGAGCAGTCAAGAGTTCAGGTTTCCTCTGTAGCATACATGGAATGGCTGCAGAATCTACAAGGAAACAGGTTCATCTCCAGTCCCTTAAAATGCACATATTTGTTTGGAAGTACATTGCAGTGACAGAAACTATGTTTATAGTTTATTAGCAAGCATGTGTAAGAATTCCACCTTATGGTAATTTTGCAATTTTTACGATACTATTTGGCTATTTGGAAACTAATATTTAGTTTCTTTCATTATCTATGTGTGATAAACAAGACTCACTTACTTCTTTTTAGGGCATTTCTCTAAACAAACAAACAAAACAAAAACATGTCAGATGTAGCCAGACCAAACTTTTTATCAATAGGGATCCCAGAAAGACATCCCTCTATCTCAGCCTTATGCAAGTACTGACGAAATCACCTAGGTGAGCCCTTGTAGATCATTCAAATTATTTCCCCCAACTTTGGAAAGGATCTTGTCTTCCCTTAAATCCTTTCTTTAGTGAACCTTTCTTTTCAACTGGTTGCAAAGAGAAAAAGCCTAACTAGCTGTGAAGGCATAGGGAGCAGGCCTATAAGTGCTCTGTGTGTGCTTGTCTGTATGAGAGAGACTGTTATTAATAATATGAAATAGAAAAGCTATCCATTCTGGGGGTTTGGGGGCTGGGGGTAGAGAAGAAAATGTCAGAATATTAAGGTTTATAGTATTGTTATGGTATTATGCCTATTCAGCATAGTGAACATAGTGCCATATTACCAAATAGCCATGTGTGTGTAAATAATTATTTTGCATCTCCAATAATATTGTCTGATACAAGCGTTCTGCCTGGGAAAAATTCCAGGTTAGAGGGGGGGAAATCCTATTTAAAAAACTGAAAGGAATTCAAATATAGTTTATATTTTAAAAGAAAGAAAGAAAAGAAAAGAAAAGCAGGGGGAGAAATCTTTGAAACCATTTCAAGGAGATCTTGAACTGTCTCAAGGTATTCATTTCATAATATTATTAAGACAATTATTTATTTATTGTAACATTAAGCCTTTGTTTTAGCATATATTGAAACAACCTAGTGAGGTGCAGCATAACGGAAAACAAAATATTAGTAAAAGGGATTCTTGCTTCGTTCAAGTTCATTACATCTTTTTATTGCAAGAATAAAAGGCCTAATGTTATTATGAAATTTTAAGTTTCGTAATGGTTTTTCTTAAATTGCATCCTCACATCAATACCTCGAGGTGACTTGGTCTGACAGTGACTGCTCAGAGATTTCTTAATGACCAGCAATTATTCTAATTCCCCTGGTGGACTATTATATATCACCCTACCTCTCATCTCAGTCCTGGAGTGTCAATCTTGGTTTTTACACCACAGCTTTCTCTTTAATTGTGTTTCCACTAGAAGGCTATTCCACATGTACATTCTTTACTTTCCTAATTCTGTTTAAAAACTTGAAAGGGTTCAGTAGTTGCAGATTTGGGAAACACAGTAGATGTCATTTAGCTACAAGCCTACCACTGTGTACATTCTGCAATGAAAGATAGGATTTTTTTTGTAGAATGTAAATTTCACCCAGGATAGAACTTTTTCACAGAATGTAAATTACACTCCCATACCATAAAGATACACATGCTTGTTTTGTTAACTTTTTAATGTTTTTTAAAATATATTATTTATGTGGGAGTGGACTTTTAACTATGTATAGTTCTGATAATAGTTTTGCTGGCTGATGATTACACATGGACAACAAAAATAACATTTTATGATACTCTTGATGTTAAATTAACTATTTTGCCCATTTTAATTTGTTGCATGGAGTTTTAATTTTGCTTTAAAATTACGTATAATATTAAACATCTGAACATTTGGATGCTCAAAACCACACTGACAAAAGGAAAAGGGTTCATTATAACAGCATATAGCTTTTTAGATTGCATTGGTGCATTTCCATGGTAATATAATCCACAAGGCTCAGCCTAGAGAAAATTAGGTGTGCTTATGTCTCATTGAAATTACTGAAAATAAATGGCATAGTAAAATACTTCCTCCATTGATTTCAATGTAATGTCAATATGTTTAATTTTCACTAGATTGCAACTAAAGTCTGCCTTGAGGCAATAACTATCTAATTTCCACAAACAATGCCATTATTAAAGACATGTTCCATAAACTGGAGCTGGGAAGGCAGGCAGAAATCATAGGATCACTTTTACAACAAAGTAAAAGAAAGCAACTCTCAAGGGAAATGTTTTCCAAGTTCAGCTGCTGATCAAGTTTTGCTTAGTGCCCTGTAATCTACCTGGCTGTGCTGTGAACAAGAAGCATCAACTTACCTACTTCACAAACCAACAAGGAAAGGAGGTGACTGCTTTCCAATTGATGGAAACAGCAGAAGCACAATGTCCTAGCAGTGTATAATACACAGAAACATTACATACTTGTTTTATCCATTTCTTTAAAAAATAAAAAAGTAGAGTAGGTAATTGGAGTGCAGATAAAATGTTATAACATTTCCCAGTTGATCCCCTCCAAGGCACCAAGAAATAGAATGGAAATTGAATTGAATATACTTGGAAAGGTCAGAGTTGGACAAGATTGAACTACTAGACCTTCCTTTCTCCAGTCTAAATAACGTTAGTAAACTGGACATAATAGTTTGTGATTAAGACAGAATGGGGAGAGTAAGTCACAAGTGAGCATTCACTAACTCTAGAGAAGCATCACTTCCTTCCTATCCCACATAGTCATATTCATGCTAAACAGGGAATCCTGACAAGAGTTACTTCTTTTACAGATTGTTTGTCTCAGCAACTTCTGCATAAGAATATAAGAGGGTTTCTGCTAGACTAGAACCAGGTCCAACCTTGTACAGAAGCCTTTTTCCCACCAGTCAAAGTTTAAGGAAATGGACCTTCCTTATGGTTTTTCTCTCAGCAAATGGCTTTACTTAAATGTTTTTGAATGTGTAGATTTTATACAGGACTTGAGGTTTAGACCATGGAAAATTGGTTTGAATGTCCATATTACTTTTTTTTAAAGGGTGGTGGAGGAGGGTAGGGAGAGATTTAGCATTTTTCAATGGTAGGTAAAATCACAGAATGGGCAGATGACAGATCTCATAAAAATTCCTTGTATATGTTGACCATATTCCCTCCCCTGCCCCATCTTCTTCAAAGCTCCTGAAATCAGCAGTGTGTGATGATCACTTGTATAAGGAGTGAAAAAAGTTGAAAAAAATTGCTTTAATAGGAAAAAGCATTTATTAGACTGCTTTGCTCTATAGGAAAGAAACTTTGTTGACAAAAATAAGCTTTAGAGATCTTATTGCCAGACTTTACCAGGGGATTTTAGCATCTTTTTTCTAATCAAAAAATATCCAAACATTACCACCTTGGAGAAGTTTCAGCTCACTGTAACGAACATTAATAAATAATTGTAGGAGCATGGAAGAGAAATAATTAGTTGGCATTTGACATTTAGATATTCAAGAGTCATGGGAATAGCATGAATATTGCATAATTTGATTTCAGCAAAGTATTTGGAGCCAAGGAGCCAAATGAACTAAAGTTCATCTTGTAAACTTCTTGCTCTAGTTTTGGCTGATTTGGCCTTACTGGCCTACCTTGCTTAATGAGATAAGCCTACCATCTCCAAGATCTGACTACCAGCATATTTTCATCCATCTGTTGCTGACCTTTGGATCCTTGCATGGCCATTGTGGAGTCTAATGGTGATCTATTTCCATCCTGTCATCTCTAACTTTCCCCTTGACCCTTGTCTGCCTTCCTTGGAACTTCCCCCATAATCAGATCTGATGTGAAGTTTGGCCACGTCCCGATGGATTGTTGGTAATCTTAGGTTATGAGGTCTTTGACACAATGTGTGCATCATATGTGCATGCTACTGTGCACATAGAGTCCTTTCCAGCATAATGAAAAATATTGTGCTTCAGATGTGTGCTGGTTTAGCTATGAGTCATTCGCCCAATTGTTTTGTTAGGAATATAACTTGTGATTCCCTAAATCACAATTAGAATTCTAAAAGTACTCGGAACCAAGAGCATGTTGACCCTCACAATCATATTTGCATTAGCTTTGGCTCCTGCCCAGTCTACAAGTTGCCAAGGAAGAAGGTAAGAGAATGGCGGTCAGGCCTTGCTGAGGCAATCTTTTGAGGGAAATGGAAAAAGAAGGGGGGGTATGTGTTAGGGAAAGTTATATCAGCAAGAAATGTATTCCTTTTAGCTCAAAATAAAGAAACAACTCCTGTTATGTAATAGTCCGGTCAGTCCCCCTCAAGTCAGATAATCATATCTTATGTACAAATATCCACCAAATTAGATTTCCTTTTACATTTACACAATGTTTGGTGATAACTTTAAGTCTGAGATCCTGCCTGAGATTCTTGTGGCTTCCAATTCAAGTTATTGTGTAGGCTTTGATCTGACCAGGAACCAAACAATGATCGCATGATAGATTCAGTGCTTACTACGGATACCAACAGCACCATGAAAACCACTGACTCAATTTGCTTGATGAAAGTCAATTAACCCATTATGTTGGCAAGCATCTCTGTGATGGTTCAGTAAGATTTAGGGCCAATTTAGCAACCACATACTGTATACTGTGATCTGACAAAATGAATTGGTAGTCCCGAGGAAGTCACTTCCCATGGAATCCAGTTGGCCTATAGTATGGAATTATAATTCAAATGTTACAAGAGCTATGAAAAAGACTTGATGCATGAAAATGATTTTTGCAAGACTATACTATTCAAATTGAATGCAGACTGATAAGCAAGCATGTTTTGGTTTTGGAGGGAAAATTTCTGACTCACTAAATTTTTGATACTGTACATTTTGTTATTGCTTACAAAGGATTCAATAAAAATGGATCATATTTCCGTACAGATCTTTTAATATACATCATAGAAAGATCAGTCTTAAGTACAATTCACCCATCCACGTATATCCCTTGATCTTTCATTATGCATCACAAACACATGGGTGAACGTCTCTTGAAAACAAGTATGTTTGAGATAAAATGAGGAGTTACACCTTTCTTTGTGAAGTCCTCTTCACATATCCAAATCATCAGCAGCAGCATATGTTAAAAGGGTTAGGGAAAATACCTACTATGTAACAAACCTCAATGAGAAACTCATAGTTTTGAGCTTAAGGGGTTTTATGAAACCTCATTTCAAAAATCTCATTACCTTTGAGGATACACAGCATGAACCAAAGTCTGTGGACCATCAACATACTTACTAAAACTGATTAAATCATTCAGAAATGATTTGCCTATCTTGAAATCATCCATGGTGCCTGAGAAGAGTACTTTCTAGCCATGTGTCTAAGCTTCAGAATTCCAGATTGTCCTCCTGGACAGAACAGGACAGGAGAACAGGTAGAAAAATAGTGGAACAAGAAATTGAGGCAAAACTATGGGATCCCAGAGTGTTCTGCTGGTACCAGATATTCTAAGAATCCTTCATGTTCAAGAGGTATCACAGCATCAACCAATGACTATGCCAGTTAAGCCACAACTACATTTTGTGTATTTCTACCCATCTATCCAGGATTTTCATCTCATTTACTGTAAGTTAAATGGTTTCAGACTGAACTGGTCATACAAAATCAATTTATCAATTCCTTATTCTCATCAGTTCAGAATCCTTCCTTCCTTCCTTCCTTCCTTCCTTCCTTCCTTCCTTCCTTCCTTCCTTCCTTCCTTCCTTCCTTCCTTCCTCTCTAAGCTAACAACAAGCATAAAATGTTCACTTTAAATATCACTAATATGCAAATATAATAATAAGCCAACTAGAGCAATCAAACAAAAAACAGACCAGAAATTCCAGTTATTTTCAAAATGATCCCTGGAAAAGCTCCATTTTTGCCAATTTCTGGAATGCTGTTACTGTAAGAGATTATTTGACTTCCAGAGAGATACTGTTCCACAAAATTGGTACCATCACTGAAAAGTAGTGTTCCAGGACCTAGACCCTCTCATCTCATGAAAATAGGCAATTATTAGTAGCTTCTCTCAGGATTCATGTGCAAGATAGGTCCCTTCTCGTTGGAGGAAATAGTTTTGAAGGTACCTGGGAGCCAAGCCATGTAGGGCTTTATAAATAACCAACCCTTTGCATTTATACTCAAAAACCTATTTTAATCCAGTACAGAGTCCATGATACTTGTATTTCTTATGTTGGCTCTAACCCACAAAAATGAGTCACTATATTTTGCACCATGAAGTTCCTGAGTGGTCATCAAAGGTCATGTAATATAGTAATGTAGATGGGTGATAAGGTCATAAGTTATCATTACTAGGCTTCCCACTTCCCAGATAGGACTAGAACTGGCTTGGTATGATGAGGTATGATAAGGTTTGATATATACATTTAAACTAGTTGAACAAAATAAAAGAGGTCCCTCCCTCTGTTATCATATGACTTCAGTCATAATAAATCACCTACATTATATTATGGGAAACTAGCAAAATTGTAAACACTGTGAATAGAATATGTATATAAGATATATTAATAATGTCCTTGTTTTGTAAAATGATAAAATGTATTGGTTTAAATTTGTGAAATGTTATGATTGATATATCTTTTAATATAAAATAATCTTCCCGCAAAACAAATATTTGGAAACTGAATCCAGAGAAGGCCTCTTAAGCACTGGACATACCATTACCTCATCCAAGGCTACTAACATCCCCCTTTCCCTAACAAGATGTTGGCTCCCTTCCAGACCCAATCAGTCACATGCTTCCCACCCACAGGAGCCAGGAGGGCATGGGGTTATGTTATAGAATACTCTATCCACTTCTACAGACTGAAAAAAGTCCTAGATGAAAACTAACTGCAGGCCTTCAACAAAAACCAACACTTAACTATTGATTTTTGTAAGCTTTGGGCGGCATCATGGATGATTGGTTCCATTCCTTGAGTTGTTGTTCAATAATAAAACATCATGTACAGAAACTTTTCCATCTCTGCATGCTGGCCAAGCATCATTTTAGGAGTCTTTCCACATGAATAACCAACAGTGGTCAGTGGCTTATTGCCTTGATAGTTAATGTTTTAGGATTTATCCCACCGAATGAATATGACATTGAATGGCCGACAATCTCCACATGATCAATTATCTGGAACTTTACTATAGAGCATTTGCTAGCCATGTTTAGGTCAAGGAACTGAGCAAAAGGAACTAACTATTGGTTTTAGTGCAGACCTTCCAACTTCACAACAACACTGTGGAATAAAATCATGGAAAATGATTCCCATATAATCTTGGTATAAGCAGCCTTCATGGGAGAAATTTGAAATTAGCTGTACAAATTCTCTAAATAAAACTCAAAATGCTCATCTGCCGCAGAATGAAATGTCACTTGCTACTTACAGGAAGGGTGTGGTTCTTGACACTGTGCGTAGTTAACCTAGGGGATTCATCAGCACAGCATAGGATGATAATCAGCTTGGGTTACTTTAAAAAGCAGATTTTAAAACCATGACCTGGAAGGTAAGGTTCTCAATAATAATCTTGCTATCAGATCCTGGAAAATGTCGGCTAAAATGCACTATTGCCTTCATGTACAGCTCTGAGGTTCCTGCTGGCATCTGGTGGGCCACTGTGACAAAAGAATGTTAAGCTAAATCCACTATGGCTCTTCTTTTGATTTTAAATGAACATCTGTTTACTATTTATGGAGAAAAGGGATCTTTGTAATACAAATGAAAACTGTAGCCAACGTTTTATAATATTGCAAATCATTTGAAGAAAGAACCATTTTAGGCTCCAAAATAGTTTTGGAAATATTCAATATGCCAGACCCCTAGGATTATCGCTAGCTTGGTTAAAAATTAAATATGCCACAGGAACTTTAATTACTCCTTCAGGACAGAATCACTGTTTTACATCTCAACTGGAGAATTATATTTCAGACTTTCAGAGACAAAAAAAATATCTAAGTGATAACAGTTAATAAAATATTTACATCCTCCCCCTCCCTCCCCCTCATTGTTCAGATCATTCTGGTTACACAGCTGGGATTTTTGCTATACATGTGATTAATTTCTTTCCAAATATTCTGGATAGAAGCTTTGTAGATCTTGATGACTATTATGACTACAGTGAACTTCCACAAATTTATTCCTTTCAGTTGGGTTGGGACTTCAACTCCCAGAATTCTTGGAGCCTGGGAAGTGATAACTTGGGGAAGGAAGGCGTAATTGCATTGGAACAATTATGATCTACAAGCATGATTACAAAAGGAAAACAAAGGTATTGGAGGAATAGAGCAGAAGTATGGTCAGTATAGAGTGTATAGCCTTCTCTTATCTCCCACTGTTTCCTGGCTTTGTCTAAAAACAGCTGCTCACTGTATCAGAAATATTGGGGAACAATACTCAGTTCCATTCAAGAAAGTGCAAAACTGGGTTTTTTGTTTATTTCCCCATTAAAAGGATTGGAATTAAGTATTGCCTTTTCCTGAGCTTCAGATCCTGCTTTAATGAGTTGCAGAAAATGGTTGCACTCCCATAAGGTCCAAACCATATCTTCTGAATAATTTTTGAAGCATGCACAGCCCTCTAATACTGCTTGTAGCCAAAATAGAGTGAAAGACCTAATGGTATCAATTATAGTTCCACAAAGATAATTCAGGAATAAAGAGTTGGGACAGTGCTACACAATCTGAAATGTAGCCAAGGAGCACTCAGTATTGTGAAGGCAATGCCTTAAAGGTACTAATCTAGCAGACTTCTCCAGCACTGCATGTGAGGGAACATTTGAGTCTGTCATTTGGAGACAGTTGCATAGCCGTTCCTTTTATACGTTGGAGAATTTTAAGGTTTGAGCTAGGGGGCTCTCTAACAGCGAAGCACAGAACAGGAAGTTAAGTCAACCAATCAGCAAGCAGGTCGCACACCTCTGTTCACCACCATTTTCAGGAATGGTCAAAAAAAGCAAGGTTATAATTCAAGAACTATAATTCAAGGCCTACCCTTTTGTATGTATATCGACCTTGCACACAGTTTCAAAGTAGTGGGGTTTCAATTGGGTTGTTGCGGCTTCCAGTCTCTTTTTGGGACGTCTCCTGTGGATACCAGTGGTCCTGTTTCAGTCAGATACTTTTATATAGGATTTGGATATTAAAATCTTCTATTTATAGCAACCCCACATGTTTTCGCACATTTTCTCCTAAAGTCAGAAAGACTAGCTGAACAGAACCTTTTGAATGGTAATCATCTGTCCAGCAATATCCCAGAAATTTACAATTGTTTTGTTTGTTTTAAAAAGACAAGCAATAATATTATTCAGTATCCAATATTGTTATCAAGGTGATTACTGTCAGCCAAAATATCAGATGCAATTAAAAATACATTTCTTTGTGTATTTGGAATAGGAAGCTGGAAGCAATTTCTGGCTGACTCATTCATTTATTTGGCTTGGATCCAACAGCGCTCTTCTACCAGCAAAATGAGCACAACTGCCAGATTAATTTCCTTCTTCCATTCAGCTCCCTCCATGCACTCCAATTCTATTTCAGAGGATTTGGGATCCAAAGCATATTTAGGAGGTCAGTAGAAAAACAAAGATAAAGGTCGCCCTGCTGCACCCTTGAGACTGGCATAATTCAGCCTTCAGCACTTGCAGCTGTCTCAGTGTGTTGGACTATAGTGCTGATAACTGTTTTTTTCCCCTGGATGTTTGTTAACTATGCTGAGGGATTAAGGGAGACAATGTTCAAAAATCTAATTGTAGAAAGCTAAATTTCCATTTTAGACAGGTTTGGTTCTTGGTTGGCTCCAGCCAACAAATTTCCTTTGCTTTGTACCTTGTAAATATCCAAGCAAAAGGGAAACAGGGAAGGAATATAATCTAAAAGTAGGCGAGAGTGAATTCCAGACTAGAGGTTTTTCCAAATACAAAAGAATTATTTGGTAAAACACAGAATGAATGAAATTTATAGTGCCATTATCACTGGAGACCTGATATCAGATTTCAGCTGTGATGAGGCAATGGAAGTTCATTTGCATATAGTGTTTCGTGATTTACTTATTCTGCCCATCTCCCAGCTTATTTGTTTATTAAATTTATATGACCACCCATCTCAAATGCATGATTCTGGGCAGCTAACACTATTCAAAAACAGAATAAAAATCACCTAAGAAAATTATAAATAATATAAACAGCAGCTCAGAAAAAACCCGAACCAATAGCAACAATTGATATAACCACGAAACAGGATCTCGTATGTCTTCAAGACCCCAAGCTTAAGAGCAAACCTAAATCTTTAGGGCCTTACAAAAATGACAACAGAATTGGGACTAGCCTAGGAAAATGGTATTCTCCATTCTCTTCTCTAGGAAGAGAAAAAGCTCTCTTCCTAGATCCTATTAGATTCTACCATTGCCTAGCACAGTGATGGCGAATCTTTTAGAGACCGAGTGCCCAAACTGCAACCCAAAACCCACTTATTTATCGCCGGGTGCCAGGTAGGCGTGGCCCAGTAGGTGGGTGTGGCTGTGGTGGTCATGGAAGACTGGGTGGGTGTGGCCAAGGTGGGCATGATCTCCTTGATGTTGCTTGTGGGGAGGGACACCTGTGGGGGCTGGGCAGGGTTGGGGGAGATCCAGGGGGTCTCTGGCAGGAGGCTCGTCCTGTGGGATGAGGGGAGGCAAGGCGAGGCAGGGCGGGGGTGCCATTGTCACAGGGCAAGGCGAGGCAGGGGCCAGGGCGCCTGCTGCCTTACACCATCGGCCCCCGCACACAGAGGCCAGCGAGCGCACGGGTGCTGGGATGCATCTGGCCACGTGGGACCTCAGCGAGTTAGCGGGCAGCTGGTTGCCATCTCTGGGGCATGGCACACATGCCCACAGAGAGGGCTCTGAGTGCCGCCTCTGGCACGCGTGCCATAGGTTTGCCACCACTGGCCTAGCAGATAAACCAGGGGATGCCTATCCTGCCAAATCTAACAAGATTGACCAATACAACTGTGGAGAGATGGTCCCATAAATAGCATCAGTGTTCTGGGCTTCGTAGTGTTTACTCTTTGCAGCTCTTCCACCAACTGTTCAGAGTTGGCTGAAAAGTCATTTTCTTCTCTAATCTTCAAACTGGGATGTAAACTCCTGTCACCCCTTAACTGATGACTTTGTGGGAGGTTCAAATTATTATCTCAATTCTTCAGGCAAGAGAGACTACGAGGAAAGCATTTATCATTATAATTAAGTCACACCTGGCATTGTTTTACCTTGCATAAGACTGTCAGCTGACTTTACATTGTAATTGATGTTCAGATGATACCTGCACATGTAAATCTGAACAGGTGGGAGGCAACATGCAGCCTCTCCCCTCTCCAAATCATGTTCCCAAAGTCAATTAAACTAACCACCCATGAGCAGATTGATGTTGTCTATAGAGGGGGGCTTTTACATACATATGAAGTCTATTATGAGACAAGAACCTTAATTGTGAAGAGTAGAGTTTTCAGTGACATCACCAGTACAATTTGGTAATATTTCAGCTACCGTTTTTAGCTAATCTTTAATTGCAACTACAATACTAATCAGCCTCATTCCTTGCTAATGTGGAACTAGATTAAATATAAACATAAATTTTATCCTACCTAGAGGATGCCCCAAATAACAAATGCTGTGTGTATGTTTATGTATATGTGTTGTATATATAGACTAGAAATTTAAGGAAATACTTGATTCCTCAATAAAATACCAGATAAAACTTTCCTAACATTTTTTTAGGTGGGTGTCTTTTTTCCTTCTTGGGTCCCTTATTAATTTGTGCAGCAGCTAATTATGATCCCTGCAGGCTAAGTAACTGTGCAACTGTAATAGATGAGTGGGTACACTATGGCAATAAGAGAGGCTTTTTTCTGTGTGCTTATTACATGTATTGTTTTAGGTAATTAACATCCACTTTGTAGTGGCAACAGAGACGCCTTGCTGTCTGTACAGTTTCTTGGCACAAAGCCTTTAAAATGTTGCTGGTGCACTCCTTGCAATTCATGTTATATAATTTCCCAGGTTGAAAGCAGTTGTGCCCATCCAGGTTCAACAAAAGTGTGCATAGGTCCCTGTGTATATACCCAGGGGCTCACCATTTTTCCCTATTTGAAGATGAAAAGTTCTAAGATTTTGCCATCTTCCAAAAGTCTTAGAAGTGACATTTTATTCATACATGTTGTAGAATTCCATATATGCCTTCATGAAAATTCAGGATACTATGAATGCTACCGTAGAGAAATTTTTATAATGCGCACGCAAACAAATGCTGAATAATTCTCATACAAGAAACCAGTGCCCTATTGTAGAATCAGGAGGGGTCTAGTGAATATCAGAATAACAGAGTTGGAAGGGATCTTGGAGGTCTCTAGTCCAACCCCCTGCTCAGGCAGGAAGCCCTATACCAGTGGTGGCGAACCTATGGCACGCATGCCAGAGGCGGCACTGAGAGCCCTCTCTGTGGGCACGCGCACCATGCCCTGGAGATGACAACTGTCCCTCTTCAACCAGCCACCTGATAACTCGCCGAGGTCCCACGTGGCCGGATGCATCCCAGCACGGCTGGTTTCCCTCCCCCCCGTCCCGTCCCTCCTGGCCTCGCATGCTCTCCTTTTCCTGGGCACAACCCACTGCATCACCTTCTCGGCTGTCGGTCAGCCATCCAGCTCAGAGGCAGCTTCTTTGAACTGCTGGCAGCAGGCTGCGGAGCCCCAGAGTGCGCCGGTTGAGGGGCCAGCAGGCTGTGGCTGCTGACGGACACTGTTGGCCCCCATGCGCTCGCTGGCCTCTGTGTGCGGGGGCCGATGGTGTCAGGCAGCAGCCACCCAGGCCCTTGCCTTGCCCCATGGCAATGGCACCCCCGCTCTGCCTCACCTCACCCCGCAGGACGAGCCTCCTGCCTACCACCTCACCTTCCAGAGACCTCCTGGATCTCCCCCAACCATGCCCACCCCCCAACTGTCCCTCCCCATGAGCAACATTGAAGTGACCATGCCCACCTTGGCCACACCCACCCAATCTGCCATGACCACCACAGCCATGCCCACCCAGTGGGCCACGCCCACCTGGCACCCGGTGATAAATAACTGGGCTTTGGGTTGCAGTTTGGGCACTCGGTCTCTAAAAGGTTCGCCATCACTGCCCTATACCATTTCAGACAAATGGTTGTCTAATCTTGTCTTAACAACTTCCAGTGTAGGAGCATTCACAACCTCTGGTGGTAAGTCATTCCACTGATTAATTGCTCTGTCAGGAAACTTCTCCTTAGTTCTAGGTGGCTCCTCCCCTTGATTAGTTTCCATTCATTGCTTCTTGTCCTGCCTTCAGGTGCTTTGGAGAATAGGTTGACCCCCTCTTCTTTGTGACAATCTTTTAATCCAACTCCATGATGCATACATATTATATCTATCTATATTTATCATATCCCATGCATTCAGTTGTTATTGAATGCATAGGCTAGAAAACATAAGGAAAAATGCTGCTGAATGCTAATTTAGTCCAGCATTCTGTGCCTGGTAGTCAGAAACTTTCAGGAAGCTCAGCAGCATCTTCTTCTACCATCCTTTTAACGCAGCCAATATCTAAGATTTGTTATTTGTGATACAAGATGTAATATATGGCCATCAAGACTAGTAGGCATTTTTAATCTGACCTTCCATGCAGTTCCTTTTAAAGCTATCTAACTAGTGGCCAACCTTGCCAGTCTGGGGGCAATGAAGTGAACCCGTCTCACTATTAACTGAGGGCAAGACTAGGTATTCAAGAACCTCCTGGCTGTTTGAGCTATCAGCCAATGGAAAAGGCTGCCATGTGAATTAGCGACTTATTTTTCACTGTAGATCTTCAAACAAAAATGGTCATCTGTCAGAAATGATCTAGTGGATGCTGCACTAAGTATGTGGTTTGACTAGATCATCTCTAAGACCATTTCCAACTCCATAATTCTTCTAATAGAAGAGAATATACTGTATGTAGCGCAGGTTTGAACTGTGGTGTCCTTGCTGCTCACTGAGCTTAGTTGTTTTCATGCAGACATTTCATTACCCAGTTAGATAACATCTTTAGTGCTAGAAGAGAATGGGATTTGCTCTCCGTTTATATACAGTAGCTTGCCCTTTCAGTTGGTGGGGGATATAGTTTTCTCCTTGGCAATTCTTTAACTAGGCTTTTGTTTACAGCTAGATTGTGTATCTAGTGTTAATCCCTACATATCTGGGTATCGATTACTGGCAATGAAATAGTCAGGTTGTTTTCTTTCCTTTTTATCTTGTTTATTGTCTCTGTTTAAAGGTATGTAGATTTTGCAGATCTCTATGTGCCTGCTGATGGCAGATTTGTCTGAGTGCCAAGCTTCCAGGAATTCCCTAGCTTTTATGGATTTAGCTTGATCTAGGATGCTCACAGTTTACCAGTTGAAACTATGGTGAGGTCTGTCCCTGTGTGGTGAAATTAAGGAGTTTTCATAATGTCTTCTGACTGATCATGTTTATGGATGTGCTCTGTTAATCTTCTGCTTGTCTTTCCTATACAGTGGCTATTACCATCCTTACACTGTATGTTGTAGATGACACCTGTTGGGCAACTGGGTTGTACATAGTAAAAGCAGTCTGTTTTCTCTTTCTGGAATTCTGGGTTGTTGGGGGTATGTGTACTTGTCTGAGTAATGTTCTTACACAGGTCATCTTGTGGAAGGTTGGGCTGTCACTTTGAAAGTGGAGCATTTGGTTAGTATGGGTGTTTTATGATAGACTTATGTTTCTTATTTGCCCCCATTTCCACTGCTGATGAGGATGTCCTGGAAATATATTTTGTTATTGGTTTCTTCTTTCATAAATCTGTCGTTCTATGAGATCTGCTGTGCATTGTGTAAAGCAGGGCTTCCTGAATCTCCTGCATATGATTTAGTGGACAGTTTGAAGTTCTAATATTACAAGACAGTCAGAAAGATTCTTTGCCTCTATACTTTCTATGTGATGCATTTTTATAAACCTTTACTTTGGCTTCCTACTCCCCTTCAATCTCAAATGACATAGTTTTTCTTGGGGGGAAAAGAAATTCTATTTCATTTCTTCTCTAATCTGAATTTTAATCAACACTAGAATTCTTATTTTTCTGTCTCTCTCATACCCAGAGTGCCTCATTGCAAGGCTCCTCTCAAATAATGCCCTAGGGACCTACTGTGTGTTCTGGAAAGCCATGTCATCCATCTTTTCCCTGTTGCAGAAGAATACTATCCAGGGTCCTCTTCCTCATTCTAAAAGAAAAAAGGCATTGAGACAGCATGTGTCTTGGAGAGCTGTCCACACAACCCACACAACTTTGTTACTGAGGTTACAAGAGAGAGTTATCCCCTCACCAGATAGTGGTTCATCTATTTCAGAACCCACTTTGGGTAGGGTGCCTAATCTTGCTGTTAGGAACTGAACTCTCTTCATGTACTGTTATAATAAATAATAAGGGAAACTGCCAGGTCCTGAAAAGTGCTGATTAGAATGCAGATTCTACATCTACCATGCCTAAACTGTTAGCCAGTGAGATGGTAATGGAAGGTTTGTGCTGTATCAGCCACTCATCATGGTCCAACACTTCAGACTGAGCAGTCATTGGTGCCTGTGCACTTGCTGGTCCTTCCCATCTACTGAGATTGGATCAGGAAACCTATTGGCAGCAATCTGGTGGGTATGACTAAATGAAAGGATTAGTTTGCTGCAACCACCAGAACTAAAGAAAGTACATCTGATTGGCTTCCTCTGTATTTGCATTGCTACTCTTTGCCTTGGCCTGAATCTTTTCTGCTTTCTGCTGTGCCATTATATGACCTTCTCTTCATTGTTTTGTGGATAACTGTACAAATTATATCTATGGCTTTACTCTTTATTTAGTATGTTTACTTAAAAATATAAAGAGACACATTATACTCAGTGTATATAATGTATATACCAGGGGCAAAGCAATCTTTTTATGGCAAGGCACTTCTTCAGGGGACAAAGTGGGCTGTGGCCAGTAGCATAGTGACATTGTCATAGAATTTTTGTGGACATTTTTGAAAACATTTTTTTAGAAGAATAGATACATTAAGGACCAACATAAAATAAACAGTTAAACTTTGCAGTGGAGTAATTTAATGATTTTAGTTCTGATTTCTGCAAAAAGAAATAAGAGAAGAAAGGGAGACTGTGCTGCCAAAAATGGGTAGTTATGCTGTTTTCATAACATAATTTCAACAGTGTGATTTCATTTTGGTGTGGGAGGTACAGAAATGAGGCTGGGTGAGTGTGTGAATTAAGCCATTGTTCTACAATAAATACATTCAAGAGATTGGCAGCGGTTTCCAGGGTTTCAGGCAAACGTCTTTCTTACTCCTACCAGGAGATAATTGGAATTGAAATGGGTACCTTATGTATTAAGAAGCCACATTTGCTCCTGAAGTTGCTCAAGGCACTGTACATAAGCTTCCTCCTGCTGTGATTTTTCTCACAACAAACCTGTGAGGTGGGTTGGGCTGAGAAAGAGTAAAAGACCCTATGCTACTCCCTGACATCCCATAATTAAGAATGAATTTGAATCTTGACTTCCACACTCCCAAGTCCACCTTCTTAGCTGTAACATATGACTGACCTGTTAGTATTTCCAAAGGGAAAGATAGTAAAAGCAGAAATTTTAGAAGGAGTAAATCAACAAAGTCCATAGAATTACCCCCAAGTCTTAAAGAATCTGAGCCTCTCCTGAGGAGAGCAGTGACTTCAGAGAAAATGGGAACAGACCTTCAAACATAAGGAGAAGGGTATTTAATTAGGAGGTTCATTCTAAATCTGGTTAGTGGTATATATTACTGTGGTTTTTTTTCTCACTTGTTTTGCTTTTTCTTTTTTAAATGGCTGGAAAATCTCCATCAAACAGACTATCATAACTTACAGTCCAAATAGGTGAGCACACCTAACCAACTGTGGCTGCTCCCTCCAAAACTGAGCAGAGTTGTATCCAGTTAGTACCTGAATGGGAAGCCAAATCCCAAAAAGTCTAAAACTTCCAGAAAATGTAGTGCTAAATTATTTCTGTATTATTCCCAAGAAAACTACACGGATAGCTAACATAGTCAGTGGAAGTTGAACTTCAATGCAATATGGAAAAGTCTTTACTTTCTCCTAATATATGATTTATAAGCAACTTGTGCATAACTGATTCAAATATATTTAGCTTATACCCAATCTTTTTTCTAAATACAGTTTCACAAGTATCATTTTTGCATACAACTTCCCAAATGTACATATCTGACACATATTTTAAGAAGAGAATGACAGATGCTAGTGAACTCCATTGATTGTCCATGCTGTGAGAGGAATTTGTGGTTTGTGCTATTTTAATCCCATAATGAAACCCATGATCTTTTACATCCTAGACATAATCCTTTCCCACAGCATTGCGTCCCTGATCTAATACATTTCCTGATATTTGCTCCTCTCAAGAAAAAATGATAATCACATATTGTGGGCATTTGTGGGAACTTTGGATGGAAATGAATTAGATCAAGAAGAATGTTTAAGTGTTTTGGCTTTAAAAGAAATGCAGGGTCATGTAGAATAAAGTGCATCTTTGGTTTACATCCAGTGGTGGGATTCAAATATGTGAACAACCGGTTCTCTGTTTGGATGCCGCTTCCGGAAGTCCATTCTGGGCCTAGGCAACAAAAAATTAGCTACCGGTTCTACCGAACCGGTGCAAACTGTCTGAATCCCACCACTGTTTACATCCTTTCTCTTTAGGACTTCATTGTATATGTATGAAAAAAGCCAATAAATGAATTGATTACACTTAATATTAGTAGGCTAATTTAGCATGATAATTGGCAAATCATGTCTCAGGCTTACCAGAATCATGACATATGGATGTGAGGTCTAAAATAGAGTTTGGTGTGAATTAGAAGAGAGTTTGTCAACCTCGTCAACTTTAAGTTGTGTGACTTCAGCTCTCAGAACTCCTCAACCACATTGTTGAGGTTGAGAAACACTGGATTAGAATATTTAGAAGAATGAAATGACCTTTATTTTGGTTTCAATTTTAGTTTTAAAAATGACGTCATGCCTCTTGTCTCTGCAGTCCTTTTTTTATCACAATGTGTTAAGTCACCAGCTCATACATTTGGCAGGTTTTGCAATTGAAACATGTGTAATCTTTGATAGCATTATTACTTCACAGCACTATTTCTTAAAGTGTGGTCCTAGCACCCCTTGGGGTCCCCCAAGAGCCTCTCAGGGTCTGTGAAATCTAAATTAGTTCCAGCCTATGTTATAAAATAATGCAGTATTAATAGCTCATCAAAGAGTCCTAAAAACAATTAACAATGAAAGCATCACATTTAATTTTTAATATAGTAAACAAAAGCTCCTTGGGATCCTACAGAATTTTTAAAAGTGAGAAAGAGTCCTGAGACAAAAAACTAAGAACTACAGATAACTCATCTCCTATCAGATTTGGGGGGAGGGGATCTTAAACATTATATATAATCTCAATTTAAATTTGATAAGCTATGACAACATAAATCAAACCACCATGCACACGTACATACACACCACACAAATCTGAGATTAACCACAAGAAATTAAAAAAAAAATATAAATACATTACATAGGGTACAAATGTATATCAGTTGAGGCTCTGATCTCCCCAAATCTTGCATCTTGCAAATTTTGTTTTTAAGATTTCCCAGTGGTACATTATTCAACTTCAAAGTTCTTCTAGTGACAGCCTGGAGAAGACTAGACAACTGGTTGTGCCATCAACAGTAGAAAAAGAAAAGAAAAAAAATGTATTTGGAATTTTTAAAATAACTTCCCTCCAAACAAAGGTGGAGAGAGACCAGTGGAGCATCATTTTATCCCATTAAAATGAGTCAGACAAGTATTTTCTACATTGTATTTTAGATTGCAGTATTTGAACATGGTTTTTGCTAGGATAATCCTGCCCATGCTTTGGATGCTTCACCTCCAATGAAAGCTGGAACAATATCCCTATTGTATCTCATTCTAACAAGGTCTTGTTCTTCTATATGCCAGGATGAGGCAGACTTCCTTGGTAGTATTGTCTTCAGTTCATCCCTAAAGGCAGCAATTAGCCAATTATTTAGTTTATTATATTTACCATAATTTAGATGTATACCAAATGAGAATGCTGTCATTTGGATTTTAATTCTGGACACTAAAATGTCTTGTGGTGGCTCTGAATTAGACTTACATCCCTTGTTTTCAGAATGTTTCCTACTTCAGTGCATTGCATCTCAATAGATGGAATGTCCCTTTTATTCTAAGCCATCATTCCCACCCTGCTCCACCCCTCCTGCCATAGAATTTCATAGTATACAAATATATCTTCGCTCTTCCTCCTTTTTGAAATGGAATGTTGGCAGACATAGTAAAGACTGAGTAATTTGGCTGGGAGCTTTTTGAAACTGGAAATTAGGCAGATCAGAGGGTGAAAAGCAGAACAGAAGGGCCACACTGGCACAGAGTCACTCTGACAAATCCGCAGTATAGCTTTGTACTCAGAAAAAGGGTGTAGTAATTATTCTACAAAGAGCTGCCGGAGTTTTATTATATATTTGTTATCTAGGAAAGAAGCTTACCTCTATGGGGAGGACTCCAAGCAAAATAAAAAAGGATACCAGTTTTTCAACTTATACAAAAGTGAGAACTTGAAAACTTTATAGAAGTAAACATTTATTTGGAACATGAACAGTTTCCAAAAATAGAACAGTAATATCTTGAATTTCGCTGAGTATATCTGTCTTGGAGCTTTAAGAGGTTGGTAATTGCTCATTGGTCATTTCACCCTTCTGATCCAGAAGACATGGGAATTCTTTCTCATGCTTGCCCTCTAATAATCCTAATGCTGGGCAGTTCTCACTAATATACCATGCAAAATTATTCATTGATTCTTTGAGTACTTGTTTGCATCTCACTGAAGTGAGATTTGATGAGGAAAATTGTGCAGTTGGAGCAGGAGAAGAAATCACATGGACAAAGTTTAGAGAAGATAGAAATTTTAATAGAGTAGCAGAGAAGATATTCCAATCCCAAAATTGAGAAGGTAGAACTGCCCAGCATTTAACTCACTTGCTGATTATCCCACCTCTCACATGAACTGTGACTCTTCAGGGATATAATGAATCTGTTGGATTTGCTGGAGATATATGCTGATTCAGAGTTTAAAGCAAACCTGTCCATTGCTAAATCTGTATGCATATTCAACTGCTCTGAACTTGCACATTTTGGAATTTTTTGTGATACAATTTGTGTGTGAATGTGTGTGTTTATGCATTTATATGCATGAGGAAAAAGTGCTCCAAAACAGTATCTATCATCCACCTCTCTCTCTCTCTCTCTCTTTCTCTCTCTTTCTCTCTCTCTCTCTCTCTCTCTCTCTCTCACTCTTTCCATCCTAGTTTTATTATTTTTACTCAAAGCAGTGAACATGCACAATGTTCCTTCATCCTCCTATCTTCCCCACAACAATAATCCTGTGAGGTAATTGGACTAAGAGAGAGAACGACTGGCCCAGCAGCTTTCATGCCTAAGGTAGGACTACAATTCATAGTTACCCAGTTTCTAGTTGGTTGCCTTAACTATTAGACCAAACTGGCTTTATATTAAAGAAATTGCTTACACTAGATCAAAGCTGTTCAAGGAATAGCATTGACATGCAAGTTTAAATATAGAAACTGATGTAGAAATGGACCAAAATTAGCCGAATACTAAAATAATGGGAACTGGAGCTGATCGTATGTTTTCAAGAAAAGGTAAAAATAAAGGTTTCCCCTGTCCAGTAATATTTGACTCTAAGGGGTGGTGCTCATTTCCATTTCCTAGCCGAGGGAGTCAGCATTTCTGTGGACATGTGGCCGAGGCATACAGAATGCTGTTATCATCCAAAATGGTACCTATTTATCTATTCGTATTTACATGCTTTCAAAATTGCTAGGTGAGCAGGAGCTGGGGCAGGGACCTCACCCTGTTGTGTGGCCCTTGGGCCTCGAATCCAGGCTGTCAGCTTTCCACCTGACAAGCTCAGCATCTTTAACAGCTGAGCCATCGCGCCCCCTTTTATGTTTTGAGAAATGCCCACTCTTAACTGAATATACAGAAATAAGGTACTAGGCAAACGGCAGACAGTGCACGAACTTGACCAGGTAGGCTGCCTTTGGCTTGCAGGTCACAAGTTAGAATGATCTGACCTATTTGCCCATGAATAATTCAGGGCTGCTTCTGCATTAGTCATGGGCAGGGCAGTCTCCTCAGGCCAGTACTTCTTATACCTCCTTTAGGGTCATATCCTGGGCAGCCCTTCCTTCCGCCACCTGCATTTTAGGTACAAATCTTTGCAAATGACTTTTTACTCAGGAGCACTTGCCTTTATACATGCCACTACATGATAAGGCTGTTGGCAAAACCATTTTCTCAAGTCTTGTGTCAGCTGTTACCATGGAGATGTTTTGTAGGGGGTGATATTATTGTTTCAGGGCTGCAAATCCTTGGATAACTTTCAGATGCCAGCATATTTAGAGTTAACTCTTTATCTCTCTCTCTTTTCTGACATATATTGGTCATCTAGATTTTTGCTACCCAGATTTGGTGTGGTTAGCCTACAGCTGGGGGATGCAGCTCCTGTCATGTTGTAAGGCTAAGGCTGTGAACCGTGTACAGCCTTGGTTCTTTGAACCTATGCCACAAATAGAGATATACTGTAAATAAGATAGAAATTCAATATGCTATATCTGTTGGTGTTAGACTAACTTCAAAGTTGACTTTACTTGTTAATCATACCCTCCTCTTCATTAGGAGCTCAAAATGGTTTCCAGACAATTGTTTTTATCCAGGAATTTTAAGGCCTGCTCATATTTCATTTCAACAACATATCATGGGAGACATACAGATCACGCTGTTAAAAATGTACAGTATTACTTTGTGGTCATGCCCATTTCTGGACAATGTTTTTATTATTCCCACAAATTTACAAGTCTTAAATTGATGAACAAATTGCAGTTTAAAATTATCTTCATCTGATTTTTTTGCTACTTTTAGGCCAACACAATAACAAAAAGCATTCAGTAAAATGGGATGAGGATCAAGAGCGAGAAAGGTTTTCCTTTCATTTACTTTTACTAACTTTCATCTTTCAATTTGTTTCATGTGTTTCCATTTCTTTTCTTCTTCTCTTTGAATACTAAAGGGGTTCCTTTTTTTTCCATTTTCAGAATTACAATGGATACGCTAAATTTATTTCCTTGATGAAAATTATTGCAAGGCTGCTTTTAAAAAAAAAAAAAAAAACAGCTAAAACCTCTCTCCCTTATTTTGTTTATGAGCCTCCTAGTGGTTTTGGCCTGCTTCCTAGAAGAGCTACTATGAGAACCATGTAACCTCAGATAGAATGATGAATCTGATTTGAAACATCTTTCCAAGGTAGGAAAAATGTGCCAGACAATTTGGATACAGGAGAGGTTTACAGCATATTTTTATAGCTAAGTATTTAGTGGTCGACTACTTCAGATATATTTCCATATGCCACACTATTACAATATGATTACTATATACTCATATAAGTATTTATGTATTTATTAGATTTTTATCCCACTTTTATTACTTTATAAGTATTTCAAGGTGGTAAGCATATACAATAGATTATAAGTTCTAGTCCTGCCTTAGGCATGAAAGCCAGGTGGGTGACTTTGGGCCACTCACTCTCTCTCAGCCCCCATAGCGTTGTTATTGTGGGGAAAAGAGGAGGGGGGAGGGGAGGGGGAGGAGGAGGAGGAAGAAGAAGAGGAATAAGGTATATCAATACAGAGTTGTATGTACTGAGCCTTCCTTCTTTAAGCGAACATGAGTAGAACTTATCCTAACAAACAAGATCAACATTCACAAGGCAGGGCCAAAAACAAAACTAACCTATGGAAAATGGGATGGAAGAGGAAACTAAATATATAGCTTCCTATTCTTATGCAGTACTGTAAGACAATATATTGCACCAGAGACTCAGATATACCTGTTATGAAAACAGAGATGCAAAAAATGATATTTTCTGCCTACAATCCATTCAGGATTCAGAGAAGTCATAGAAAACAAGCTTAATTTCTCTTTCTAGGAAAGTGAAACTATTCTAAAGCTTCTGAAGAATCATGGAATTATTGAAATTAGTGCTGTGCAGAAAAAAATATTTTATGGAGGAGGAGGAGGAGGAGGAGGAGGAGGAGGAGGAGGAGGAGGAGGAGGAGGAAATGAAAAGAAATTGGTGAGATTTCCATGAATGGAGTACAGTGTTATCACACTTCATGTTTTTTTTTTAATGTGTGTGCATGTCCTGTGTTCCCATACTTCCATCAAACATCAAATAAAGACATCATAAGAGAATTCTCTTATCCCAGACCCAAAGTGTGATGAGAAAATTCCTCTGGAAATGGAAAGAAAATGGAAGCCAAGTAACACTTTGTATAAACTGGAGAGGATATTTAGCACTATGGGAAGAATCTGACCATGGATATCATTTGGATCACCAGGCACTCTTGAGAAGAGAGAGATTTAGAAGTGCTTCTTTCCTTATATGATGGCTTAGTGTCAGAGGGTAGCACCAGAGATTCTGCTTAAATTTCCTAAACTTTGCTCTTTAAGAGTTCACATGTGCCCTGAATTCTTTCATCCCTCCGCATGAAGTTACGAAGATTTTTCATCAGTCTAGACTGCGGTGTCAACAATCACTGAGCAACTTTTCTTTAGTTACATCCAAGACTCTGAATGAAAGTTTGGTTATGTCTAAAGGTTGAGCGAGATCTAGGACCTGACAGTTAATGCAGAAAAGGAAAAAAAGTTTATGATGGTGGACCAGCTTATATCGATCATCTTTATTGCCTTTGATGGACACTTAGCCTAAGAAGTGAAGTTATATCATCTGGGACAATAGCAGAAATGGCCTTTGTTAGTCAGTTTTATTCATAGTTTTCTAAGAATGATTTGAGTGCTACCATATGTTTTTTAGTAACTTCTCTCAGCACGCTTTATTTGGAATTGCATTTTAAGATTATTTGAAAGTGAAAACTGCATAGTTATTCACTTCCTGAGCTGGATCCTAAGAAGCATATTATTTCTACTTTGATTCAACTGTTGTACACCAGACTCAAAAGTTTTGGTGAAATCAAATATAATTATAATTAAATCCTTATACAGTATGGATTCTCTAGGAATGCAAGGCACCACATAAGGAGATTCCTCCTACTTTTATCCCCATAACAACCACATAAAGGTTGAAAGACAATGCTTGGTCCAAAGTCATACAGAAAGCTCCATGATCAAGTAAGGGCTTGAATTTTGGCCTCCATAATTCATACCCAACTGTTTACTCACCAAACTACAGTCTTTCTATAGAAGACACAAAACACATATTATTTTTAGAGTGATATTTGGAGACACTTTCAATGGGTTTATCACTTATTTTGTCATTTTTTTGTGATTGACCAAACCGTAATTCTTTTTTATCCATTTATTCTCCATCATATCCCCTGCCTTTCACTTAGCACCATAGGATGGCCTTCTGGCACTTCCACTTTCAGTTTTATCCTCAGAACAACAACTTTGTGGTACAAGGTGGGTACTGAAAAAGTGATTCACACAAAGTTGCACAATGAACTTCCATGGCAAAAGGTGGAAACTGAATCTTCTAAATCCTAATTGAGATAAATGCATGATGTGTGTATTGAAGGCAACCAGGGTGCATTTATTCTTCACATGTTTCTCCTTTATTAATGTGGATCACTGTTTATAGACTGGGTTAGAAATCGTGGACTGAGTAGAGCTGAACGAGATAACATTTATCTATTTTGTAAGTATAATATAGTTAATGAGCACTATAATGAAAATTGCCTTTGCATACATATCATGGACGTTAAGTTCTTTCATGGGAAAATAGAGTTGCTGATTATTATAATGTTCTCTTGACACGTTGATTTTCTTTGAAGAAAAGGCAGCTGCTTGATCTGACATACAAACTACATTGGTATCTGCATCTGCATCTGTAAAGGTGCTGGAAATGATTTGATCTGTTTCTTCATGTACACCCAACAGATTAAGGAAAGGAGACCTACTCTTGTCTCTTCCCACTCAGCTCCTTTCTACAGGTTTCCTAAAAGAAGTACTCACTGTTGTTGCAACCGCAAAAACAGGTTATATAAAAAGAGTTTTTTGGAGACAGTCTCCAATTCCCTTGAAAATCCTTTTGTTTTTCCCAAATGTTCTCATTGCTCTAAGGTATTTCCCACTCCTGACAGAGGTGCGCGATGTTCCCCTTTCTGAAGTCAGGTGCTCAGAAGCACAGCCAGAAAGCAGGAAACCCACAAATCCTTCTTGTCAGCCACAGCGGTAGAAGAACAATCCCAAAGAAGTTAATTAATATCAGTAAGTTGCCCTTTCATGACATCCAGAACATGCACTTTAAAGTGCCTAATGATAGGAATGGCCCTGTCACTGATGAAGATTTATCCTAGTTTCAAACACTTTTTCCCTATATTTTATTGGAGGTGAGGTCTGCCCACACACTCCTGGCCTTCAGGAAGAGCCTAAAAGCTTGGCTCTGCCGGTTGGCCTAAGGCCCCGACAGGAACCTGCTATTTTGGGAGCGGCTGACCAGGTAGAGAAGATTCTTATTCCCAGGCTGCCAATCATCTTGGTTTTTAACTTTTCCATTCAATTTTTCTAATTTTAATTGGGGGGGTTTTTAGCACTTTTTAACTTTTTATTATATTGTAAGCCGCCCAGAGACATTATATCAGTGAGATGGGTGGCATATAAATTTGATAATACTTTGTTTGTTTGTTTGTTTGTTTGTTTGTTTGTTTGTTTGATTGATTGATTGATTGATTGATTGATTGATTGATTGATTGATTGATTGATTGATTGATACGCCACCCAACTTGCTATCCAAAGTGGCTCTGGAGTTTACAATGGAGCTATACAGAATGTTTAAACAGTGAATCTGTAACAAGGACATTAAATTCCTCTTTCAGGTGTTTATTCTAAAGTCTATCACCAATGTTTAACAAAAAAAGCATGGAAGTAAACTTTTTTTGAGTTGTATTAAACTCTTTCAGTAAAAAAGACAGGCTTCCTTAGCATTTTAAAAGATAAAGGACTCCTGAAAAGCAGATATTTCTCATCCAAGTTCATGTATTTATGTATGTATGTATGCATTCATTCATTCATTCATTCATTCATAAAAATTATATGGCCATGTGTCTCATATAATAATTCTAGGTGGCTCTAGGTGGTTCATAACAATCTAACAAAACGGTTAATAGGAGACAATTTCAGGTATATGTTCAGAAAAGAAAAGACTATACCTCAAGAGGCCTGGAGGAGGAGGAGGGGTTTCCCCCCCCCCTTTTTTTTTTTTATCTCAAGCTCCCATAAACCTTCTAAAGAGTTTGGTTCTAAAGAGTTTGAATTGAGGAAAAATCCCCTTAATTTAGGATTTAGCTCTGGCAGAACCTAATCTTAGAGAAAAGGAGGAGAAAACTGATTTTAAAAAAAGGATGATGGCAAGCATTCAACCCCCTTCTGAAAGCATCTTACAACACAAGCCTGCTAAGAACAGAAAGAGTCTGCTGAACAAGAATACCTTTTATCTCTAGTCTGTGGGCCAAGACAGCTGCCAAACACAAATTAATGTGTAATTATTTTTCTTCCCTGAATCGTTTTCTTTCATGTGTCATAACATGCAGGATAAATATCACCACACCTTTGACTTTAATTGTGGTAATCTGATCTGTCAACCACAAGAAAGCATTTTCTAATGCTCTCTTTAAAATGGACTTTCAAGTCAAAGCAACAACAGGACCGTGATTGTTCCTTTTTTCTTTTCTTTTCTTTTCTTTTCTTTCTTTCTTTTTTTTTTTTTTGAGTCTGGATTGGAAGGCAATGATGAAAACATAACCAAATCTTGGCCCACACAGCAAACAGGCAATGTCTTAAAAGATACAAATGGCTATGTGTTTGACAGGTGACTTAAGGTGATGATGGGATTCCTTTTTTGTATGTTTGGTGACTAATTATTTGCCTGGTAAATGTAAGGCTACCTGGCTTTGTGTTAATACTATAATGGGAAGTAGACTAAATTGCTTATCTGTTCCAATTGTTTAAACATTTGGAGGAAAAGACACTGAGAGAAGCAGGTGGTTTGATCACTTGGGATCTTTTGTATAAGAGAGATTGTGAAAACAAATAAGATTGTTCTTGGTGGGGCTTTACCTGTGATTAATGTAGAGACCTGTCATTTATTTGCTAATGCAGATATGTGATCAAAAGGCTAGGTTAAAAATGATGTCTATATATGTGTGTGTGTATACTGTGTGTGTGTGTATTCTCAACATTAAAATTGCCCTAGTTCTGTCACAACTGCCAACTTAATCTCAAGATAAAGCCATTTTGTAGAAAGCTGGGATGAACACAAGGCAAATACTTTGTGTTTTTCTTGGCAGAATTCATCAGGATTCTTTTTTTTTTTTTTTTGCATAAACGTATTTAAGTTAAATTAAGTTGTACATAAATTCTTATCCAGATCTTACTGCTGCTTGATGATATGCAGAAAATGAACAGTGGAACAATTATATGTCTCACATTTTTTAATTTAATTTGAAATGTGTGTAACAATATCATTTGATATCAGTAAGTATGTTTTACTTGTAGTGGTTTTGGGGTCATGTTATAAACATAAGTCCAGTCATGTTGGAATAAGTCTTATCAGAACAATTTGACTTGAGACAAAGATTTAAAATATGGTTTCAAAAGTACTGTTCAATCAAACTGGGTATTTAATGTGGGAGAGGAAATACACTATATTGCATGCATGTTCATTGATAAGATGCATCTAACGTCTTATGTTAGGTTCAATACCAAATGAGCATATTTGATCAGAGCAGATGTGCAAAAGACTTATCAAAACTATTAATTCATTCATTACTTTAATATGATAGGATCTTGAACATTGCATTGTTTTCATATCTAGGAGGCAGAAGAATAGGGTTTTGTTGGTCTTCTCAGTGTACAATGATCACTCTTGTAAGTTTATTCCTATTAAATTCCAAAGTAAAAATAACTCTTGAATATTTAAATAAATTCATGTCTCTAATAAGTTCATGTGTCACATTGATCATCTATGTCCACTAAACTCATATACCAATTTACAATGCAAAACCTAAAAATGGAGCAGATTACACTTATAACAGTATATGAAGCAATGGAAGCAGTAAAGAAGAGAGCATGCTTGACTTTATTTTCATATTTATAGCTGTAGCTTTAGAATGGAGTTGAATTATTTCCAATGAAAGACAGGAATATAACTATCAAAACGTGTCATAGTACATGTACGCAATCTGCAGGTTGACATGCATATGATTCTGGAATTAACAGCCTGGAATATCTCCATGTATGCAAAATCCAAGTCTATAATTTTTAAAAAATAAATTGCATGGTAAAATAAACACTCTTCTTCACCTTCATCTTCATCTTATACTATTACTTCCTCCTTCTGTTATTTAATATTTGATCATGCTAAGAATACTTTATTGAAGGTTGAATAATGATGATGATGATGGAGAAGTAAAAAAAGAGGAGGAAGAGAAGGAGGATACATCTATTATTAAACCAACTACAGTTGTGTAAAGCTTTTTGATCTATCAACGATATTAAAAGTTTGCTAAGAGTTTCCTACATTTAGTAAAAAAAAAAAAACATACTTCTGACATGGCAATTATCTTTCTAATATTTAAGCTTTTCTTTAAAGTCTTGAGCATTAAACCTGGAGATCCACTGTTCAAATGAACAGTGAAGCAAACAAAGTTATAACCAGTAGCCAGCACAGGTTTGTTAAAAACAGATCATGCCAAATCAATCTTATTTCATTCTTCGATAAAGTGGCTAAATTAGTAGACCAGCAAAACGCTATGGACATAGTATACTTAGATTTCAGTAAGGCATTTGACAAAGTAGACCACAACCTGCTGCTTAGTAAGCTAAAAAAAGATGGGATAGACAACATCACCACCAGATGGATCTATAGCTGGCTGACAAACCGTACTCAGCAAGTAGTCCTCAATGGTACTACATCCACATGGAGAGAAGTAAGCAGTGGGGTACCACAAGGCTCCCTCTTAGGCCCAGTACTCTTTAATATCTTCATAAATGACTTAGATGAGGGAATAGAAGGGGAACTCATCAAATTTGCAGATGACACTAAACTGGCAGGAATAGCCAACACCCCAGAAGACAAGCTCAGGTTCCAAACAGATCTTGACAAACTTGAACAATAGGCCCTATACAACAAAATGAATTTTAATGTGGAGGAAAGCAAAGTTTTACATTTAGGCAGGAAAAATCAAAGGTATAAGTACAGGTTAGGTGAGACCTAGCTCAAAAACAGTAACTGTGAGAGGGACCTTGGAGTCTTAGTGGACGATCACTTGACTATGAGCCAGCAGTGTGCAGCAGCAGCCAAAAAAGCTAATATAATCCTGGGTTGTATAAACAGAGGCATAGAAACAAGATCACGTGAAGTATTAGTACCGCTTTATAAAACCCTAGTAATGTTTTCCAAATTAAATTTTGCAATTTTATATCACCACAATTAAACACAACTTATCAACTCCTTTGCTTTCTATTATTACCTTTTTATATTGCTTGGTTTAACTCTGCAGTGTGTGTGTGTGACTGGCTGTAGAAGTTGAACTTCTGACTAAGTCATTTGATTGACTATGTTTCAGGTGAAACCTGGATAATGCATGGAAGGGAAATCATTGAAGAGCTAGTACTGCATTTAGAAGTTAGATTATGAGAGAAGAAGTTTCATTATAAAGTTTAGTCTGCATGCTCTGGGGCTGTTAAATATACAATCGCTTTGATTATTGTTTTGATTATTTTATTTTCTGTTCTGTAGAACAACAGTCTGATGGCATATCTTAAACTCCTCTTTTCAAAACTGCACATTTTACTTGGCCATTTGTAACACATATTGCACCTTGAAACCTCCACTAGGTTATCCACGTTGGCAAATTTCAAAGGATGTTTTGAGCAAAGTATCGCTTCAAAACTGCTTCATGTAGCATAGTGGACCCCTTGCTTATAAGGAGAAAGCAAAGTATTTCTGTTGCTCATCGGGTAACTTTCAGCCTTTTTCTGCAACATAGGCCAAGAAGGAATTTGAGTAAGTTGGGGCTCCTGCAGCATGAACTGACTAACTCCCTCAGCAAGTGCCGCAGTTCCTTCTTACACAAAGTCACCCTATTTGGAAACACATTGTCCAGGGATGATTTAAAAAAAAAAAAAAAGGATGAAATGAACTGAGTAGAAACAAATTGCTTTACTGAGTTGAGGACAGACAAATTGCTTTGCTGAAGTGGGTCACACTGCTCCTTTGCATCAGCAGAATAAACCCTGTCACGTCCGTAGCACTCTAACCCTGTTTAGTCCAGAGTTTGCTGCAATTACAGAGCAACCGTTTTCTGAGCAAACATGCTGAAAAAGGGAAGGTTAGCAACAGAACGGCTGTTGGAATCAGAAGCCAGACCTCCTGAGGAAAGGGTGCACCATTACCTCCTTCAATACTGAAGATGTCACCCTTTTCCTCAATGAGGCCAACATTGTAGCATGTGCCAAACTATAGATCACTTCCTTGACTGCCTTAATAACCCAGGAGGGAACTGGATCCAGGGGGCTGAACTAAGCCTTGCCAAGTTCCTCAGGAGTAACTGACTCACGCCCTAAGGCTGACCTGCCTAGAGCCCAACTCAGAGATATGAGTGATTTTATAAGAGTATAATATACTATATGCATAGTATAAATAATTCTCAGTATAAGTGTTTTCCAGCAGAAGGATACATGACTCACCTTTTCTACCCTCTGTGTACTGTCTTGGTCAAGCTGATTCCCTTAGGAAACCAGGAATGCTGGTTAACAGGAATTCTGAGATTTTTTTTAAGTAAACACACACACACACTCTCACACAAAATTAAAGAATGTTCTGTGTATGAGACAAATGAAAGAAATCATAAACAACAAAAATTACTGCTAAATAATCTATTTCCCCAGGCAGGAAATTGTACTTGCAATTTAGAATTACTTAAGTGCAGGGTTCAGGCAGACATTTTGGACTGATATTACTTATGAGAGTGTCTTATTTGTTATGTGTAAATAATCTATAATTAAATTGTAGAGCATTAGTTGGCATTTTTGAATAAGATAAAGATCGTTAGTGAAATGGTTTCAAGCAGGGAGCCTGATATGTATTTCATTCTTTGGTTCTGTTTAGTTTGATAGAAGAGAACTATCAAAAGCTTCTTTAATCATTGCAATCAACCACTTATGGATACGTGGTGTTATAAGAGGTAAATGCCTATGAAGGAAAGAACCAACAATGGATTTGAGCATGAATATGTGGTCCAGACCAGCCAAGCCAATCCAAGCAAAGAACCATCTTACCATTTATGGAGTTTGTTTTTACTTGTCTTCTTTTATTTGGATCAATACCAGGTCTGTCAAGGGAATGCGACATGTTGAAGGCATGGTCAAATCTGGCTGATAATAACAATTCTTTAAAAGATTAATTTACAATCAACCATGTGTTATGTTGAATTGAACTCACTTGTGCCTTGGAACACGTTAATCGAAGTCCCAAAGGTACTTTTCCATAAGGCTACCGGACTTTCTTGGTTGTTTCCTTTAAAACATTTCACTTCGCATCCAAAAAGCTTCTTCAGTCAGAACTGAAGAAGCTTCTTGGATAAGAAGTGAAACATTTCCAAGGAAAAAACCAAGAAAGTCCAGTTGCCTTTTGGAAAAGCACCTTTGGGATAACCATGACCTGGACGATTGAGAATTTGCATAGGCTTGTTAAACGAAGCTACTTGCCTGCTAATTGTAAGCAGAAACTTGGAAATCTTAAATCTGCCTAACCTTTTCCATAGACTGTTGGATTACCATCTTGCTCTAGCTGGATGTTTAGCTTTCAACCCACACTACAGGTTTGACCCTTTTGGAAATGCACTTTAGTTCCTGAGACCTTTGACCAACTAAGACAAGCCATCTGCTGGGTTATAGTATGTTTCAGTAGAGAGACAGTACTAATTACTAATAGCAGTATTAAACTTTCAAGGAAAGTTTAAAAATAAAGTAGGGAAACAGTCAAAGTTAACACTGCTGAAAGGTACTTGGCAGATTTTAGATAATAGCAAGCATCTTCACTTGATTTTACTTCTCTAAATATTCCAAAGTTGATGTCATACAGCCATGTCTTCCTCACCCAGAAATTATAATGGTGATAAGGAAGCCCAAAGGCAATGCTGTTTTTGAGTTTATGAGTTAAAGTATTTCACAGAATACTGAACACAAAACAATTGTGCAATGTTGTACAGCAGGCATCCCCAACAGGCAACCGTCAAATTAATTAGAATCAGAATCCCTATAATTTCTTTGGCCATATTAGTTGTGAATTATAAGACTGTATATACAGATAAAAAGTCAGGAGAGTGCTAGTTTAGGAAAACCCAGTGTATCCCATATAGCCATCATCATTTAGTTTAGTCATCAACTTGAAATCTGTCTAGAACATTTTTTTTTCTGTGTGTTTGGTCCCTAGTAGCTATGTAGATTGTTTCTAAATGACAAATAAATAAGAAACCATAAATTCATAACATTCACTAAGTATAGAAGAGAAAGAGGATACATCAGAAACATATCAAAGTTCCATACAAGTCAATAGCCTTTTATTAAGCATTTGCTGCTATTATTTGTTGTACATAGACAGTATCAGTTATAAAAAATAATAAAGTTGGAATTACTACTGAATGAGTCTATACTATTGTAAACTAGTTGGTAAATATATCATAATTGCACAATTCTGTCTGCAATTTGCAAGTATACTGGAAAACATGAAGGAGTACCTTGGGTCAATAACATCACTTGATCTTTCTAATGATTAAGTGCTTGCCTTATTTTGTGATGTTGCTGAGAGATTAGCTAAGACCTGTTGCATGCCCCATAATCAATTTTTATGGCATATGAGGAAAGGAATATGACTCTAGAGATCTAGATGGTGGAACAATGAGGAAACACTAGATTAGGTAGATAAACCACTCATGACTCTAATAACTGGTCATGAATTGAGAACTCTGAATAGTATGTCACCCAGGGCAATGCTGAATTACCAATTTCACCCTGCAGGTTATGTCCAGAATTAACCATACACTGGACATGGTATATCTGATTGTGACATTTTCCTCATTTTAAAAGGGTAAGAGGAAAGAGCACATAAACTGGACTTTGCAAAAGGCATTTATGAGATGCTCCTGGTTTTGGATTTAATATTAGCTCTGCAATGGAGAGGAGCTTCACAATGGGACCTGAGCAGTGTCTATAATAAAATCAGTGTAAACAAAGTCAGCACATGTGACATAGATGATATAGATATGAGAGGGGGGGAGAGGGAGGGAGGGAGAGAGAGAGAGAGAGAGAGAGAGAGAGAGAGAGATCCATATATATAGCTAGTCCCTGTTTAGCAACTACAGTTGAGACCAGCAACTTGGTCACTAAGTGAAACCACAACTATGATCTTACTTCAGCTTTCCTTTGCTTTGCAGATTTGCAAAGGTCATAAATATGAGGACTAGTTGCAAAGTTACTTTTTCAATACTGCTGTTACTGAGCTAAAGGAAGCAGTCAATAAATAAGTCTACCAGTACTAAAGAAAATTATCAATTCCTAATTTCTGAAGCATGGTGCTTTGCTTAACTTCCAGCATTCTAATTTTCATTATCTTGATTTCGCATTTGATTTTTTGGCACTGAAGGAAAGACCCAGGACTTGCCAGGTGACATTTGTTTTAGCAAAGTACAGAAACAAATATTTGCAATTTTATCCTATGATAATTTATATTGACAGACAATGTGGTCAGTTTAGCTCTAGACGTATTGACCTGATGAAATGGAGCAGTCATGGACATGGAGTATTTGAGTCCTAAGTTATAAGAGCATTGCAGTAAAGCTTTTTGGAAAGTCTTGTAAATGGGCCGAAGACAGTTGCTGAGGTAATAAAAAAAACCCAATGTGATATTCAGTCTATTGCAAGTAATCTCGTCAATTACTCAGGGAAATTAAAAGAACTGAGATCTACTATACCATATTGGCAGTTGGAACAATATCACTAAGAGAACAAGAGTACTGAGAGAAAGCAAGATGCTTTTCGTCATCAATGAACAATTTGCAAAATGTTCCCTCAACTGAAAAAAAGAACTAGTGCTAAGCGCATATAATAGGGAAACTGCTTCATTCATTTTTCTTTCTTTTTTTTTTAAATTGGAACTGAGATCAAAATTGGACAAATCAAATATCAGTCTGAAAAGCAAAAGGCTGAGCAAACTCCAACTGGACAAATTCCTCAAATAAAATATGAAAATGGTTTTTTGCATTAGTGGATCAAAACAGGACTTTCCCATGAATTCCATACAGTCCAAATCTAAGGTCCCTGGGCTGCAAAATCACACCTTTTATGAGAAAATAGGATTGTTTGACAGTTCTAAGGTAGATTTGCCCTCACAGATTAAACCACATTTAAAATGAGGCATAAATCCTTTGAATTCTTATTACTCTTATTATAAGCAGAGCTAGCATGCTAATGGATAGTCTCTCTCCCTCCCTCCCTCCCTCTCTCTCTCTCTCTCTCTCTCTCTCTCTCTCTCTGTGCTGGGAGAAGGGGGTGGGATTGGGTCTCTAAACTTTTATGAGAGGGAGGAGTAATACTTTGCCTCAGGCCAGACTGAACAGTAATACTTTCAGACACTTTAAGCAGGCGCCACGAATTGTGTAAGTTCTGACCTGCTGGCTTATGGCCTACTTCTCGTGATAGAGATATCAGATGGCTTGGCTTGGTCAAACTGAAGAAAAAATGTGGCTAAGAACTAAAAGAAGCACAAATGATCTCCTGAAGATTTTTGGAAGAGGCAACCACAAGTTCTGATTGACTTTAAGGTCAGGCAGAGGAGGATATAGACAATCGGAAGGGAGGATAAGTGGGGGGAAATTAGGGAAAAAGAAGGACACACTATTTAATTTTCTTGGCATCCATGACAAAAAGTACAGTGAAAAACTGCATAACAAAAAGTGGTTAGGCCTACAGGTAATCCTTGACTTATGACCAGTCGCTTAACAACCATTCAGAATTACAACAGGGCAAGCAGGATACTTTATGGTGTGTAAAACACTTCCGGCAGTTGTAAAATGCTGTGTCACCCACCCTGGGTGATGTAATTGCAATTCAGGTGCTCAGCAACTGGCTTGCCTTTATGACTGGTTGCAGCATCCTGTGGTCACGAGGCTGAATTTGGGGCGTTTTTTTGCCTTCTGGCAAAAAACATCCATAGGGTTCACACTTATGACTGTGACATTCATTTAACAACTGCAGCATTCACTTAATGACCACACAGATTTACTTAACCACTGCAAAAATGTCATAAAACTCAGTCTGTCACACAGGTGCCTCAACTTAATGATCGTAAATCCAGTCCCACTTTCAGTTGTAGCTTGTACCTGTACATGTATATGAAATTTCTTTTTCCAGCATCAGAAAGACTGGTTTTTCAAGGGCAGTCAGTTAGAAGGGAAAAGCTTTTGGTGTGTAATGAATAGAATAGAATAGAATAGAATAGAATAGAATAGAATAGAATAGAATAGAATAGAATAGAATAGAATAGAATAGAATAGAATAGAATAGAATAGAATAGAATAGAATAGAATAGAATAGAAGGTGGAATGGACCTTGGAGGTCTTCTAGTCCAGCCCCCTGCTCAAGCAGGAAAACCTATACCATCTCAGACAGGTGAATGTCTAGTCTCTTCTTAAAAATCTCCAGTGATGGAACGCCCATGATTTCTGAAGACAAGCTGTTCCACTGCTTAATTGTCCTCACTGTCAGGAAGTTTCTCCTCAATTCCAGGTTGCTTCTCTCTTTGATCAGTTTCCAACTATTGTTTCTCGTCCTTCCCTCTGGTGCTTTGGTGAACAACCTGGCTCCCTCTGCCTTGTGGCAGCCCCTCAGATACTGGAACACTCTATCATGTCTCCCCTATTTTTTCTTTTCTTTAGACCAGCCAAACCCAAGTCCCTCAGACATTCTTTGTATGTTTTAGTCTCCAGGCCTTTGATCATCTTAGTTGCTCTTGTCTGATTTTTTTCCAAACTCTCCACATCTTTTTTGTGATATGGTGACCAAAATTGGCTGCAGTATCCCAGGTGTGGTCTTACTAGGGTTTTATAAAGTGGTTCTAATACTTCGTGTGATCTTGGTTCTATGCCTCTGTTTATACAACCCAGGATTGTATTAGCTTTTTTGTTTTTTGTTTTCCATATATTTTATTGATTTTTTAAAACATAAATCACTTAATAGTTGGTAAACAGTGTGTTTGCTGGGTTTACATTTGTAAAGAAAAATCATTAACAATTGGTTTCGATAATCCATAATCCACATAGTACATTTAGTTGATTTCCCCTTTTCCCAAAATGTCTTCTTTGCAAACTTTGAAATAATACAGTTCTTATTATTTTGATAAATAAGAGTTACATATATGACTTTTTCCCAATATTCCTAGAAATAATGATCACATCAATATAATATTTCTTTTCTATCTAATCATTCTGATTGCCTCATCTTATATCCTGTTACAGTCCTTATTTAGATTTGTTTCTCCCATAAAGTTCAAAGTATTCTTGCTGGTTAAGATTTTCTCAGCAGTTAATTACATTTAAAGATTTAAATCCATTTTTCCCATATAAACCATCTCAACACTTTTACATTTCTTAAAGAATAGGTTAAAAACAGTAAAGAAAAGGAAAAGAGAGCAAGAGTAAAGAAACATAAAAAGTAAAATACTACTTAAAATATATATTCCTCCTAAGCTAATATATATTCATTCCCAAAATTTCTTATTCTTTTTAACCATGATTAAAAATATATTTAATCTTTAAATATTCCATTTAATGTGCCTAGTCATTTAATCCTTTGACTCTTATTCAAAACATTTTTTTTCTTTTTTATACATTATAATTTCCCTAAATTCAGACACATTTAATTATCTAAAACATTTCCTTCATCTAGGCCATTTCAGCAGTATTATATTACTTATATCAAGAAATAAAATAAAAAGGGGGAAAACATACAGTATTATTTAAGGAATTCATCTCTCTTAGAATGACATATGTATTCAGAATCTTTTCTATTTCTTTAATCATATTCAAACAAATGTTTCTTTTTTAAATATTCTCTCTGGTAGATCCCATCATCTATTTTCTTAATTTTCACTTTGAGCTTTTTCCTTTGACCAGTATCTTTCTTGATCAATGTGTTTTGCTGAATCAAAAGGTTTTTCCATATATTCATGACTGTTGCTGTAGGTAAAAGAAGTAAATCGAATAAAGTGTCTTTATGTGTGGGTTTTGCCTTTCCATGTTTCTTGAAAATGTTTTTCTCTTTCTCCTTCTTTGCTTCTCTTATCACTTCCTTTCTCTCTGATGTTTTCAACATCTCTACATTCCATTTTATCCAATCTGTTTTTTTGTCCTCAGATTTATTTTGTAGTCTTAAGGGATGAGTTGTTTTTTCTATTTCTTGTAAAATTTTCCCACTAGGATTAAATCATGTTTTCTTGCTTTGTTAAGTTCCGTCTTTGAGTCTCTATTTTCAATTTTATGTCCACTTATTTGTTTTGTCTGTTCCTTCTCTGTTGTTGTTTCCTGGAAGTTTTTTTGTTGTAAAGTTAACTTAGAGATAGATTGATTTGTATTTTCAAAGTTATTTTGGATTTCTTTGTGATTTGAACTCAGTGTTATTTGAATTAATTGCAATATACTATATATCTCCTCCTGAAAGGTATTTATGTTTTCTTGGTGTGTTCTGTCTACATGTCTCTGATCCATGATGGCCAAAAGTTGGAGTTTTCCTTCTTATCTGCAAATAGCTTTAGAGTCCCGGTTAAATAGATATTTGTAATGCAAAGAGTTCAAAAAATATTTTTTTTCCTAAAGTTTATAATTCTCTCTTTGTCTGCAGTCCAGATTGTTGTCTTTTTTTTGTCACAGCTGTTCTTTATTATTAAAGCTTTGAAGGTCACAAACACAGATTAGCTTTTCCCAGGTTTTGGCAAGTTCTCTATGGAAATCATAGCTGTCATAATCTTCATCCACCACTAGGTGTCAGCATCTATTTAGTTTTCAATATGAACAATGGTCTTTAAAATGAGAGTCTTAACCATTCAACAATCTTAAACTTGTCCAAAGTTAAATTTTAGCTTTCAAGTTTATAAATTTATTTCACTACCATATATTTTGATCCTCCATAGAAATTTTAATTCACCACTTCCGTTAGTATAAGGATGGGGCGGAAGTCCCCCTCCTTCACTTTCGGAGGTATTTTGCTTCTTGGGGATCTTTTCCAGGAAATTAAGTATAGAATAGAAAAGGGAAAATCAGATTCCTCACCCAGTTTCAAGCACACTGTTTACTGTAGTGCTGGTTAGTTCTTTTGGACTCTGGTTGCAAGTAGCTTGGGCTGATCGATGAAATACAGCCTTTCTCCTGTCAGGTTAGAAGGCTTTCCCCAAGACAAACGGAACGACCGCCATCATTCCAGAGTCGCCGGGGCACCTTTCTTTCTTCGCCGCCTCTCCGGGCGGCTTGGACCCATTAGGGTCTCCAGGTAGGACGAAAGTTGGCCGTGGGGGTGCGGCGGTCTGCAAGCCCACGACCAGTCGCTACTGCGTAGGACCGGAAATCCTGTATTAGCTTTTTTGGTTGCTGCTGCACACTGCTGGCTCATAGTCAAGTCCACTAGGACTCCAAGGTCCATCTCACAGTTACTGTTTTTAAGCCAGGTCTCACCCAATCTGTATTTGTACCTTTGGTTTTTCCTGCCTAAATGTAAGATTTTGCTTTTCTCCACATTGAAACTCATTTTATTGGGTAGGGCCTATTGTTCAAGTTTGTCAAGATCTGTTTGGATCCTGAGTTTGTCTTCTGGGGTGTTGGCTACTCCTGTCAGTTTGGTTTCATCTGCAAATTTGATGAGTTTCCCTTCAATTCCCTCATCTAAGTCATTTATGAAGATATTGAAGAGTACTGGGCCTAAGACGGAACCTGGTGGTACCCCACTGCTTACTTCTCTCCATGTGGATGTTAACTTGTCAATTTCAGGGAGCAAGGGAAGCCCCCAAAAGGGCCCTAATCAACTAATTAAGGTCACAAACTCAAACTGATTAATTGGCCATTAGGAGTAGCTAGAGAAGCTTATGAAAAGAAAAGCTTTTAGATACTGAAAAGGTTGGACAATATTTGATTTTAAGGCTTTGCCAGACAGACAGAGGGCAGACAAAGGTTTGGTAACTCTGGACCACTTCTTCCTTCTCTTCACTTGGTTCACTGAAGGACAATGTTCTCAGCTTACCAAAGTATAAGACCAGCTGTTCCTTCAGTGTTGATCAAGAGCCCCAAGATGCAATCATTCCACATTAACATTCTAGATGGTGAGAGGGAAGATTCCAAGAGTTGTGTTTTTTTCCCACTTTGTTCTTTCACGTTTAGTGTCATCTATGTGTGAGTTGGGCAGCTCTTTAAATTTGCTTAATAAATAAAATAAATTCACTCAAAAGGGCATTCCTAGAGTAAGAGAAATCTCTCCACTCCTTCCTGGGCTTCGCGCAGTCCCTAGTCTTTATTTGAAGCTCTCTGTGTTCCCATCTGATTGACAGAAACTGACAGTATGATTTCCAGCCCTTTTGTAGAAGACTAAAGTACAAAAACCATAACATGAACTCTAAAATAACCATTTTAATTTTAAACCCTCTCCCCACCCCACCCCACCCCAAAATACTCTCAAACTCTGCTCTGTCCACTCATGTCAAAAAGTTGCCCACTCATGCTTTGCTCGTTGACTTGGCTCTCACTGGCTGGAATCCTGTAAATCGGATTAAAGAATATTGTATGTAGCCCTCCAAATTTTGCTGAATTCCAACTTTCAGCATCCCTCTTCATTGGCCATTCTGACCTATTTAGGGAATCAGCAACATCTTTGCAAATGGTAGTCCTTATTTGCTAATGCATGAAGCTAGGTTTGCAATTTCTAGATGGTTTTGTAATCTACTAGTTGTCTATGTAGATTCTCAGTCATCCAGGTCATGGTTGTCCCAGTTGCCTCTTGAAAAAGCACCTTTGGGGTAATCTACCTCTGAAGCCCCACTCACTAATTATAAGATTTAGAGGTGTATGGAAAATATTTCCCAAATCTTAAAGATCTTTGATGATTGGTTTAGAAAGAGAACGGCTTTTTTTTTTTCTGAAATCAGTTTTTTCTACTCAAATAGCTAATAAAAAGAAGTAAAAACCAGATTTTTTGGGGGGGGGAATGCAGCCTATACAGTGTAAGACTCAGTTCAATAGAGCTTAATCAAATTAAAAGATCAACAAAATAAATTCAGCACACAAAAAAAAAATCAGCCCCTCCATTAGTCTGGCTTCAGAAGTAGGGGACTCAGATGAAAGCCTCTGCAACTGTTTTTACAAAGTAGGCTGATTTCTGTTTGAGCGCAGATTTAATCCATCCATTAGCTATCTAGGACTTTTAGGCCACAAAGAATATTTATAATTGCTTCTTAAGCAAATTAGTAACTAACACAGCTGAAACAAAAATAGTATTGTAACTGTGATATTTGCAGCCTGGGGGGGGGCAGAATCTGATTTATATATTTAGGCCCAACAAAAGTTTCTGAAGTCTTCAAGGAGCCCCACTTAGAGGAATACAATAAGGTGGTTGTTGTGAATCACACTAGCAAGGTCAGCCTGCTCTAACATGATCCTATTTGGAGCACAAAAAATGGTGATCCTCATGCCACAGAACCACAAAATACACCTGGGTATCAAGAAACAAAGCTTTAAAGCCACAAGCTACTATACCTGCTGAAATGTGGTTTGCAGTCTTTTCTTGGCTGCAGGAAAAAAAAGACTGCCATGTTTATTTTGGAAGGACTTAATTACACAGATGGCATGGGGTTAAAATTGAAACAATAATAGACCTAACTAAAGGAGATGGGGGAGAAATTAGCGTCCTTTTCCTTTACAGATATGGTTGCTTTTTTATCCAATTCTGTCTTTTCCCCTAGCAGTACCTTCAAGTCAGGTACTGCTATACAGTACCTACAGTATATATCAGGTTTATAAATATCATGAGCCAATATATGGAAATATCAGCCAATATCTGAAATATATCTGTGTATGTGTATGTATATACACACACACACAAACAAACACCTCTTTCTGCCTGCTTCTGGCTTTTGAAAAATATATCAATAATTCAGTTTTCACTCTGTCAGCTTAAGTGGAATAAGTGGGCATTAGCATGAGCTCAAAGAGCAAGTGTTCTTTGTTATGTCAGATTGTTGATTAAATGCAATGTCACCATTGATGAATTAGGCTCCACTCTTTCTGCTGGTTGACCTAGCAGCTCAGGATTGCAGAAACTGAAATATTTACCTTACAAAAACACACATTGACTAACAATATATGAATATAAAAACAGAGAAGCAGAGAATTCTTTATACTGCACATGTCTTCAAGGTATTTGTTCTTTATGGAGGTACTACACAAAGTATAAAAGGCACCAACTGGGGCATTACTTGTAAGTTTGAAGGTACCTAAGTGATAGAAAATTGACTCATAGTCACTCATTCCTTAGTTTATTTGTAAGATTATTAGAACCAGTACCAGAAACTAAAATTTTAGCACACACACACATATATATAATACCCCCAAACTGAATGGACAATGAGTAAGTACCCTCTCCCCCCTTCCAATATTTGGATACTTTCACTGGGAAAGATATACAAGTTTTTTATTTCTCTATTTGAACAGCATTTTGGTCTGGTGAACAATTAAGAGTGAACAACTCTTCTAAAACTTCAAATTACTAGTAACTTCCATCACTTATTAAATTAGATGTTTAACATTCCTCATCCTAAATCAATCTGTATAAGTTAAACCATGTTGTACATAGTTAAAAATACAAAAACAACTGTGCAGGATCAGACTAAAGGCCTATCTACTGCACCTTCTTCTCCCAGATGTCTGTGAGAAGTCCCAAAAGACATTGGCACAGGTTTTGAGCAAAATCAGGATGAATAGACTATTTCTAAAACTCTCTTGTCTTTTCCATCGCCTTAGGTTGTTAGTGCTGTGGGTCTTGAGTATCCCATCTCTTCTGAATTCAACCTCCACCACTGGTATTCTTGCTCCATGTATTGTTGAAGTCTGAATTGTAAAATTCTTAGCATTTTCTCTCTAGCATGTGAAATAAATACAATTGTTTATTACTTTGTCATTTTATCACTTTTCTTTTTGGAATATAAATATAAATTAATCTGTTTGCCATACCTGCTTATAAGCCACATGTATTATCTTAATGGCATCATTTTACAAGATCTTAATCAGTTCTGTTGATACTTCATCAACTTTTAGAGTTTTGTTATTAATGATATTTTCTAGGAGCAATTTAGCTTCACTTTTCAGGATAGCTCTAGCTTAGTAATCAAACTTCTTGATGTGCCATTGATTTCAGAATCCTTTTTGTACAATTCTGAATATTTGTGCTATTTGGTTCTGTAGAAGAGCTGTTCCTTCTTATCTTTTATCATATACTACTCTGGGTAAAAGTTTTCAAATCTTTGCTGCTGTCTAATGATTATCCATAGTTTTACAAACCCTACATAGTATCCCTAGAGTCTTTCCAAATTCTTCAATATAATAATAATAATAATAATAATAATAATAATAATAATAATAATAATAATAATAATAATAATAATAATAATAATAATAATAATAATAATAATAATAATAATAATAATAATAATAAAGTTGGAAGGGATCTTGGAGGTCATCTAGTCCAACCCCCTGCTCAGGCAGGAAACCCTATACCATTTCGGACAAATGGCTGTCCTGTCTCTTCTTAAAAACTTCCAGTGTTGGAGCATTCACCGCTTCTGGAGGCAGGTTGTTCCACTGGTTAATTGTTCTAACTATCAGGAAGTTTCTCCTTAGTTCTAGGTTGCTTCTCTCCTTGATTAGTTTCCATCCGTTGCTTCTTGTCCTGCCTTCAGGCGCCTTGGAAAATAGCTTGACTCCCTCTTCTTGGTGGCAGCCCCTGAGATATTGGAACACTGCTATCATGTCCCCCCTCGTCCTTCTCTTCATTAAACTAGACATACCCAATTCCAGCAGCCGTTCCTTATATGCTTTAGCCTCCAGTCCCCTAATCATCTTTGTTTCTCTTCTCTGTACTCTTTCTAGAGTCTCAACATCTTTTTTACATCGTGGTGACCAAAACTAGATGTAGTATTCTAAGTGTGGCCATACCAAGGCATTGTAAAGTGGTATTAACACTTCACGTGATCTTGATTCTATCCCTTGATTCTTTTTATGTGTTGTAGTTCTCGGACTTATAATTTCCTTTCCTGGGTGGTTTCATCCTTTGCTGGGTCATTTCCATGCATTCCGTTCCTATGAAAAATTATAAAGGTTACAGATTCAGGATATCTGTGAAGCATGAGATTTATTTAATGAGTGATTTATTAATGAATAATTTTATGCTATAGTTCTGACACAGACTGAGGTCATGCTATTCACAGTTGTTCATACTTTTTGGTCCAATTACCTTTGAATTGAAATACACAAAAGACACTACAATTTATGCATACTGGGATGTTTGCCAGTTGACCTTTTCAATCACGATTGCCTCATTTCTTTGCTTTTATATTTTATTATATTTTATATTAATAAAATATAAATTATATTAATATCACTTCTTTTGTGCCCAAATGAAAATCTCCTCCCTAAATATTCCATAAAAATGTTATACAAAATCTATGTACACAGAAAGAGGGGCCAGCAATTTCATTGTAGAATTTCCAGTATAGTAGAACCTAGAACCTTAAAACAGAAAAGAAATAAATCTGAATTATTTCTTCAGCTTAATTTTAGACAGAGCAAGTTTTAGACAATGCGAAGTAGGAATATTTTTGGAAGAAAAGGCATGAGGGAAAGAATCAACTTTATGAGACTGTATGTATATATGTATGTATGTATGTATGTATGTATGCACGTATGCATGCATGTTAAAACTAGTTGGGAAGAATTCAGTCAGCTGGATTTTAATGTCTGTGTGCATGCGTGTTTAGGTGTGTGATTTAATTTCTGCATGCTTGCAGATATGGTAATTATTTTTTGTTCTCAGTGCTGCTACTGTAGTTATATTACATATATGTACAGTAATAGAAGAAAACTGTCCTTTATTAATAGATGCCCCAATAATTCTATCAACCAGTTCCCATTAAAATTATTTTATTCTAATAGCATTGAAACTGGACGGTTCTTCTGTTTTTTTTCTTTGAATATAGAAAATAAGGACAGAAAAACAACAAGCCAATACAGTATAAGCTTTAGAATATAGGTGGATAACCAACCAATCACAATTAACCAAAAAATTGAGGATGTCATATAGCTAATATGTTCTAATACACTATTAACAGCCTGGAGTACTCTAAGACATTTCACACCCAATTTCTGGTCAAGATCTGTCTTTATTGAACTGTAAAAATATCTAGTTACACAATTAAAGTAACTAAGAGAAAAAAGAAAAGCTATAAATAATAAATCATGCATTAAGAAAATACTGTAAATAATGTGCAATGCTTTTTATATGTGCAGTTCTTTTATATACCGTATATATGATTTCAAAGGTGTCACAGCACCTGGACCCCATTATCCAGTTTACCCAGCATGTGCTCTTAATGCCTAAGGCAAAGCAGGATTGCTCAATTCCTACCACACTGGTCAAGCATGGCATTCAGACTTAACCAAATTATTCAAGTGTCCAGTTTTGTCTCTTCAAAGATATCCCAAATCATTTTCCTCCTTCTTCCTAATGGTGGGGCAGATCTTTTTGTTTCCGCATCTTTGTAACTGTCAGACCCAAAAAACCAAGAAAGACACATAGGATTACTTCCAAGCAGTTTCCTTTACTGTTCCTCATCCAGACATCTTGCCAAACTAAAGCAACTTCTTGCATAATTAAAGATATACTCTGAGAATTGCTAGGGAGGAGCCATCTTACCTCTCTTTCTCCCAACCAAACCATCTAAACTTTGCTGTCTCTTGGTCCTCTGGATTTTTTTCCCTCCTGGGAATCCAGACTACATTCCACTACAATTACTTCCTTTCAGGAGGGAAAGAATGGAATGGAAATGAGCTGCCCATGGATATTCCAGGTCCAGGTTTTCAGACCTTGGAAGGAAGTCATGAAGGGAAAAAAATCAATTATAGTAGCAGCCCCCAAACCAGTCAGTTACATCAAAAAAGGTGCTAGGTCATCAGTCCACCTCTTCTCCCTCAACAATTTCTAATTGTTGATAGTACCCAAATCATGTTTAGTTGAAAGGCTGGACATCTATTTATACACAGTATAAATACAAGTCATCTAAGACTAGCATGAGAGAGCTGATAGGCATTGTGAGCACGTATGTGTGAAACACTATTGACTTTTCTGAATATGAAGTAAAGTCTGTTCAAGAGAACAGTACTGTTGTTACATCTGGATGAGAATGGGAACACCTGTACTTCAACACATCCAGAGGACAATGTGTTCTACAGTAACCCAAACATTGATGGTACACCAGTCTAAACAGTTGGGTATAATCAGACTGGATATGCCACAGATTCAGTATCCATTAGTAAAGTTGAGTCTATTTAAGATGATTTTGTAAGGCTGCGGAGAGGGCTAAAACCAGAAAACAAACTGTTTTTCCAGCATGGCACCTATACATAGGAGAGTTTCCCTCCAGAACATGGCCTGTCTATAGGTACTGAATTTTTGGAAGATGATGGAAATCTTTTTCCAGTGGGCCTTTGTGGACTGACGAATGAGTTAACCTATTACTTAGCTAATTGGATTGTATGTGATTTATTATAGTTTTTAATCTTTATCTCATGATAAATTTAGTACATTTTATATTGTTATAATTCACTATGAGTTGATTATGATGAAGATGTAAATAAATAAATCTCTTTTTCAGTGGATGTTAATAACAAGCACACCAGTCTGCTTGAGGAATGTTGAAGTGTTGAAGTAGAGGGTGCTGTGTCTCATAAATTGGGAAATCTTTTAGTCTGCATTTTAAACAAATTGGTCTTTGTGTTTGTCAAACAAATAACATGGACTAAATGATATGGTCTTTCAGATTATTCACTCCTTTGAATTTTGCAATGAGGCAATTTGGCTCCTATCCATGCTAAAATGAATATTTAAATGTGCACTGTACTTAAAATAATATGCATGCACAAAGGTGCATTTAACTGAGCCTGTAAATACTATTTTTCTTTTCTTTTAAATTTAAAAATGCACAGATGAATTCAGAAACAGGAAAGCACCAATTTTGGAATTACCTGTGTTTGTGATACTGTGGTCATTTGACCCCTCTAGGTTCAATGGCACTCATGGTGGAGTTTCACTTCCTCCTTTGCACTTCTAGGACCATCAAGATTTTCACTATGAAATTAGAACTGAACCCAATATTGTATTTCATATTCACTCCAACATTAAGAGCAAGTATACAGATGTGTATCTTAATAGAATGCTTATTAAAGATGGGAAAATGGAAGATTTTTTTTCAGATATGCATTAGTAGAAGGCAGCGAATATCAAAAGAAACTAAAACGGTTGTGAATAAGAGTGGGCTTATGTCTTCTTTATAACATGGAAGTATGAGTTAGGTATGTGAGGAAAAGCAACAATAAATACAATTCATTGGGAATGGAATATGTAAGAAGAATATGTAGTACAATAGGGATATGAACAAGAAGAGTGGATATTAAATGAATGTGAACTGAATGCAAGTTTGAGTGATCAGAATCAAAGAAATATAGTGATTGGTTAGATAATATAGAGAGAATAAATGTTGACTGAATTGCAAAAGACATATATGATCCAAGAATGAAAGGGTTAAGAAGAAGATAAACTGGATAAAGTTGTATTTGAATGGAGCAAGTGAGATCCTCAAAAAGACAGAGGGAACAATTTTAAATAACAAAAGGCAATATACTAAGAACTCTAATGGTCATTAAGTTAGCATGATTTGCTAGCAAAAGCTTGCATAGTTGAAAGCTATGGAGGAATATAGCAAATAATGTTGGAATAAATTAATTTAAGTATATTTCTTTTTCTTATCTCATGTCTATAATTTCTTGGGCTTACTATTTCTTATTCCTTTTCTGCACTCTGCTTAATGTTATTTACATTGAAAGAAAACAGCAGGATGAATATGTATGTATGCCACCCCCAGATGTAAGAAGCTGCAATTAATTTCCTTTCCTATTAATTATGGGGGGGGGATTACATGTCAGGCAAGAATACAGAGGATTAGATGTACTCCTGAAATGGTTCTTTGACAAAATTCACTTAAAGAGAACTTTCAGTTCTTAGACAATATATAATTATCAGATAATTAAGATCTCTGAACTTCATTGAGAAAGTTCATATATAAAAGTGCCGACACTGATGACTATATTAGCAAGAAGCAAGCATTTTCAAGGACAGTGTCTTCTAAACTGAGAAACAAGTTTTTTTTTCTAAAATGTACAAATGTCCAGATACATGAAGTTTGCTTGTTCATTTGATACACTGTCTTTCTACTGATATGGCTTGTAGAGTTATCAAAGCTGACATTCTGAAAAATATTTATATTCCATAAAATATAAATTCTTTTATATATATATATATATATAACAAGTTTTATTGATTTTTTTTTGTTTTACAACCAAGTGCTTAGGACTCATCGTGGAGATAGGGCACTCCATAGAACAAAATAGAAAATATAATCATACATGAACAATTTAAGTTACTTCTTTAAAATTTCCCTCTCTATTTTATCAATCAAGAAAACAAACACAAAAAACAAACAAAACTATCAATAATATTTCCACCCGTTTTCGAGCTTAATTAACTATTAACATATTCCAATTTGGCATTACATAAACATATAGTATACAATTCGGGTATCCATATAATATAGATTATTCCTAATCTATACATATTACTCCAATTATTCACTTTATACTTCTCAGTTAAATTCTATCTCTTATTCTATTCTATTTCACATACATATTTTATAAGTGAACATAACTTTAAGTTTTTTTAAAACCATTTTACATTAGCCTAAATTATTTCTTATTATTTCTAAAACAAACATATAATGTAACTATTATATATATATATATATATATATTTCTCCACTATATTCTATTTCCTATACTCTATGAAACATTTTTATAAATCAGTCCAATCTTCAATCATTGCAAGTAAAAATATCAGTAATATTTCACCAATCTCAATACAACTCCTTTAGTTTTAACTTTTCCAGTTTTCCATAATTGCCATTCCAGACCATAATCAAATCCATAATTCACATCAATATTAACTCAGACTAAAATCTTAGACCTTAGAAATCTCAAAAATATTAGCTCACTTGAAGTCTCTAAAAACCATTTTACCCGTCAAATAAAGTTTTAACACTCATTTTTAAACCTAATTCTAGCTTTCTTTTTATGCCAAGCAGGTTTCCACAATAGGGCCTTTAGCTCCTCCCATCTTAATATTAATACTTCCGGTTCCGGTTGTAGCACCTGTGGTCGGGCAAAGAGTATGTTCTCTTTGCCGACCGGTTTCCCCCCGCCGGTAGACCCTGGACAGGGTCGAAAGTTGCCCCGGAGAGGCGACCACCGTGAAGGAGGACATTCGTCTGATCGCGGAGGGAGCAGCAGCTCCCTCCGCGATCTGAGAAATCACCTTTGGGCCGATGGGGAAAAGATCAGCCAGTAACATGGCCGATCACTTAGCTGCTCCAGCCGAAAGTCACAGCAACATCTAAGCATAAAGAACCACCGTGGAAGATCCGGGTGAGACCTTTCCTTCCCTCTTGTTATCTTATTTACTTCCCTATGAAAGGTTTTTAGAAACTATTCCCTCCGTTGAAAAAGCAGCGTTCGAATACTTGGGGAAACGAGCTTTGGGAAAAAAATAAAAATAACTAATTTTTATTGTGTATTTGAACTGTTGGAATTCAGGGGATCCTGAAAAAAAGAAGAAGAAGAAGAAGAAGAAGAAGCCTTACTGTGACTCTCTCTCTCTGCCTGCTTGTTTTCAGCTTAAGTGAAAAATTTTAGGGAGGGGGGTGGAGTGTTTCTTTTCCTCCCCCCCTTCTGCACATTTTTATCTACTTTAAAAAGAAAAAAAACCTCTTTGGCTGTCTGGGTGGATTTATGTGGATTGTATGGTTACAATGTATCTCAGAACTTGGCGTGAAGCCCAGAAAGCCTTATCGTAACAATGTAACCATTTGCAGCTGAACTGCTGAACTTGGCATCATGCCCAGACACTGGTATATCTTTTGGAACTTACTTAATCTTTTACTTCTAGTTCGTTTGACTTTATAATATAAAATATACCTACTAGAAAAATGGATTTTCTTTCGTTTGAGGATTACATTATAATAATTGACTTTTAGACATCCTTTTCTATTATCACTTTGGATTATAAACTAGATATTCACAACACTGACTGGGACTATTGTTGTCTTTATCTTTCTGCTGGGTTTGAAAATATAAATTCTTAATAGCTGGGATGGAAGAAAAATATGGGAGTTTTAGTCCCACTATTTTGAGAGGGTAATTGATTTGGGAAAGCTTTAAACAAATAGTAAGCTTACTACCATCAGTAAGCTTACCTAGGAGATTTTCATGCTCACCAGCTAGGCCAGTCCAGGAAATTAATATCAGGAAAAGGCTAAAACTACTTATTGAGAATGGCCATAATAATAGAATCTTGCAGTTCTGATTGTGTTGTATTTCCTCCCCCTTCTTAGACTCTTGTGAATTGGAGGGGTGTCCATCTAAACCTCTTCTGCACAGGTTCTGTCCATTGTGATCTTAAATAAGATTTTTTTTTTTAATTTTATTTGTCAAATTTAGATAACACCCATCTTACTCACAAAGTGACTCTCTTTTCCCCTCATAGCTCAGCAATAGCAATAGCACTTAGACTTATATACCGCTTCACAGTGCTTTACAGCCCTCTCTAAGCAGTTTACAGAGTCAGCCTATTGCCCCCAACAATCTGGGTCCTCATTTTACCAACCTCGGAAGGATGGAAGGCTGAGTCAACCTTGAGCCAGTGAGAATCGAACTGCCGAACTGCTGACAGCCAGCAGTCAGCAGAAGTAGCCTGCAGTACTGCATTCTAACCACTGCACCACCAACAGCTCTTAGAATGAACGAAGAAGAATGAAGAGTGGCAGATAAAATTTAAGAATACAACAATTCTGTATGTTTTTGAAAACTGAAATGTTGAAATGAAATTTGACAGTATGTATATTTACTAAATAATTATCCTCATTTCAGTATCACAGATTTGAAAAACTATATATACTTAACGTCTACAATGAGAGAGAAAACAAAAAGTACCATGGCTCACATATTTGCATCATACTTTTGTTACTCTCTACCCAGAGAAAACTTGTCTTAATGTAACCCCTTCCTCTGTGGCTCATTCTATATATGCTCAAACTGAGATCAGATCTTGGTACTTCCTTCTACCGTTGCATGCTGCCCTTATAAAACTCTATGTATTGCAATACACTGTAAAGGCAGGAAAACTAAGAAATGGATTCCTGTTCATTAAGAAACTGTTTTCCTGTTTTCCCTCAAAGGAAGTTCCTCAATATATTTGTTTAATTCCACCAAAATGTCTTCAGCTTTTTGCCAGAGGAAATGGACAATTGGCTGGATGGATATGAAAAGAAGTTTGGCTCTCTGCACTTAAGAGACCTGAATGGAATTTTCCAGCCAAAATTACTTCCTGAAAAGTTGTCCAACTATGCATTTACTCTTGAGAGAGATTAAGGACAAAAATAGTTAAGACATTTTGAGAAATTTGGGGACAGTTTGACTTGCTTTTATTGATTTTACTGCCACATTCATTCAACATCTTCAACAGTCAGCATCTAAACATCTGCCTGAGCACAGGCAATCGTCCTGAGCACATTCATTCAGAAATAAGAACACAGAACAGTTGGCTCTATCCTTACAGCGTGAGAATTCCTTGTAGCACAACCCTTTTCATGTTTACATAAAAGTAAAGCTAGCTTTGCTCAGATTGGAAGTCATTCCCAGTTTTCATACGATTACAGCTTTAGGAAAATAAATAGAGGGGTGTCTATATGGTTTATCTGCTTTTTATTTCTAGAATCGAACACGCTTTGCATGCACTCTTATAAATGACCAGTTTTTCATGCTGTCCCAGCCACTGTGACCATTACTTTTCAAATGAAATATGATTTTTTCAAGAGTATGTCATGTATTCATGGTCCACAACAGTTAAAATAGAACTAAAATAGTCCTGTGGTTAATGAGCGGCAAAATGTCTCCCACTTTTTTCTGCTCTTTTAATTTCAGATAACGAGAATTCCTTTATTTAATATTCTCAAACAGGTATCCTTGGATTGTACAATGTATTACCTCAGAGACTGCATACTTGATACAAGAAGTTGGATTTGAGATTTATTTTAGTGGATTATATAACAATTTGAGCAAATGTCAGCAATTTTCAGATGATGATAGTTTGCGGATTCATCACATTTATATTGATACTGTACAGAAAGAAAATTTAAAACTGCACTGTTAAAGCATTTCTGAAAACAGCAAAAACAAGAAGAATGGCAACAGCCACATCCTGGCATTGGCAGGTACAACCATTTGTGTTGGCAGGAAAACATGATTCAGAAAATGGTGTAAACTCCTGAAATGATTTATTTTTTCAAATATTTGAAACCTAAAAAATTCACACAATGATTAAACACACACGTGGAACTTTTTCCATTTTGATCATTATTAGGTTCAAGTAACTGATGTCGTTAGGAACAAATTAAAAATAGAATAACAGGAATCCTCTATTGGACAAATTCCAAAACATTGTTTCTAACATGTAATGTAGGACTCCCTCAGCCAATTTTATTAACAATATTTATACAGGAAATCTAGGAAAAAAATACCAGTGATCTTCTGGGAAGCATAAGAGTCATACCCTTCCCCCCCCCTACCATTTCCCCGCAATGCAGAGTCCGTTTTTGGTTTTGCTTTTTTCCTACCCCAGATCTACCAAGTGTTGATTTATTTGGTTGTGACAGAATTTGACCAGCCAGCTTGCCTCTGAGTCTGACATCTTAGACTGAGAGGAAGTGACTGGTTCAAAGTCACCCAGCTGATCTTTGTGCCCAGATTTGGAGTTTTGTGCAGTGGTTGTGATTAATTCTTAATTTCTGGTAGTGGTATGCCAAATAACAATAACTTATTTTTGGATTAATGTCTTTAAAAATATATCTTGCTTTACAATTCCAGTGGATTCTTCAAATGCCACCAACTTACAACACAGCATGCATTGGAACTTAGAAAAGGTACTGCAATAAAATTAATCAAAGCTGAGACAGTTTCATATGAGATAAATTCTATTTTGGCTTAACATGATAATGTATCAGCCCAGGGATAAAAGTTGCTCAATACCATCAGTGAGAAAGGGCTATTGTGCTCATGTCCTATCTCTAGCCTTAAGATAGATTTTGGAAGGTCACTGTAAAAAGAGAAAGTTGGGTGAGGTAGGCTTACAGTCTGATCAGCAGAATTTTGTTTAATTTTGTTTCTTCATCAAAAAGAGGGAACAGAACAAGAGCTGGTCTTCTCTGACTTCTGAATTCATGGGGATTTTGGAAAACTTAATCATCTTCTGATCCAAAGCATCGAGGACTTAACAGTCAGCACTCTGATTGTCAGTGATGTACTGCTTAATGCAAAAATGTGCCTCCAGAAATTTTCATCTTTTATCCATTATTCTGTACATTATTATCCTCTTGTGCACATAGGTGTCTTGAACATGCATTGAAAATATAATCTGTTCATGAAAGAGAAAAGTAAGTATTTAATCTCCTATGTAATCCTATATCAAATCCTGCCAGTACAGTATTGGTTTTGAAAGTTGAATTCTGTCTTGGAAAAAACAGTATTAATGAATGGTACCTTTTTCCTTTTTTAAAAAAAAAAACACCTCTTTTTGAAAATAAATAAATAAAGTAGTCTTTTTAAAAGAATAGCACACAATGCAATGTGTGTGGCTAGGAGGCCATCTGTTGTTGCTGCTTCAAACTATACCTTGCATCTCTTTCCCTAAGGATTAGTTAAAGCAGGGGTGTCCAACCTATGCAATGCTGGCTGGGGAATTCTGGGAGTTGAAGTCTTGAAATTGCCAAGTTGGACACCCCCAAGTTAAAACCTTAACTTTGGCCACTTATTTTCAGTCACTTGAGCTGGGTTTTTTTTTTTTTTACCCATACATTTTATTAGGCAAAGTCAAATCTTGGAATTTTCAACAGCAAAAATGCTTGTAATTTCAAGCATTTTCTTTGAGGCCTTAAAAATGACAGAAGTTGCTATAATTGAGAAAGATGACATGTGCTTAAAAGTATCTTCCTTATACCAGGGGACATATCCCAATGAATTATTAAAAATAAGAAAGCTGACGGTAACTTTGATATAGGACTATAGCTTGTTCATGCTTGCTTGCTGTCCTCTGGTGCAAATACTTAAACACAGAATGGTAGTGCCATATATAAATTAATTAAAGTACATACACTCTTATATACACAAACAAAATGGAATATTTTTTTTAACTAGATAAATGGGAAATAACAGCAGATTGGGAAAACATTACCAAATGGGAAATATTTTTAACTGGAATAAGCAATGTATACTTGGCAACTATAAATATTTTAGTGCAAAGTATTTAAAAAAGTGAGGAAACATCTTGGCAGTGGCCGGAAAAAAAATTAAGTTTCACATTCCTATAAGTGACCATATGCATTTACTGTAAATTACATATTAGAATAATATCTGGACCCGACAATAATAAATTAATTCAGTGTGGTAATGTATATTGGGAAAAATGCTTCAAAAATGCTCTGAAAATTCACATTTTAAAATATTTCATTGCATGCTATTGATTGTTTTTTCCCTGTCTTCTTATGTTTTTCATTCTCTGGATAGGATCACAGTTAACTGAGAATTATATAGATAGTTCAGCGCATGAGATACCATTTCTTTAAGGTGATCACATTACTGGGAGAAGCAAAATCAGTTGTGAACATGTCAGTTCTTTCCTGATCAGCTGTATTGATGTCTTTAGAAAATTCAGGAGCACATTCATGTTATAAATCTGATGATACATTTCCAAATTGAGGTTACAGAAACAATAATACTGTAAAGTCAATGAATAGAGGAACATTTTCTCAGGCTTGAATGAAAACTTGGCAGAAGAAGACAAGTGCCAACATTATAGATTTAGCATTTAGTGAAGAAATTATCAGATATTATCCCAATTAAATGGCCTCAATAATTCAAGTCAGAAGATTTTTTTTTAGATTAAAATACTCCAAAAATTCAGTAGAAAAGCAGGAGAGCCATACAAAGCACATATTTAAGCAAGAAAACCAGAACAAACACAATTAGCTCCACATTCCTGTGAGGTAACATGAATATAGTATTGCTAAATTAGAACAGCATCCTGGATAAATGCTCAAAGGGAAAATGAACCACCATTTTGCCAAATTTGGCTGTCTACCATTGCAATTACAACAGCCAATTTTTTTTCTAATAAGCTGAAGTCTTTTTTAAGCCAGCCCTATTACAGTTAATTATAGTAGAGTCTAGCAAAATACATTAACTTATAAGGCTTTTTACAGTATACTATAAAAAAAATCCAATTCTTATGTGTGCACCAAATAGATTCCAATCACAACTTCATAGAAAATGATGAAATCCATATAGGTATTTGATTATAAATGTTTTAGCAGGGTCTCAGGAGAAATTCATGGGAAGGACGAGTGTATGCATGTATGTATACACATACATATGAATATGCTTTAAGCTGAAAATTTGAATCTTGCTTCTCTGATCACTAAACATATATATATATAAATCTTACTCCAAGCATGAAATAAAATATCCCATAAGAGTTTGGTGACGTTTAAGAACGTTGAATATTTTTGTGTTGAAATTTATCTTTCCCCCCCCCATATTTTTTTTTATTTTTAAACATAAAAACTAATGAGAATTAGTTTTTAGAATAAAGAAAACAATGAAGAAAAAAACAAAAAAGTGTAGGGGGGAAAGGAAAAAAGAAAATATTAAAAAGCAGTTTCTGATGTTTTGTTACAACAGTTATAGGTATAAATTAGCTTAGGGTTACAGCATGACTTATAGTTTTTCTATAATCTGCTATTTTTTTCCTAATCTTCAAAACGAGGTATCATAATTTTTATTTTTTTTCCTGTTTCACACAAAAAGCCTACAAGGGATTTTCACTCAGCATTAAACTTAATGTTTTTACTTGACTCCCATTTTATTGAACTAGTTATGTATTGTGTCTTTATATTTTTATTTTATACTTTTATCTGTAAACTGCCAGAGTCAACTCTGAGAGTGAGGTGGGCAATGTCTAAATTTTATAAATAAATAAACATTTTTCCTGATCAAAGTTGCCAAGTTCAGTCATCTCAGCAAGTTCCATCATCTTCACCATCTATTCCTCCATTGTGGGTAATGTCTAATCTTTCCCCCTTTGTGCATATAATAGTTTTACTGCAGTTTTCATGTGTAAAAATAAAAATCCATGACTTTTTTCCAATTATTTATCCATTACTACAAAAAGAAAACCCTCTAGTTTCAATTATATATTCATCTTTAAAACCTTCTGAATATATGTAATTGAGTCCAACATTGTTTAAATTTTTTGTATGACCACCACACTTGATAAAATGTCCCCTCTTGTTGTTCACATTTCCAACATAAATTTGAAGTCACTTTATATATTCTAGACAATTTTTCTAGTGACATACAACAACTATATGCCATTTTATAAACATCATGTAAATTTCAATCTTTTCAACCAAAAGTTCAACTGGGTGACCTTGGGCAGTCACTCCCTGTCAGCTCAACCCACCTCACAGGGTTGTTGTTGTGGAGAAAGGAGGAGGAGGAGGAAGGTGTGTTGACTATGTTCACTGCCTTGAGTTATTTGTAAAAATAATAAAGTCAGAATACAAACAAATAAATAATATAAATATTCTCCCACTGTTCCTTTTGTATATTGTAATCAACATTGTACCTGATTTTATTCTACATTCTTTCATTTGCCCTTCTCCTGTTTCAAATTTCAGTAGAAATTTATATGGTTTAGCAATAACGTTTATCATTTGTACACAGTTCTTTTTCGAACTCAGTCTTACAGTGCTCAACATAAAAGCTCCTTTATCTACTTTAAATCTTTCTAGTAATTGTACATAAGGAAACCACTGACAAGTGTATCCTTCTGTCGCCACGTTTACTGGGAAAATCTACAAGCTGTTGAGAAAGGAGCTGTATCTTTTCACTACAAAGTTCTCAGGGTTTGTTTTTTTTTGTGGTCAGCTTTCACGGTCAGTATTAATTTTGTATTGACAGCTTTATGCAACATGTTTGTTTGTTTGTTTTGATAATACGTTTGCCTTCCAATGACTGAGTGCAAAGAAGAATCAAAAGCTTTTACCTCCTTTTCTTGGCCAAGAGCCCACATCAGCTAATAAAAATATCGCTAATTGCCAAGGGAGTATGTACAAGCCAAGGCCTTGAGAATACATTGTGAGAGTGGATGATATTTCAGATCATTTGATGAGCTCTGTGAGAAGAAGGCAATTTGGCGTGCTGTACAAGAAGAAATGCGTGCTTGACAAAGCATCATATTAATGAGGTAAACTACTACTTCAGCATACTGGGAGAGATCAGGATGTAAATATCAGGGTGTAACCCTACAGAGGAAAATCCTCTGAAAGACTTGTTGAATGATGTGGTATCAAATGAATTGTTTGCTTCTTAGAAACGGCTTTGATATTTATTGGTTCAAATTGCTCCAGTGACTCACCCTTGCCTAAGCTTTCATGGCCCATTTTAATCTTGACATTTTGGGAAGCCAGTCTGATGCTGGATAATGACTAGGTTTTCAAAGGATCAAAATGAAAAAGGAGAAGCTGGGCTGTAATAATTATAGTCTGGCAACACAGAGTTTCACATAATCAGAGTTGAGCAGAGCGATAATATAATAATGAGCAGAGCAATAATGCCGAGGCAGATTATAGAAAATGGAGCTCTCACTTTGCTAAATTGGGCAGAATAGTATTTTGATATGCGTGTCTATGTTGAAAGCGAGACAAATATTTCTGCTCCTTGTTTATGAGCATGTGCATTGTGAAATAACAGCTAAGAATGACAAGAGCTTAAGGAGCAATCTTATACACTAACAAGCTGATCTTAGACATCTTGCCAAGAAAAAAGCCTCACTAATTTTAGTAAGGCTTGCAGTTCCATGGATCAAAAGGCTGCACCAAGTGGCCTCTCTTGGTTAGTTAAACATTCATGAGTGAGCATAGAAAGTCATGTAAATCGGACAGATCCATTCTACTATGAGGCTTTAGCAGCAGCAGTTGTGTAATAAATGTCATCAAATATTAGGCACCTGAGCTCCATTGAAGCAGCTAGCCAGTTTTAGGATCCATGGAGATGAGTCATCCATGTTCTGCCCTCATCTGACCCCAGAGTACAACTTATGACAACCCAATTTTAGACTATCACTCCACCTCTCAACAAGAATGCCTATATGATATCCAATCACTGTCACCAGTGACTGTATTGTCTTCCAGAATTCTTCAATATTAACCTCATATTTGCCTTGATTGCAGCAGTTGTTCTCCTTCTACCCTCAGACATCCTTCCCAAGAATGAATATCTAGGAAAAAGAGGAAAACAACAAATCTTCTGATTGTTCTCACCCCAACCATTGCAGCCATCATCACCAAAACATGTTAAAAGGCAAGCCATTCCAGCATTAAACTTTTGACCACTTTAAACAGAAAATGTTTCAAAGCCAGGCAAGGTTTTGGCCCTTGGGAGAAAAAAAAACATTTGTTACTTCTGCTGCAGTTACTGTTTGTAATTGTTCTTTTTCTCAGGACTTGGCTCGTGTGTGTGTGTGTGTGTGTGCTGGCAACACAGAATGAGGAATACGTATTGTGTGATGGCATTTTTTTTAGTACGATCAATGCCATAGATATGCTTGCTAATTAGCTAGAATGATCCATACAAGTCCAATGATTTTGCAATAACCTTTGCATGATATTCTTGCAAGGGCTCTATTTTTGAATGCTTCTTGCCAGAGAGAAATTTAACATCTAAGGGAAAAGAAAGCATCAATTTCCTCTCATTGACGAATAACAGGAATCTATCTACAGAAGCTTTTTATAGGAGTCCCACTGTAGCATAATCTTTCCTCAATATTCTGAAATAAAACAGATCCTTATTCTTTTTCTGAGGCATTTCGATAGTTCATGTATTATATATAGCCAACAACTAACAGAATTAGAAAAAACAAAACAATTATTGGAATTATAAATGAAGGAAAGGTGATGGAGCTGAATAGTAGATGTAAATTAGACAACCTGTAATCCGTTGGGTCAATCATTTTAATTGTGTTATCTCACCCTCCCTGATCTACGTAAGACACTCTTCTCCAACCCGGCAGGTCCTCCCCAAACCTCCCTGACCTTGCCTCTCCTCTCACGCATCCCCTAGCTCCCTCCCACACCTGGCAGCAGCCACGTCTGCCTTGAACTTGCAGTTTCTTGCCAAATTTCCCACTGATTTTGCTATAGATGGTAAGGAGTGTCAACAATCACTTCCAGCTGGTTTCCCCATTGACTTGTGAGAAGCTGTCAGGGAGCATCAGAAATGAGGTCATGTGACTGTGGCAGTGCAGTGGCAGAGCAGAAAGTAGTGTCAAAGCAGCCAGACCTTTTTCAAATTTTAATCCCACAGAACAATGGGTCTTGGATTTTGGATGCATTCTTTAAGTTAGCCCATTTGAGATAATTAGGTTCAAAAATTGTTGCCCTATGATCCACATTTCACCCAATTGAAGGTTACAAAAAGACAAACAGCAGAGTTTTGGTTGTGTGTGTGTGTGTGTGTGTGTGTGTGTGTGTGTGTGTGTGTGTGTGTGTGTGTATCCCAGCTCAATATTAACCTGGGATGTTTTGAGTCCATATAGTAATTTATTAATATCCTCTATTCAATCTGTATTAATAGATTGTATTCTCCAATGCTTAGCAACCATTTGAAGTTATGATGGATTCCGAAAAAGCTATTTATGATCTGGATTTGAAGTTGTGATGGGTGCCCTTTCCCCCCACCCTGCCCAGTCATGTGACCATATTTTGGGCACTTGGGAATCATTCTCCCTTTACAGCCATTTGCAATCACATGACTGCAGTTTGCAATGTTTTTACCAAAACACAACATTTACTTCTGGATTTTGTTTTTTTTTAAAAAAAAATCTGTAGCAATAAAAGGTCATTTATTTAGGTGCAGTCATGCGGTGACCCATTTAACAACTATCACAACTTATAACCAAAACTGTGGGCTGAACTAGGGTCGTAAATCAAGGACTACTTGCATTGTGTTTTTATTTTGTTTATTATCTGGAATTCCTTTTGGGAGGTGGGAATAAATATATTCAAACAATCAATAAATCAGATTAGCTTAGAGTTGATACACACACACACACACACACACACGTGTTGATATCCCTGTTCAGTCTGGTTTAAAACATAATTTGGATCATTTGGCATTCTTGACTTGTGGGTTTCTTTTACTGAAGACTTTTTTTTAATAGTATGTTCAAATTATTTTAATTTTTCCAGGATTAGTTCAGGGAAGAGAAGTCATATGGCAATCACATTGGCATAAAGGAATTAAGAACTGTGGGAGGATCTGGAACAATTTCATGGTTTTTATGAAGTAAAGGAGTGAATCAGCACTTGGCTAGATAAATCAAAGTACACCAACTCAGTTTGAAAATCACTTTGTAAGCTGTTTTGAAGAATTCCCCGCTAATGTGCACTGGAGAAAGTAAATGTGCATTAGAGGAAAGGAACATTCATTTGTCTCAAATTGGATTACGTTGAGATTGCTTAAGTACTTGGATAATTCTCAGACAAAGCTCAGCCATTTCTTGGAAATTTTCCAAAGTACAAGTTAGAAACTATACCATCTCCAGTCTTCTTCTTCAATTAATATTTTATTTTATTATTTTACTTAACAACGCAAATAATTATAAACATATATAAATAAGCTGCTATTTATTTCATTTCAAGCATGATTATGAAATCCAGATAACTATATGGTCTTATTTCTTCTTAGCTTTTCCTCCATTGTTTTTCATGCTTATAGGTTTCTAATTAGATCAAAAGAGGAAATGAAAATCAAGAAACACTTCCAACAAAACATGAACCTTTTTGAATTGCTGGATATGTACTCCAACGAACTTCCCTTGATACATTTTAATTCCTCCTTGCAAATTAGTCATAAATCTCTGGAAATAGCAATATCTAACTGAACTTGGCTGATCCCAGGATCTAAGTAGAGTCAGCTCTAGTTTATACTTGAATGATAGACCACCTGGAAATCCCAAGGCTGTTTGGTAGCATAGAACAGCTTTCCCCAACCTTTCCAGCTTGGCAGACCGGTGGAGCGGGGGCAGGAGGGATGGTTTTATACGCGCGCACAGCTTTCACAAATGCAGCTTTGTGTGCATATGCACATGTGCATACACTCACCCACCACTTCTGTGGCCTAGTTCCAAATAGACCACAGTCCGGCAGTGGGCCATGGACCAAGGGTCGGGGCCCCCGGCATAGAATATCAGAAAACAAATAAACCAGAAGTAATGGCCAATCGTTTTCATTGAGCTACTGCATCCAGACTACCATGAAATGAAGAGTTAGCATTCTCTGCATTTCTATGCTGCCCTCTAATGGTCATGTGGATTTTGGCACCAGAGCCACAGATTTCCGAATCATCTCAAGAAAACCGCATGGCTCCAGTGGTGGGATTCAGCTGGGTCGCACCACTTCGGCAGAACCGGTAGCTAATTTTTTGTTGCCCAGGCCCAGAATGGACTTCTGGAAGCGGCATCCACACAGAGAACCGGTTGTTCACATATTTGAATCCCACCACTGCATAGCTCATTACTTAAAATATTTTACAGTGAGTATTTCCATGGGTTACTGAATCTAGGAAATGTATTATTTTAAATGAATTCAGAGTATTACTCTCCACTCATTTAAAATAACATGTTTCCTAGATTAAGCAACCCAGCCTCTAAGAGTGCATGGAAATACTCATTGCAAAATGAGGAACTGATCAAAGGAAAGTCTTCATCTTATTAATTCTGAGAAAGCTTAATTCCTCAACGTTAATGAATAAATGTGTCAGGAACAACTCAGGGCACTTTGGTTCAAAAACCTCGCCCCTGTTACCACGTGCTGCAATGTTGCACTACCACAGAAGTGCCCTCATTACTGCCTCAGTAGAGGACATAAAGAAGGACTGAAAGGCCAAAGGGGTAAAGGTTAGAGACATGTTTCTCCCTTCTGCTCACTTCTGCTGATTTTGCAATGCTGAAACAAAGAAACGGTAAGTTTCTGGACAGAAGTGAGCGCCAAGGTTTTCTTTCTGTTTGCTCCTGAAGAATGGCAGCAAGGTACTTGGACATCTTGCCACTTGGCAAGAAGTGGAAATTGCAAGAGCTGGGGTAAAGAATTCCCACCCAAGAGGAATTACTTCATCCTACAGCTCCAGAGGAAGGGCTGCAATATTTACTCTAGACTCTCTACAGCATGAAGTGAGCTGACAATCAGCTTAGCTTTCCAGCCCTTATGCAAGCTTAGGGCTACCAGATCTGGGCTAGCTAAATGACTGCAATGAGTTACAGTAGTTTCTGTCTCTTCTCTCTTCTCTCCTCTCTCCCCATCTGGTGGTCATCTGGGATTTTACAGCAAATCTTCTGATCCTAAGTTAGCTCAATGAAGTGGATACACAGGAGGCTAACGTTGATTTTGGACTGCAGCAGCCCTTACTTGTCAGAAAGGGTCTTGGAAAATCAAGACAGTTTAGAGCCAGTTTTCAATTTCAACCGCAAATGCAGCTTTTTCCTTTTTCCTACTCACAATTTGCACATTGGAGAGAATGCAGGAAAGGGGAAATGAGGGAAACTGGCAGAAGAAAAAAAACTAGTGGAAAATATACCTACCGAGGGGGAAGGTGGGAATGTATGAACTGCAAGACTTCAATTCTGAATCTCTAAAAATATTTCTCCTTACCAAACAGTGAACTAAAATTCTATCACAGTGTGTTTCTTTCTTGACTGGATCCAAACTGCCACCCTTTGCCTCAAAGCTGAGCCAGGAAGCTACGCTTGTTTCTGATGTAGTTCAAACCATCCTGAGGCAAGAACTACTATGTCAATTAGGGAAGGATGTCTGGCCAAACCATTAGTGGTCCCACTTATCAGGACTAAGTCAGACAGTTTGGCTCCCCCCAGACATCGGGATTTGGATTTTAACTTTTTCTTTCCCCCATGGTTAGAAGTATAAGGGGCCATTTCCTCTGTCACTTCTGGTACTCATTTCTAACCTCCTATATTTGTTTGTTTCTTTCTCTGCATCAGTTGAACTCAGGCATGGCAGATGAATCATGTGAGTTGATCACCTTACAAACAAATCACCAATGCATCCATTATAGTTGATTTGGATAATAAGGCAGAGATTCATTTGATCTATGCTTACTCTTATTAGTAACATAGGCATGTTGTTGATAGCTAGCTTCTCATGACTGACTCTGTTTGAGCTCTGATTTCTCGAAGATCCATTTTTGAAAAAATTCCTAATATCAAAGAAAGTGGAATAGATGTTATTGCTTTTATAGTTCAGATTTTTTTTATAGGTCAAACTACCACAATAACAGAATAACAGAGTTGGAAGGAACCTTGGAAGTCTTCTAGTCCAACCCCCTGCTCAAGCAGGAGATTGGCTGTCCAATCTCTTCTTAAAAGCCTCCAGTGAAGGAGCACCCACAACTTCTGAAGGCAAGCCATTCCAATGGTTTATTGTTCTGTCAGGAAATTGCTCCTTAGTTCTAGGTTGCTTCTCTCTTTGATTAGTTTGCATCCATTGTTTCTTGTCCTGCTTTCAGGTGCCTTGGAGAATAGCTTGACACCCCCTCCTCTTCTTTGTGGCAGTCCCTTATATATTGGAACACTGCTATCACGTCACCCCTAGTCAGTGGTGGGATTCAAATAATTTAACAATCGGTTCTCTGCCCTAGTTAGTGTTGATGGTCCCCTGGGAGCCTGGCCTTTGAGCTCCTGGGGCACTGGGACCCTGCAGCCCAGCCCAGCCCCACTTCCCTAAGGGGGCACTCGGCCATGCTTACCTTCTCAAGGCTGCTGCTGGTGGTGGTGGTGCCGAGGCGAGTTAGCCAACAGCCTCCTTTCCTAGCTGCACATTAAAATCCCCCTGTGGCCTGTACTCAATGGCCCCCTTCTCAGTCCGTATGACCACGATCTCTGGAAATTACAGAAATTGGAGGGACCAGAGTTGCATTGTACACTCAGAGCTGCTCTGTGCTTGATGGGGCATGAAAGAGCAGGAGAGCTGGGGCCGCTTCTTCCTGCGACGTTTCCTCGCTGCACCAACTCCAACATCACTGCAGGATGTATTGTATATTATAAACTAATAAAACTTTACATTAAAAAAAAAGTAATTTGGGAAATGGATCACCCCGCCTTTGCTTTGCGCACCCAAATCCCAAATGCTTTGCAGCTCAGGAGCCTCCCGTCTCTGCCCCGCCCCCTCATGAAAGGGCAGCGAGGTAGAACCTGAACAAGAAAGGTGTCACCAAATATTTATGAATGCCTAGTGATCACTGACCTTTATTAATTCTATTCATTTTTTTGAGATTTCCACAGCTGTTTGTCATGCAGCTGGGTTTTGTCCTTTCACCCCATTGTGTCAGCTCTGCTGGGGGATGGGAGGGGGGCAAAAGGGGGCTGAACAAAGCAACGTTGAGCAAATTTCTTTACTTTGAAATGTAAGGGCTCCTTGAGAGTGTGCAGGTGGGGCTGGGTGTGGGGCTGGGCAACGTGAGGTGAGGCCAGGCAAGGCGGGGCCAGGCGAGGTGAGGCCGGATGAGGCCAATGAGCTGCAACCAGTTGGCCAAACTCAACAAAAAATTAGGTATCGGTTCTGCCGAACCGGTGCGAACCAGCTGAATCCCACCACTGCCCCTAGTCCTTCTTTTCATTAAACTAGACATCCTCAATTCTTGCAACCGTTCTTCATATGTTTTAGCCTTCAGTCCCCTAATCACCTTTGTTGCTCTTCTCTGTACTCTTTCCAGAGTTTCAACATCTTTTTTATACCGTGGCAACAAAAACATTTCAATAAATAAACTTTGTAAAAAGAAGAACTTTTCTAAAAGTCAAATGACAACCTAGGCGGCCTCTTAATTAACCAGATCTCCTTACATCATGCTACAGTCAAGAGTCTTGCTTATGCCCACATATTAAATAAATTCTTCAATTTTAATACTATTCAATTTCAATACTAGAGGACTATCTCAGGTAGGTTGTGTAGGTTCCTCTGTGTGTGCAAATTTTTTCTTTTGTTACAGAATACGTATGTGGCCAAAATTAAACCAGGATGCTGTCAATTTCAAGTGCTCCCTAGAGATTCCCAAAAACAATATTCTACAGGATGAATCTGTGTCATATAATGATAAAGGAAAAATACTGATAACATTATTTATTGTGCCAGTGAAGCTAAGAAAGGGAAAGTTTCTCATTCTTAACTACAAAAATCAAATAAGTATTTTCTTCTTATCCTAAGATATCTCAGGGGTTGCCACAAAGAAGAGGCAAGCTATTCTCTAAAGCATCTGAAGGCAGGACAAGAAGCCATGGATGGAAACTATCAAGGAGAGAAGCAACCTAGAACTAAGCAGAAATTTCCTGACAGTTAGAACAATTAATCAGTGGAACCACTTGCCTCCAGAAGTTGTGAATGCTCCAACACCAGAAGTTTTAATGAAAAGAGTGGACAACCATTTGTCTGAAATGGTATAGGGTTTCCTGCCTAAGCAGGGGGTTGGACTGGAAGACCTCCAAGGTCCCTTCCAACTGTTTTCTATTCTATTCTATTCTATTCTATTCTATTCTATTCTATTCTATTCTATTCTATTCTATTCTATTCTATTCTATTCTATTCTGTTCTATTCTGTTCTATTCTATTCTATTCTATTCTATTCTATTCTATTCTATTCTAACAAAATAGTTATTGATTTTTTTTACCAATCATAAATCCCTCATGATAAAAATGGCTTAGCAGCAAACTCAGTTCAGAGAACACCAACAAGTCAGAAATCCTTAAATGTTCTATTCATATAAACAGGAGACAGAGTAGTACAAATTTATCTCCCACTGTTGTCCACGTTAAATTTTGACAGCAATGTTTGCTTTTATGTGGTTGGTCTGAAAGAATAAAAGATGTAAGTACTTAGTGATAAATATTCAAAATTTTACTCAATATTTTCTGAGACTCCATTTTGGCATATTTCATGCATTATTTTTTAAGTATGAATGTATGTATGCTTATTGGCAAGCACAGATTTATTTATGATAACATGTAATAATAGGAAGGGGGGGAAAGATAAAACTTTATAGTGTTGCTTAAATATTTACTTATGTATTCAGTATGTTTCAGCCAGAAATGGGTCCTTTTCTGAAGCTAAAAACAAAACAACTCTGAATATTTCTATGCAGTGCAACATTGCACAATCTAGTGTAATGTTTGATAAAGGTTGTTATCTGAATGAAAAACACTGTATTTATCAAACATTCTATCAATGTCTTTCCAGATGATGAAAACACCAAACAAACTCAATATATTTGTATGCTCATTCTCTTCCTTGCCACCATATTTAACCCCAAAATATTTACTAATTGACCTAATTAAATTCCTTTCTTTCCAGCTTGTCCCAACAACTAATTGGTGCAGTTTGTGTCATTTGCCCTTACAACCAATAAATAACACATTTAATTGTGATTAACAAATTTACATTTCTAACAAATAAGGGATGAAATACAAATTGGGAGTAAGCCTGATTCACAAATCTGACAACACCCTTTGGATTTTGGAGTGGCAGAATTCCAAGTGCTAATATGGATGAATCAACTAGTGGTTGTAAATTGTGTTCTAAGGATGAGGCCTGAATAAGATGCAGTTTCTATTAGTTTGTCATAATTGTGCAAAATGCCAAAGGTCGAATGATTACAAGGCAGTTTTACAGTTTTGGAAACCCTTTTAAAAACTGCTTACCATACTATTAAATCTCATCCAAACCACACTTTAAAATTCAATGGCAAGTCAAAGTTTCAATTGAAAAGCTTTTTGAGATGTCAGCCAATGCTTTTGTTTCTTAGTTGTGCTGTCTGATCAGTCATACTATATCAAATATGTTGCAGTTGAAAGTCCATTTGCAAACATGCTTCTTGTGCAGCCCTTTGCAAATAAAATCTGAGGCATCCTATCATTTAACCGGAAATTAAAGAGATAAGTGATAAGTCATAATGCTAAGCTATTAACAAGGACTGTCAAAAGCAGAGAAATAGGAAGACCAATTATTTTTGTGGGAGAACTGTTCCAAATTATATTCCTTGTACCAACTTAATTATCCCTTACTGTGGCATCTCATTAGTGAAAAATTGAAGACAATTAGCTATTAAGGTCATAGATAATGATGACTGAATATTTAAGTTGCATTACAAATGCAAAGTTAAAAGGCCGAGTAAAGCAGGGAGAGCTTTAACGTATGGGAAAACTGTGGAAAAGAAAATAAATTAGTTGCTTCCAAAGACGTGGATGAAAGAAAGATGAGTGGGGAAATTGATGCCCTCATGAAGTCTCTATGATTTTAATATCTGCATGACACATGTATATTGATATTGTCCATTATGAACACAGTAGCTTTTCTTGTCCTAACCTGTTTGAATTGGGAAAAATCCAGTTTTCCCCAATCCGCTGCTGGACCAAACCTCCTAGAATTTCCAGCCAGTTTGACAAACTTTGCAGGCAACAGTGGTTGGAATCTTGCATGTTTACTGATGGCAAAATTGTAACAAAATGTCTGCAAAAAATCAGAAGCATCACAGATAAAGAAGATGCAAGATGAGGAAGTACTGTACAAATATCTCTTCTCAACCCCCACTCCTTGCTGATCAACTAAGTTTTGGGGGAAACAACAGAATAATAGCAAGATATCGCACTGTTCAATAAAGAGCCCACTCTGAGCCACAACTCCTTAAAATGGAACCCAATTTTCCTGATTTTTTTCTCAAGGTGGAGTTCAAGGAAGAGGTTGGGACTTGGAACTGATTCAGTGCTATGTGGTCCAAGGAGAGGTATCTGGTTCAAGGGCTAGAGATTTCCCAGTATTGCTGTAATTCTTCCTTGCTCTGCCTACTCACTTTCACCCAGTTGAATAAAAAAACAGCACCAATTCCATCTCATGTTAATGCTCAAGCAGATTATGTACCAAAACTAAAGATCTTTCAGATGATGTGAATAGTCAAGTATCAAAGCAGGACAAACAGCACTGGGAAAGGAGCGTATATAATTATATAGCCCTATTAATCTTCTCCCTGGAATAAATCGTGTTCTTGTTGTCTTGTGACATGTATCTAGCATTCTGAACCCATTATCATCTTTGCTCCTCTGTCTTGCTTCCTTTTCAATCAAGCGCCACATTCTTCTTATTATGTGGTCACTCAAACCAAATGCAATTTCCACCAGGGTACTCCATGTAATTTTCACTAAATAAACATGTTTGAGCTGAAGGACATCCAAACAGATTCCAAAAGGATTCACTGCTTACCACCGAACATATGAAATGCACACCGAAAATTGGTGCCCTCAGCTGTAGGATCCTTGCCAATCAGCATGAACGGCTCATGGTCAAAACTAAAGCTGTCAGGTTTGCACCCGGTCCCACTTCAAAGAAAAATGATACAGCCATGAAAACATCCAAATCTTTCTCTCTCCTACTTTTAACAACATGTGGTATGTGGCTTACTGAATCATATGGTGTGTGTTCTTTTGGTTTCTTAAAACAAATTTTTGCTTAACCTCTGCTGTGACCCAGTGAGTAAACATGGTACCAAGTTATGCTCAATTTCTGTTCTTGTCTTTTAAAAAACAGAATGTTTGCTTATGTGGTGACCACTGAATGAGAGTGCCTGTTCTGATTAACTCTATCACGAATATTTGCTTCTTTTCATTTCTTGACATAATTTTCCCAGTGCCCTTAATTACAAAATTCTTGTTTGTGTCAGGTATCTAATGCCTGTATGACCACTGTTTGTTCTTATATTATATAGTTTATCTGCTACTTTTAATTAAAGGTCTAGACACCAAGTCTATAAGCCTGTTTTTAGATTATTGGCCTTCCCCAGTCTTGGAAGCTTGGATGGCAAAATGAATATGAAACCACATGTGACATGATCAGTTCCTCTTTTATACATACTCCCCTCCCCTTTGGAAATTACTGGGGTGGAAATTTATGAAAAAATTCAGACGTCAGTGAAAAGAAAAAAAAATCTAGTGTTACAGCCCAAGGCAGCAATATGTAAGCAACATAATTTCTGCTGTGCTGGGAATCTCCAAAGAGCAAAAAAGGTGTTGTTGTTTTTTTTCAACAGCTGTGGACCTCAGACACGGTGCTCGGAATGGAATGGGATTTGAAAATATTTAATCTACTTCCTGGGGTCACCATTGTGGGATGTGGATGACAGCCTCAGTGTGGGTAAATAGGTTGACAGATCTTGAATAACCAAGGATGAAGAGGAAAGAGTTCCCATTTTATCTGGGGAATGAGCCTTCCTAAAATGAGATGATTGGTGTTTACTTGGGATTAGACCAGAATTTTCTTGCTTTGTTTGCTCGATTTTGAACAAGTCCTTATTACGCTCCTAGTAATGTTGTGAGAAAAGTGAAGACATCTGGTGCCATTTTGTTCAAGACTCTTCTGGACCCACTTTTATCCTCTTTTCCCAAATCTATCTGCTAGCAGCAATTACTGGAAAGAATGATGGGGAGATCTAAATTTTGAGCCAGGATATTGCCAATGCAACTTTTAGGAACTTGTATTTTGAACTTTCCATCCCCTAATGACTGCAAGGTATCTTTGCTCTAGGAATGTAATGTTGTTATAGTTCTGGGTTTAATGAACTGGGGCTTACCAAATAATATTGTGTATGAAATATCCTATTATGGTGTCAATAGCTTATGCTGCTTTCTAATATGTTCCTCTTTTCCTCTTTGTCCCCCCCTTTCTGGATATATGAGTCTTCCTCTAACAATCAGTAAGCATTCAGTGCATACTGAGAATGCATATTACTGATCAGAAAGTTTGGACAGGGGATTGAGATAGTCCTACCTAGATCTTATCTGCAGATAGATCTAAAATTGAAAAGACTTGCTCTGCACCCAGGTCTTCTGGAGCCTAACCATCTGACCAAGATTCCCAAGTATGTTTACATGGATAAAATCTTTTTGAGTGTAGGAGTGAGGAATGTATTTGTTGGTATATCAATTCTTATTTCTAAATTAGTGTCTGCGGTAATTCAAACTATAGGAACATCTGCACCCTGAAATTCATGCCATGCTGGCAGTGATTAAGACAATATTCTCACTGACATCATAGGAAAGTTCCATGCACTAAGTGTTTTATGACAGTCTGCTTATATACTGTGAATTGAAAGATATTTGCCTACAGCCATAGTTAGAATTTAAACAGCTAAATTGAAGCTCTATTTCATGGGAATGTTTCCAGCTATGTCACAATAGCTATGCCACCAACATGATTTTTCACCAATACTTGCAGGACAGTCCAAATATTAATTTTCCATTTCTTTCTCAACTGGCATTCTATGTAGTCAAATCTGATGGGCTTTATAATGACTGTATCTTACTTAGACTACAGATGCAAGACACCTGTTGCTCTTAATGAAATCATAGCTAATTCGTTTAAGAATGAATTACTGTTTCAATTTGTAATTAAGTCAGACACCAATGAGGAATCATGGCCAAACATGCCCAGGCCTCTTGGATTCATAGAAAATTGTGCAAGAAACACCTCCAGCTTTTTTTTTTCTTTTTTTTTTTAGTTTTCAGTTTTTTTCAGAGCCTAAGTACTAGGAATTGATCTCCCTTCACTATCAACCCAAAGACATCTGATGGAATAAGTTGGGTGTATCTGATTAAAGGCAAAAAAAACCCCAAACCTAGTAGTATAAGAGAAATAATAATTTGATGGCATATTCTAAGTTTCAAAGTGATGTGTAACTAACTATTATCGTTTAACATCTATATAGTTACCTTTCCTTTTTCTTCAGGCATCTTTCCTTATTTGCAGTTAAGCACTCAATGTATAATATGGAAAACAGCCCTTTATTGGAAATCAGAACCCTGTTCTTGGTTCTAATGGTGCCTTGTGACACATGGAAATTATATTTCTCTACATTACCATAACAGCATGGTAAATCCTGAGGAGAAAGAGCAGGCTTGAAGGCGCTGAGGCCTACATTTGAAACATAACCATTAATATGGCAAAAGCGCCAATTAGTAAACTTCAGTTAACTGATTTATTTTGGGTGACAGATCTAGTTTCACCGTAGACCTGACAGACTGAAAGGGATGGCTCCACATTTCAAAAGCAACTCTATCCTTTCTAAGAGTGATTAACATTCATATGAAAAAGGATGACAGATGTTTCCAGATGAACAGACCTATTCAATATTTGCTTTATTCTTTTTCTTTGGAGGGGGGTGGAGTAAGAAAAACACAGAGAAAGCAGTGAAAAAATATGAAAGGGTTATAAACAAAACATGGTTTATAGCAATCCAAAGAGTATGTGCAGATTAGAACTGTTCAATAGACTCCCTCGTTATATATTTCAGAAGTAGATATGTTGCTCTTGTTGATTTACAAGATTTAATACTAATGTAATTTACACAAATTCATAAAACTCAGGCTGAGCATATAGACTCCAGCTGTAACACCTCTAAGGGAAGGACAGGCCATGTCTGTCTTTTGATTATCTTAGTAACCAGGTAAGCAGAAAGGCTACATCAGACTGAATTCCCAAGTCAATGCACTTATTAAATAAGCCAGCAGAAAGGAATCAAAAACTATCAGCTGCTATTTACAATAATAAAAAAAAACACCAGCTTTAGTCCAGAAATGTGTCAGGAATTTTAACCTTCAAAGGGTAATTTCCTAGGATGGCACAGCAGAGTCTGGCTTTTTACTCTTTACCAGCTGCTTGAAGACAAGGCAAGTTCATCCAACCCAGGAATGAGAGGAATTTAACTGGGAGGCAAATTGAAACTGACCAATGAATACCTAGATTGTCCTATCACATAGTCTGCAGGAATTCATACTGGACATGCTTAGTAAAAGGCATATTAGCCTGGAATGTGGATTCATGTAACTTTGAGTCCTGGAATAGTCAAGCATGTGGATTCTCTCAGAATGATATCTAGAGCCTTATAAAAGTCTGTGACTGAGCTTTATCCAAGGAGTTGGCTCAACCTATTGCTACTTGAGCTCTAACTTTGCCTTTTCAGTAAAAACTCTTCTATGTTTGATTAAAATATGCTCTGCCCAGTGGTTCAAGCAAAAATTGCTTCCTGGTTTTTTTTTTTTATGTTTATAAGTACCCTAAATGTCCTAATTAAAGGGCTTTTGCTTCTTTCAGGGGCTACATGTGCTGCACATACATGCATACACTGCATATAGGCTTGATGCACGCAACCAGCTTGCCCCAGTTCAAATACTGGCTGCAGACCAAGGATAGGATACCATGTCAATCTCCACCCACCTTAACCTGCTAGAAAGACAGCTTCTGCTTGTCTTTTTTTGTGCCAAGCATCAAAAGTAGCGTTTTCCAGCTTTTGCCAGTATAAGTGGTTGTGTACAGATTGCAGACTGGCTTCATTTCATTGTAGACAACCCTCCTCTGCTGCAGTTGCTTCTGTGTGCTGTAGCACAGAGGCCCCCAATCTTTTGGGCACCACGGACCAGTTCCATGGAGATAAGTTTTTCTGCGGACCGGAGGGGGCATGGTTTTGCATGTTGCCTGCATCCCACGGATGGGGCTTCACTTGTTTGTGTGGCCCGGTTGCTGGTATGCCACGGACTGGGGGCTGGGGACCCCTGTTGTAGCAGGACTGTTCCCATTCCATCTGATCATCAATCACTGACATCCTTGGATATTTTTTCTCACAAAGCCACAAATGGAGGAGTGAATGATGGGTTTTGGGAAATCCTCTTCCTTTTTCCTAACCAGGTAAAAATTACAACATGGTTTCCCCATCTTGGCTTTCTCCAACTCACCTAACTGATAAAAAAAATGATGAAGGGGGGAGAGTTTTATTGTTTTGTTTTGTTTTTTCATTAATCCACTGGGTGACATTCCTGGTTCAAAGATGTCAAAAATGATGTGGAGTCAAGATGTGTGTTTGTGTGCATATATGTTCATTCAAAAGGTTTATCAATGTAAACCACATGTCTTCAAAGATCTGAAAGTAAAGTAACTAGGAAGGGATAAAGAAATAGAAGAATCCACTAATCAGGTGCCATGACAAGCATGGTCCAAGATACACTGAATCATCACTGTAGTGGAGAAAGAGGATGAAATTCAAAAAGATATTTTTTAAGCTAGCTTCGCTTCTAACCAGTTCATGCACTGGAGTCGATTTTACTATGTGAAAAATCCCATAATGTTTTGTGAAGAAAACACCTACTCAGTTGTTAATTTTTGGATATTCCAGTGAGGTGCAATGGTGGAAATTATCTCTTCCTGTTCCCCTTACAGGTTTAGACCTTGGAAGTCTATCTAAAAGTACTATAGAATAATGAGGTTTTCAATGGCCAATTTTCATACAATATGTATTCATTTATTTCATTTACATTCCGCTCATCTCACTATCCAAAGTGGCTTACATCACAATCAAGACACAAATATAAAAACATTAAAATTCAGACGACTTAAATTGAACTAGGAACCAAGTACGCAAGCAGTATGGAGGTAGAATCTTCTCTCATAGTCCACTACTCACCTCCAGCATAAAGTGCTCCACAAGCCAATCAACAGATTTTAACAGAATAACACAGTTGGAAGGGACCTTGGAGGTCTTCTAGGCCAATCCCCTACACAAGCAGAAGACCTTATACAATGCCAGACAAGTGGCTGTCCTTTCTGTTCTTAAAAGCCTCCAGTGATGGCACACCCACAACTTATTTTTGAGGATTTTTAGAAAGGCAAGAAGGCATGGGCCGATCTCATCTCCAGTGACAAGGGGGAGAGGGAGAAAAAAATATTCCAGATATAAAGACTGTTTTGCCATAAATGGCCTGGGAAAAGACAAAAAGTAAAACAAAAACAAAAACCATAGCATTACATCCCCCAAACATAACCTTTTCTAAGCAACCTGGCAATAAAGTTCCGCAATTCAGCTATTCATCAGCATTCACTTTACTTATTAAAAGGCTATTTGTCAGAGAGACTTTATGGTAGGTACCACATGTGTGGGAGACTTCTTTGTTGTTAAATAGGGCACTGAGTCCAGTGCTTTTTTAAAAACCTAGCTAAGCAGGTGACCAGTGTGGTAGCTTGGTTGTGCAATTGATTCAATGCAAACCAAGTTATATTGAGAGAAGAAATAAAAATAGGAGAAAATAATTTGTGTGAGCTGTTCTGGTAGTAACCTCACAATTTATTTAAATGAATGAGTGCTGCTAATTAAAGAAACCATAAAATCAGAAAGGAATTTATCAAAGCACACCCAAGATACGACGTCAATGAGGTTGCCTACTTTGCTCATTTCAATAGCACAATGCTAATGAAAGAATATAACAAGAATTCTGTTTTATAAATTCTATCACCAGTCCTTTTTCCAAGTGCAAGAAGGATATTACAGAAAGCCCTTAAAATTGGGAAGTGGAATAGAAATAAGAGGTCTTCTCTGTTCTGTCCTCCAGTCTAAAAACCATAACTAGAGGATTTCCACTGAACATCCCCCTAACCAACTACAAAAATGATATCTAACTCTATTTTGCCTGTTGGGCTGTTCTAACAGTGTAGTGGCTATATTATCACAATTTGCTGCTCTAATACAATGCTCTATAATGAAAAGCATGCACATGTATGGCAAAGCACAGTCCACTCTCCTCTCTGTCTTCATCTTCTGCTTAATAAGCAGAATTCTGGTACTACACTAATTCCAATGAGAAAGCTTTTGCATAACAATGCATAACAATTCTGAATGATTTCTGAATGCACTTTGGGATTTTCATTCTTCCTCTTGGAATATGGAAAAGGCTTGGCTTAGAGAACAGACACTATGGCTTCTAAGTTTTAGATCTGTTTTGCAGAAGTAAGTAACCTTTCCTCCTAGTTTTGCAGGAAAACAGTATGACAGCAAATAGAAATTTACTGAAATTTCAAAATAAAAGTCGTTGAGCCCACATTGCATGGTGAGAGATGCAACAAATGCTCCATTTCTGCCATCACAGATGTCAGGGTTACACCCAATCAGGGCAGTAATTTTTTAAGAACTCAAATTCTTAGAACTCAGGATGTCCTATGGGAAAGTCAAGGATATGAATTGAGTAGACATGTTGCTGTTATTGCATATAATAAGTCCTAATGACAAAGAAAATCACCTTCTAAAAACTCTAACCGCCTAGCTCTTTGCATATGCATGTATGTGTGCATGTGTCTCCATGTCCTTGCCCCAAGGTTTAAATCCCAACTGTCTTTCTCCCATCTTCTTTTTGAAATTCACTGCTTGAAGCCCATTTTTCATGTTGATTTTTGGTGGCACCTACATTGTATTTACCTAAATATATTATCTGGTAAATATATTATCGTGGCTTCTTGCTTGGCAGGCCCAGGTATCATAGCAGAATAAATGGCCTTACTTTTCCAAATCATATTTTGTGGATAAAATCACTCAAATCTGTTGTGGAGTTCCATTTTGGACAGAATGTGTGGATGTAATCATGGCAACTGCTTGTCCTATTCTTCTGGTGGGAGGGGGGAGGGAGGGAGGGAAAGAGAGTGAGAGAGCATTTAGGCAAGAAAAACCAAATGTACAGGTATAGTATAGGGGGTACCTTGCTCAATAGTAGTAACTGTGAGAGGGATCTCGGAGTCCTAGTGGACAATCACTTAAATATGAGCCAGCAGTGTGCTGCAGCTGCCAAAAAAGCCAACACAGTGCTGGGCTGCATTAACAGAGGGATAGAATCAAGAACACGTGAAGTATTAATACCACTTTACAATGCCTTGGTACGGCCACACTTGGAATACTGCATCCAGTTTTGGTCACCACGATATAAAAAAGATGTTGAGACTGTAGAAAGAGTGCAGAGAAGGGCAACAAAGATGATTAGGGGACTGGAGGCTAAAGCATATCAGGAACGTTTGCTGGAATTGGGTATATCTAGTTTAATGAAAAGAAGGACTAGGGGTGACATGATAGCAGTATTCCAATATCTCAGGGATTGCCACAAAGAAGAGGGAGTCAAGCTATTCTCCAAGGCGTCTGAGGGCAGGACAAGAAGTAATGGATGGAAACTAGTCAAGGAGAGAAGCAACCTGGAACTGAGGAGAAACTTCCTGACAGTTAGAACAATTAACCAGTGGAACAGCCTGCCTCCAGAAGCGGTGAATGCTCCAACACTGGAAAGTTTTTAAGAAGAGACTGGACAGCCATTTGTCCGAAATTGTATAGGGTTTCCTGCCTGAGCAGGGGGTTGGACTCGATGACCTCCAAGCTCCCTTCCAACTTTATTATTATTATTATTATTATATTATTATTATTATTATTATTATTATTATTATTATTATTATTATTATTATTATTATTTATTATATTATTATTATTGTTGTTGTTGTTGTTGTTGTTGTTGTTGTTGTTGTTGTTGTTGTTGTTGTTGTTGTTGTTGTTGTTGTTGTTGTTATTATTATTATTATTATTATTATTATAAGTTTGAGAGACTTAGCAGAGAGTGCGAACACTTGTACAATATCCTTAATTTCACATACTAGGATCATCCAATGCAGACTAGAGCCCTACTTGGATGCCAGATGTTCAAGATGGCTTTAGAAATAGCTAAGGAACATGAAACATCATTTCTTATGCATTCTGGATAATTAAGAAAGCCAAAGAATGTCAAAAAGAAGTCACTATGTACTCTGATTACAGAAAGGTCTTTGATTTGTCAATCACCTCAAGCTCAGAAAAATAGGAATCCCAGGACATCTCATTGTCTTCATCAGCACGTTAAATAAAGACCAGGAAAGCAAAGACAGAACATGATGAAACAATCTGGCTCCAGGTTGACAAAGGAGGGAACCAAGACTGTGTATTCTTCCCTTATTTATTCAACCTAGATGCCAAATATACATTAAGGAAAGCTGGATTGGAAAATGAATGTGATTTTAATATTGGAGAAAGAAACCTCAGACTCCTGCAATATGCTGATGACACCACTGTGATAGCCAAAAATGCAAAGGAATTACGAGCCCTAGTAATAAAAATCAAGGAACCCAGCAAAAAGATGGGGCTAAAATTAAATATAAAAAATATCAAACTAAATGACAATATGTACAATGACCAGCCTTAGAACTGATAATGAAGATATTGAAATGGGTAGACTTATTCAGTTAGGCATCGAACCAGGATATGAGTCTGAGTCTGCTTTGGTCACCTTAAATAGATGTTCCGAAAATCTGGTGGGAGACAACTCTATTTGTTCTACTGAGCTTCTTGAAGCTTTTACTATCATCAAGGCGATTTCTTTCTGGCCTGCTTGGTGAAGATGGGGATTGGTATCATTTGTTGGGCACATAGGAGAAAGACCACTGTGATGCTCCCAAGTTATCCTCTTAGGACTTGCATTGAATCTCCTTTTTTTTTTTTTCCTTTTTTTTCTTTTTCTTTTAGAAAGGAATCAAAATCTGCCTTTTCAGCCAGGCCTTTATGAGTTAGTTCTAAGAATTTTTTTTTTTTAAACTCTTTTCTTCTTCTTTTTTTTAAGGCAGGAATATTTTAATTGTCTATGTTTTAAAGTTTTAATATTAGTTGCTTTGAATGCCTTCTGGGAAGAAATGTGGGATATTATTGTTGTTGTTACCATCATGAGAAAGCCTGTGGAGGTAAAAACAAGGATTAGCATTTTCTAGGGATTCTGGAATAAAAGCACAGATGAGCCAAAGATGCTGATGAACATCAGCTGCATCGCCTATGGCCACAATAAAGATCTTTTTTAAAAGGTGCCAGCAGCTGACACTAAAGAAATTGTTTTTCATTTAGTGCCCACCAATCAAAACTTAAAACTTATTTTGTTATGTGCCCAAGCTCAGCAAAGTTTGTGATTTTTATATCTCAGAAAACAACTTATAAAAAGTTGCCCACTTTTGAAAAATTATATAAGTACGTATCTAAAGGCAACCAGAGTTGGAATTCTTCTGTCTTAGAATTTAAAAAAGTAAAACTCAAATGTCTTTATGGTACTACAATAAGTTGATATATTATTTATTAGTCTGTTCAGGAGTCATGCAACTATTTAAGGAGCACTGGCAGTGTCATCTCCTTCACCTTCCCCCCTCCCTCATGTTAGGCCTATTTCTGTAGATTAAGTTATCAGAATCAAATTTTGATGCAAGATGCATTTTATTTTGTTGTTTGCCACCCAATAAGAAGTCTTAATTGTATATATATTGCAGTATAGTGTCTAAGTTCATGCATCATGCTAAATTATAATTTTGTTTGATTTTGGTTTAACATGATACATTAACATGCATCGTGGTCTATAGTCCATTGTTTATAAGCGTCTATGATGTATGAATCAGGCTACTATGATTTGTTCAGCAAATAATAGGGGGAAATTTTTTGAAACATGAAACTATCCACGGACTACTTACACAAGCCCAGAGAACTGGGGAAAAGTTCCATCAACAGAAGAGCCAGCAGACAGTATTGTAATCAGCAACCAGATTCGAGGTGGGTAATTGTTGTCAGATTATCTACCCAATTTTTTCCTCTTCCCTCAAAAGTCTCAGAATTTTGTCCATAGATTTCCATTATACTTAGAATTAACTACTTTGGGGATTTTCCATTTCTGGTATTGATCTTCTTCAAGTTGTAGCCTCCTTTTTCTATTTTACAAATCCAAGGAGCAACAAACAACTGAATTTCATTTGCTGCCCATCCAACTTTAGGGTGAGGGATGAAGAAATAAATATACTTCTCTACTTCAATGGCACTGAGCAACAGCTCCTGCACCTAGTTTTCAGTAATTTAACAGAGTTCATCTTGTAGGCTACCATTACACTATAATTTTCATAGAAACTGCCCACCACACAAGGAAGGGGTGAAAATTGTAAAGCTGCATGTTCTCCTCAAACAAAACTTGAAAAAAATATTTATCATATAAAACTTGTACCAAACACTGTCAAACATTTTCCATTTCAATAAAAACCAAAGCAAATGGATCTGGACCTTTAGCAAAAAAACATACTGTTTCATCCAGATAAGCCAAGTTCAGTTAAGTGATTATTTTTCTCTATTCATAGAATTACACTATAACTTTTCTTTTGGAACTATTGGACGAGGAACTTGGGGGAAAAAATCTGGAACTTTGGTACTGTATATGCTGACTGCAGCGAGAATTCTTTTATGTGCAACAATGGAAAGATGTAAGAATCCCCACGATGGACGAATGGGTGGAAAAACTGATGGGGTTAACAGAGATGGCCAAATTAACTGCTTTAATTACAAGAATATATACAGTTTTGTTTCTGCTTGGAAACCACTTCCAGACTTTGTGCTCGAGACAGAAAAAAAATGAAATATTGACTTTGGGATTTACTGATTAGATACATTTATTGTTATTGAAATGGCTAGTATGTAAAAATAAAAAGTTGAGTCTGTATTTTATTCTTATTCGACTAAGTTGAAAAAAAGTTGGAAGATGCTTTTTTTCCCTTTCTTCCCTTACTCCACACTTCCCTTTCCCTCTCTTTCTCCTCACCCATTTCCCTATATCTTCATTTTATTTGTATTTTATTATAATTTCAACAAAAATTATATGTGTGTGTGTATGTGTATATGTATATGTATTGTATATAATAATTACACCATATATTACCATCTGAAAGATTTCAAAAGCTCTCTTAGGTACCAGATACACAAATATCACTATGGAGCGAAGGAATTGGGGTCAGGTAACGGAATAAACAATATATCACTGCAATGACTCATTCCTAGTGTTAGACAATGTGCTACACACAAAGAACTGATAAACTGAATGTGTGATCAAGGGAAACTTTACAATCTGATCATGCTTGTGTATGAAATTTAAGTAACATACAGGGTGTGATTGTAGTCCTTCAGTCTCTTTCACAACTGAAAGTGCAGCCAATTCCTTCCTCTAAACACTGTGTCTTTAGGGACATTGGTATCAATGAACTATTTATCATTCTGAAGCTCTAACATCTTCCTTTCATTTACCAGTTATCTCTCTTCCTCAGACCCCACGGAACACCCTCCACATAACTGACCAATTCATTTAGTTAACTAGATTGAAGATTATATCTTAGAAAAAAGGCAAGTGTTTTTTGCATGCAAAAAACCCCCAAGATTGGTCCATGACATTTTTTAGGTGGGGCTGCAGAAAACACCTGTCTGAAGCCTGTTGCCATTCAGCCACGACCTGAATTGTTACAAAGCAGTTTCTTTTCTTCATAAGGTTTCCCCATAGGCGCTCTCATTTACAAGTTCTGATCTAGCAGCGAGGGCTGTTGCAAAAGAGTAATGACTCAGAAAGCAATAGCATCCCTTTAATCAGCATTATTAGGGCCTTTTGATGTTGGGCAGACCCTGCTAGTTCCACTTGATAATTAATTCATCTTAATTGTTCTTCTGATTTGTAATTAAATCAAAAACCAGTGTGGAGCCAGAGCCTGAAGGCTTTTAAGCATGCTTGCATGAGAAAAGGAATTCCCATGTAATATGGCAAGGAATGGTGAACAAGCTGATTATTGGAGACCATTTCAACCTAAACAGCGAGAATCAAATCCTTCCTATCTGCCACTGAATATATGGTAGTCCTCTAAGCAGAGATATACCTTGATTGTTTAAATTGCGCCCTTTTACATACAATACAAGAAGCTAATAACTAAAGAGACATTAGAGATTGGTGTGAATGCTCCAGACAGAGTTCCTCCCTTGAAGGGCAGCCATGTTAAAGCACATCAAATGGCATTTATGGAAAAGAAATGTTGGATGGTTTAGCAGGGTGGATCTAGAGGAGCAGACAGATTTGCATTCTTGTGTGATTTGGAGCGTTTCTATTTATTAAATATAATTTTATTTTAGCGGGCGGGATGCTGTGGGCACAATTTGGGAAGGCAGGGCCTAAAGGCAGCATGTTGTCAACCAGTGTCTTAGAATGCTTTGAAGAGCAAGTAAGAGCAAGCAAGTTGTCGGAACTAGAGTTGAAGAGAAAGCCATTTCCAATGGAAGGGCTTGGCATAATTGTGGGTAGATGTCATTCAGTTGCACTAAAAAGAGAACGAAATATGTTTCTACACGTGCTGCATTCTCAAAAAGGATTGCCCCGCCTCCTGAACTCCTGTAATTTAGTAATGGAAAAGCAATGATATGTACCTACTACATAGGTACATGACCTGCTAATTATTAAATGACCTGTTAATCACTCTTAATCCAAATGATTGCTTTGGCAAGAGGCAAACCTTTCTGGTGCTGTAGACTTCTGGACAGAGAGGTGAGAGTTAAAAAAAAGGAGACAATTGTGGAAATGATGGCAGGAGAGACTGAGATCAGGTTCTGGAGTAAAGTTTTAGCTGAGGCACAGAAAATAAAAGAGGCAGAGCTGCATGTTTAGACTCTTGAAAAGCAGAACCAAAACAGCTTGATGACAGAGTGGGAGATAGATCATCAACAATGGTCAAGACAATCTGCTGACTGGCAAGAGAGGCAGCTTTGCTCTAAGGCAAGGGTGTCAAACTCGATCGCGTCAGGTGACGTATCGTGACGTATTGCAACATTTTTTGCCTTTGCAGAGCTGGGGTGGGTGTGGCCTGCTCGTGACGCATCCGGCCCGCGGGCCGCCAGTTTCACACCCCCGCTCTAAGGGCTGTGCAGAAGTTACAAAGAGAATACAGGTAGTCCTCGACAAATGACCACAATTAAGCCCAACATTTCTGTTATTAAGTGAGACATTTTAAGTGTTTTGCCCCATTTTATGACTTTTCTTGCCACAGTTGTTAAGTGAATTGCTGCAGTTGATAAGTTAGTAACACAGTTGTTAAGTGAATCTGGCTTCCCCATTGATTTTGCTTGTCAGAAAGTTGCAAAAGGGGATTACACAGCAACAGTCACAAGTATGAACCAGTTGCCAAGCATCTGAATTTTGATCACATAATCATGGGGCTGCTACAAAGATCGTTAAGTGTGAAAAAATGGTCGTAAGGCACTTTTTTCAGTGCCCTTGTAACTTTGAACAGTCACTAAATGGACTGTTGTAAGTCAAGAACTACCTGTACATAATGGCAGTAAGTCAAGGCAGTAAGTTGGATCTCTGACATATTCCACTTGAAAGCAAAATGAAACATCCAAGCAAATTACGAGATAGGCAGTTTGAAATTCAAGATGAACAAAGGGGCAGGATTTGGAATAGCTACGTAGATCTGGAATGGTTTTTTAAAAAAGTTTTATTTTGTACCTTTCAAGCTAATGGTGATCCTTGGGAACTGCTGAATAAATCCCTAGACACTGAAAAAAAAAGGCATCTATGGGAAGACGGTGTGTGCGCATGTGTGTGTGTGTGTGTGTGTGTAAAAGTGACCAAAGGTGCATCATGGAAATGTTGTCAAAAGATATCCTTGTGTCAGATGCTGGGATATGGTATGTAAGGATGGAATTTGCAACAGGACATTACTGGTGTATCTCATCATTTGGATGTAATCTCAACTGACTATAAATTCCTGTGGCTGAAAGCCTTGATCTGGAATGAAATCATTCAGGGACACAGTGCCAAGGTGAAGAATAACAGAAGTCTCTAAACTGAGGCTTCTCAGACGGAGAGCCATGACCCCTCTTGAGGCTCACAAGGAAGGAAGAAGGGTCAGATACATTATTTTTAAACCCGATGATCCTTGAAGTGCAGGCAAAAATGAGAGCCCTGACAACAGTGCCCCTGGGCTCCGTTCCTCACTTTGGCTGCAGAAGCCCATACTGGATAGTGGTGGCTCCTTAAAAAATGAGAAGGCCTGCGATGCATAGATTAAAAATGAACAATTCAAAGGGATACATTTATTTCTTGCTTAAAGCTGACACCAATGATGTTACTTTTTTTAAACAGGAAGAAGAGGTCACACGGTTTTTTTTTTTTTTAAGTATTTACTGTTGTACTGTACTGCAAACTTGGAAAACTTATGGAAACTTATGGAAACACTGAATAAGAGATTCAATAAGGTATAAAATACCATAGAAGCATAGAAACCCACAAAATAATGGACTCAAGCAGCAAAGGGGAATCCATTATACCTAAAGGTAGAGATGCAATACTGCTAAAAAATTGGAAGTCAGACACTTTGGGGTGGGAGGTTTTCCAGGCCTAAAAATCATCGCATTCTTCAAATGGGGGGGGGGGAGAGACATGCCTTCAAGTGTTAACAGGACAAGTTTTCCTGGCAGGATTTGTCTGAAGTGAATTGCCATTGCCTCCTTTCAAGGCTGAGAGAGAGAGGCTGGCCTAGGGTCCCCCAGCCGGCTTTGTGCCTAAGGTAGGACTAAAACTCACAGTGTCCATTTCTAAAGTGGCTCTCTTCAAATATATACTGAATTGTTCAGCAAAAGAAATGCGGTCGTACAATAGATTTATCTGAATAAGACTCAGCTCATGGAATGTAGCACAGTCTGTAAACAATGCAAACAAAAAACCAGTATTCTTTAAATGCCAGAGAGAAATTGAGACTGTATAAGCTTGAAGATGGTGAAATATACATTTCTGTGAGAAAGACCAAAAAGCCTGATTAGAAACACAGGGGAAGAAGCAAAAGCAAAACAGAGGCACAAAAGATGATAATTGTCTGACCCTCACTTTTTAAGCACCAAGTTTGGATTGTGCTTAAGATTGTGTGATTGGGTTGTGTGAAGCTATGATTCAGCCTCCTGATGTTTCCAACTCCCAGTACCAACACAGATAGTCCTCATTTAGCAACTGCCTCATTTAGTAACCATTCACAGTTACGAAGGTGATGAAAAAGTAGCTTGCAACCAATTCTCACATTTGTGACCTTTGCAGATCTGTAAATCAAAGGAAAGCTGAAGTAAGATCCTATACACAATTACAGTCATGGCTTCACTTAGCAACAGCTTGGCTTAATTGCTGAGTTGCTGGTCCCAATTATGGTCACTGAAAGAGGACTACCTATATACCAGTAGCAATGAAGGAAAAATTGGGTTGGATAGATGGATCTTGGGATCTTATTACCATGGGCCCTAATGATAGCAATTACCCCCTCTTACCAGATACACACACTTTGATTTTATACCTAGTATCATGTATCATAGCAACATCAACATTATCCTATTAAGAAGTGAAATAATTCTTGCCTCCAGTCCTCAAAGCTGCTGATATGAGCTATGTCATTTTTTTCTGCAAGAAAATATTAGTAGCTCAGCGTATTTTAAATGCTAGCAAATTTATGATGCCTTTCAAATTTATGAAATCTGTTTGTTCAGAGGCATGATATCATAATCCTCAGTTAGCAGATATATATACTCAGAGGCAAAAGGGGGGGGGAATGTGCCAAGGCTACAATTCAGCATCTACGAGGTTTGACTGTGGCAATGAAATCTCCAACCTGTGTGATTTAGTCAAAATAAATAAGCACTGTGATTCTTTACAATGAGTACCATACAATAATAGAAGCTGTAACAGACTTAGCATTGATTAATAAATCAACACCTCTGATGGATAGAAACTTCATCTTTCTGACCAAAATAAATAACACTAAATATTTTTGATAAATTGTCATTAAAAAAAACATCATACTTTGGGGTTGGGTTTTTTTTCTCTTCTTCAAAGATGGCCCATTTAAAGCCAATGAATTCTTAAAAGTTGAAATCTTCTTTTGCAGGTTTTGGAATATTGCCGTTTCTGATGTCATTGTCTGGCAGGAATTGTTCTACTTATTTATCAAATTTAAATATCCTGCCTTTCCTCTAAAGACCTTAAAGGAAACTTATGTTTACTTCTCATACAATGTGAATAATACCAAGGAATAAAATTTATTCCATAAGACTTGTGAGAAGGCCATCTGGGTTAAGTCCACTACTGTATCACTGCAGAGAATGACAGCCACTGCAGTCTGAAAAGTCAGCAAGAATCCGCCCATTTCCAACCCCTTCATCATTGCTTCTGTGATAATATTGATTGCTTATTTATTTTGGCTTAGCGTGTGAAACGAACCTTGCTGGTCCATCATGAGTGGTTTAGCACTTATTGTACATGGCTGGGGCCCAGCCTCTGTCAGTCTGAGGGCTTCAACTGACTTTGTGTAGCACATCAAAGGCTGACCTGCAAAAGTAGGCTAAACAAGGTCCAAAGAGCAGGGGGATAAAGACGAAACCCTGCAGGGGCCCAAGAGGGATTTTGGCTACTTTTTGGGGAGGGGGGCTTATGGCTGTATGAATCCTGACATTTGTGGCTTATTCAGTAAACTAAGATGAAAAATGTCTTATATATGATTGTTAAGTGTCATGTGTGTACACAATCCCACTTTAACTGGCATATTTCTTTTAACACTTCTTAGCCACCTAGACGCACGCATGAATGGGCAGTCGTAAAATCTGAAATCATAAAAATAAATATAAGTTGCCACGTACATTAAATAGAAGACAGATTGAGGTAACAGTTGTCAGTTTCCTCCTGAAACTTTACACCTGTCCAGATCAGCCAGTCCATTCTAAATATTCTGTTTGCCTATTCAAAAATCAACCTGACAAATCCTTGAGAGAGGGGACTGGGCTTGTGCTGGATGCCTGATGGATTGATTAATCTTTTTTTTTTAATCAGCTTGGGCTAGAGGCCTCCACAATCTAGCACTGCTTTGAGTTAGGAGGACTTTATTTCTGTTATATGAGTGAAACTTCCTCTTGAGGAAAGCAAACGCACCTCCCATATCTTCTTCATATATTTCTCATTCTCTTTTCAAAGCTTGGCCTCATCTTTTAAAATATAGTAATTTCAAAGTTGAGCCATAAACTTCAGCTTTGTCTCCTTGACTTCTTGGATACAGCTGTTTGGCATAGAGTAGATAGGTTTTAAAATGCCATCTTTGCTGCAAGACAGGGTTGAATTTCACCATTTCTCGGGGGGGGGGGGGTTGTGTGTGTCAGGAATCCTATCTCTGCCTTCTCATAAAGTTCTTTGTCACACAGGAAGTCTTATTTATTATACAGGAATGCTGAAAGCATTTTTTTCCCACCCTCCTCTCTTTGATTTTTATTGCTTTAGCTTTGAGTCCTTTGTGCCTCGTAATTATACATTTTGCCCCGTGCCTTGTTTTTCAGAATGACTAATGTCAAATATGTGTACAAGGAAAGGGAAGCTTATAACTGTGAGATTAATAATTAGCAATTAGTGTTAATTAAGATAATTGTTTCAATAATAAGATATCTAAATCAGTAGTAAACAAATCTCAGGAATATGTTGTGGGTAGTTAATGTGAAGGGAGAATGGAAGGAAATAGAGCAGTAATATCATATCACGAGATTAAAAAGAAATGTCAAAGGTATTTTAAAGAATTATTTTTGAGCCTTGGGACATGATGGACATATCCAACTGGTTTTGCCTCTTGCAGAGAATCTTCACCCTGTGCCACGGATTGCAACACAGAACTGAGAAGAGGATCGACCCTGAAACTGGATCCTGCTGATTAAAAACTTCCATTGCTGTGAAATTGGCTGCATCTCCAATGGTGCTGGGGAAAAGCCACAAAGGCAGAGGTAATTTGAAAGAGATAGAAATGACTGTTGTTGGTGTTGTTATAAAGAATTGTAGCTAGGGCCAAAATCTTGGACTACAAAAAGCTGGATGACAAGTAGAGAGTAGCAAAAAGATACCACCTAGTGCTTATCCAGGGTTTTGTTCCACCCAAACCTAGTAGTCTTATTAATAACATTGTCTCTTGCTAAATCTCTTGCTTTTTTATTTTGACAACACCTGTCATGTCACTGCTTCTGCTCCTTCAATGAGGTGCCAACTCAAAAGAAACCATTGTTAACCACTTGTTTTACTGGTTTAACTTGAAACAGATTTTTAGGCTTTCTGCTAACATATTTGTAATGGAAATTCTTTCACTGGTAGCATTACCAAAATGCCACTGTCTTTTAACAAACTATTAATGGCTGATAACTACCTACTTTCAGGGGGAAAAAACCCAATCTTAGTAGGCTTGTAGCTGGCTCTCCAAGTTTGCTCTTAATGAAAAGAGGATGTTTTCTCCCTTCACCTAGGGAAAAAAAATTAAGGACTAGATATAGCAGTGACAACTCCGATGACAATAGATGTGATGATATCATCATGCAGAATGCCACCATTGTGGCTTCTGTCTAATGTCTCTATGTATTAAATAAGCTGCCACATTTCTGTGATGACTTCATCATGCACAAATAGTCATTTGACTATCCTGTTCAGGTGGTACAGTAGACCAAGTGAATGGAATAAAACATAAGGAATATAAAGAATTCAGCCCTCTGTTCCATACAGCAGTAACTATGGCTACCAATATATCTTCATTCTATTGAATTATGTAGTTTGATCATGAGAATAAATCATGGCACTGATTTGAACAGAAGAACTTGCACTTAATTGAATAAAATTAATAAATTTGAATAATAAATAATAAAGATTAATAAAATTGGACACAGGCTCCTGGAGGACGCATCAAAGAAGTCTACTGGAATCTAACAGGAACACAGTCTAGTCTGGCTTTCCTAAATGGATGAATTTGGAAATACCATTGTAGCCCAGGACTTCAAAGTAAATACTGAGAAAGATCTCAATTTGCAATTCAAGATAGGCTTCTTTTATACCAACATTATTGCTTATAGGCCTAGCTTTTGAGGACTGAATATTGATATTCAATCCATTATTATATGCTTACTTCTTTCCATGTATCAGGACTAAAAAGATTGATTTGAGCATATACTAATATGCCAATAAAATATTGATCAATTTTGCTGCTCCCTCTTCCCCCACCTGCTTTGCTTCAGTAGTCTCTGAAAACAGCTTAAAATCATGCCTAAAACATTTAAAGTCCTTGCTAAGCAGATATCCTTGTTCTGCCTATCATGAATCTGGAGCTTAGGTTAAGTAAAAAGACTGCTCCAGATAGTGATCAGTCCCTTGATTCTCAAATAAGGTCAAGTTTTAAATTATAGCTCGAAAACCCCAAACATTGAAACTAAGTTAATCCTAGGTAATGGAGTAGCATGCTGATTGGGTAAATGCTCGTGAGAGTTTTAGATAAAGAAAACCTGTTTGTAATTAAAAAAGGTTTGAGTCAGAAGTAAACTTTGTGGAATTTCCACCCCCTCCCCTTGTTTTCTTCCAGTCTGCTACAAGACAGAGAAATACAGTAAGCAAAAATGCAAAGCTTTTTTTTTCCCTGTCTCTCTCTGTAACAAAAGATAATTCAGTGAATAAAAATCTTCCTAGTATGGCATGAGAAACTCAGACATTTAACTTTTTTTTTTAAAAAAAAAAAAGCTGATTCGGTTACCTTCAAAAATGTCAAGAAAGGAAGTTGAGAGATTTCTCCCAGTGATCTTGGCCCTGAGAGGTGCTGCAATTTGCCACAGATGTACAGCCAAGCATTTGGAAGATGTTCACACGTAAAATTATGTACTGAATGTCAATGTACTTCCTTTCATCAGGGTTAATTGCAAGCTAGTCCTTTCCAATCTGTTTAGTCTGAGTCATACTCTTCTCTACCACCCCTGGGTTTTGTAGTTCCTTCCTTTATTTATCAGCTACAATGCATTGGATGCCATGACTTTGGGTTGGTCATCATACAATAAATCTCCGAATGACTAAGTCTGTAAAGGCAGGCAGCCGTGCAGCCATGCAAAAGGGGAGCATGGAGAATGGGGAGGCTGATAGACTTGTTTGATACACTTGTTTGATGCCATCAGTCCACTAGAGGTCATTGTAAGACTCAGCCATGTCAAGATTTCTCAGTAGTTTGGTTCAATAACCCTAACCCTCTGTTCACTGTTGTGAAATCTGAATGGTATTTAGGAAGGAGCTGTTGAGGGAAAAACCTCACTGTAAACATCCAGCTCAGCAGTTAAAAAGACAAACCATGCTGGAATGACTCACAGAAGAGCTAAAAATAAGACAGCATTTATTGTAATTGCATTACATAAAACTAAGATGAGCCTGCATTTGGCACATTATTCATTTAATTTTATGTCCAATTTATATTCCACTGTTCTGTGCAATCGAATACTCACAGAGGCTAACAGGAACAAAAAGTTTTAAAACTTACATTCCCGCTGATTCAAAATTAATTAACAATTAAAACCCTGATCAAAGAGAGCAGTCTTATTAATTAAGAATTAAAAACCTGGCTGATCTTCCAAAGACAGAGAGCAGGAGCCAAGTATTCTTAAGAGGGTGCTTTCCATAGGCTGGGAGCAGCACTGGAGAACAGCACCACTCCCACGTATCAAAAGAAGAACTGAGGCATCTTCAAAAGGGCCCCTCCTGTAAATCTGCACTGGAAGACAGGCTCATAATATGAGACATATTTTCTCAAGTGGGAGCCAGTTTATTATAGTGTTAAGGCATCAGGTTAGAAACTGGAACACTATGAATTTGGGTCCTGCTTCGTGCAGAAAGCCAATTGGGTGACCTCAGGCCAGTCATTCTCTCTTAGCTCTGAGAAATGGACAATAACAAACCACTTCTGATAATCTTACCAAGAAAACTGCAAGGACTTTTCCAAAACTGACTTGAAGGCACACACAAAAAAATAATAATTATCAAGTAATCAGCACTAACTTGTTCAAAGATCAATCCCGGCATTTCAAATTGTGCCCAGTAAGCAGTTGGCAGATCTTTTAGTACAGGCCACACTGATCCCAGTATTAGTTTAACAGACTAGCTGCTGAATTTTGTACCATTTGCAACTTCAGGACTCTTTTCAAGGATATCAAATACTAAGTGTTTTGCAAAATGAATAAACAGATTCAGCTAATTCAGGAACAGTCAAAGTTCAGATGCTAACTGCAAGGGTGTAAAATAGGCCTCACCACAGCAGCCGCATATGAAACTGAAGACAGCTGAGGATCAAAGGATATACCCAATTGCAGACCTACTGTCTTGGGAAGACTGCAGCCCTCATCCAACAGTCTGAACTTCAGTCCATGTCCAGTTTCTTAATAACCAATGGCATTTCCCTCTAGTCTGGATTTAATTTCAGCTTGTTTTCCCTTTTCTAGCCTATAGCAATGTTAGCATTTGACAGTACAATTCACATTATCTTTATCAACACAAATTTCATAGAAATGGGAATGTTGTGGAAAAGGGCAATTAAAATGATGGAGGAGTTTCTTTCCTCGCTGAAAGAGCCCCTTTTCAGCGAGGAAAGATATTTCATAGTTCTTCATTTGGAGGGAATACCCGACTAGCTAGTGGTTCAGGAAGATGAAATCCTGCAGAAATGTGCAAATTTTATCAATACATGAAGAAAATTATTTTAATTCCTCGAATCATTTTCTTATCATAGGATGCAGAGGGTAATGTTCACCATGGTAAATCTGATGAACTTATGGAAACTATGGGCAGGAAGGCCAACACAACCTCATGCAGAGAATCATGGTTTTCATAATATAAATGTATTGTTTCAGAAGCAATGTTGGGCAATGCTAGATCCAATTGGTGATCACATGTAGCCAGAGGTGGGATTCAGCCGGTTTGCACCAGTTCGGGAGAACCGGTAGCTAAATTTTTTTGAGTTCGGAGAACCGGCTGGAGGAGGCCTCTCAGGCCTAGAATGGCCTGCCGGAAGTGCATGGATGCCACTTCTGGAAATCCGTTCTAGGCCTCGGAGGCCTGGAGGAGGCCTCTCAGGCCTAGAGTAGCCCCCTGGAAGTGCGTGGATGCTACTTCTGGAAGTCCGTTCTAGGCCTTGGACGCCCAGGCCTGCATCCACTCAGAGAACCGGTTGTTCAGGTATTTGAATCCCACCACTGCATGTAGCCCTTTTCAACACAATTCAGCAACAGTCCATTTTCAGGCAAAAGGAGATTTAAGTCGAGCATTCTCAGTATCTGTTCATGGCACTGTATCTAAAGCAGTCTCTTTAACAGCCAATCATTTGAAAATTCCTAAATACATTTTATAACTCCGTTATGTATAATCTTATTAGTGATTCCTTTACATGTAGTATTTAATATCTACATCTCAGGAAAAGAATAAATGCCTAGAAGTGTACAGAAGTAGAAATCTAAAACAAATCCCAATATACAATTATTGTGTTCAATGGAAAGCACACATTTGGAAATGCAGCTCCATAGCACAGATACCTATTTCCCACCTATCTGTATTTTCCTACAAATAGAGAAATGGTACCAAAAGTATTCTGTATGGAAAATTATTTTTAAGTCATTTATAATGACATCCAGTTCAAAACACAACTAACATATAAAGCCAAGTCAAACAAAAAAACAATTGCAACCAGAATATACTGTAAATTGTAATGTACTAAACTGGTTAATGCTGGTCTGTGACCATAATAAAATTATGCTGGTCTGTGACCATAATAAAATTATGGTAAATTAGAGTAAAAAATTAGAGTAAAAAAATTTACTCTAAAAATATTTTAAAAAGCATCTTTCTTTTTGCAGTGAAAGGAATTGAATTCAACATCATTCCTTTTGGGGGGGGGAAGCAATAACAGTGGTTGTGGTTTGCTACAGAGAAAGCCTATGTTTCTTGAGACCAAGGCTTCTGCCATAGTTTTTAATTCCCATGTGCTCTAGATGAGAGCAAGTGATCCCTAATAAAATCTGGTTCTAAACTATGTATGGCTTTAAAGGCAAAATGCAGCCTTCCGAATTGGCCATAGAAGCAAATAGAAGCGAATGGAATTGATATATGATCTGAGACATATGCTTTGACTTGCAACTACCAGACAAAAGTCTGGTCGCTGCATTTTGGACTAATTGAAGTTTCTAAACTGCCTTCAAAGTCAGCCCCATGTAAAATACAGTGTATGATAATAATCCAGGCTTGAGGTAAGAGCAGCTTGGAAGACAGAAGCCAAACTCCCTTTAATAGGATAAGATTGCAAACAGTTTATTAGCCAATGTTCATAACATGTTCTGCAACTCTGAAAGGAGCCTTAATGAATAGTCCCTCTGTCTTGTGTTATTTGTTATTTATTTCTCGCATCCATTTTTATACCATTTCACACTGAAGTAGGCAATGGAACAGAATGAAGATGAATAAAATAAATATTTAAAATATGTTCAAAATAGATAATGGAACAGCATGTGCATTTTTAAAAAGTTGACGGAAGGAATGTGGGAGGGATCATCCATAACCAAAGTAAGACCTGGCTAGAGAGAGAAATTAGATCTGCTGTTTGTCTCAAGGCAATTGCAAAATAATCTGAGAGTAGCAGACATTAAGATCTGTCCTTTGTTATGGTCATATCCATTCCTCATCACCTTTGAGATTTCCAGTGCTATTCCCTCTCAGGGATGGAAGCTGGACCTATCAGTCTGCCCCAGACACTAATCCACCCCACTGAGTTTCAGAGAAACCTTGGGCTTTTTCCTGATGGGCAGCTCTTTTGCAGCAAATGTGCCTTGAATGTGATCGCTCCTGTGTGGACTTTCTCTGAATGATGATCTCAGAGGATTACCTGATTTACCAAGATACACTGGAAGATGAAGCACAGAAAACAATGCTTAGAGTGCCATTAGAGAAAGCTAGGAGTGAGCCCATACTGCTGGAAATTACACATGGCAATAAGAATGACAAAATATAATTAGTTTTCTGCTTCTTACTACATTTGTAGATAACTGGCCAGTGGCCTCCTTCAAAATGACTTTTTTTTTTTTACTTGAAAAGGTACAGGGTTACTGTGAGGATTATTCTAGGTATCTGTCAAATAAAATCACTCAAATCTGCTCTGAGCTGGAGTCTGGCTGGCTGAGGGAGAGTCTTGCCATCTTATTTTGTAAGACTTTGAGCGTGCAAATCTTGAAGGAGGGAACAGGATCCTCAAGACTGTAAATCTGGCAACCAATATGTTAGATTAAAGGTGGTCTTCAACTTATGATTGCAATGGAGCCTGAACAGAGCAATCATTAAACGTCACAGTTGTTAAGCAAACTAATGCTTCACTATGGGTGAAGTTTTGCTGAAACCTAGAATAAATGCTGGCTTTTGGCAAAACCATTGGAGATCACAGTTACGTGATCTCAGGATGTTACAAACAGCCATAAATGCAGCCCCACTACTAAACAACCAAAGTTTGGTCATGGGGTCAGGGGATGGGGGAGGCAACCATCGGAACTTCAAATCTGGGCCATAAGTAACCTCAAGGTAGGTTTGTTGTAAAGTCAAGGACTACTTGTAATGTAACTCATGGTTGTTCAAGGCCTTCTGGGAGATGATTTATAGTTTAGTCCAAGAAATGATCCTTACCTTATCCTTAGCTAACAGAGTAGTTCCATCTGCCTTGAAGGTAGTGATATAATGCCTTCTTAAGAACCATCACCCATCCCAATTCTGTTGGCTGGTTTCTGATCAGTTGCATTTTCAGAAAGAAGCAGATTATCTAATTTTTTTCAGACTTGAATACAACATTGTCCACACTTAAGGATAACTTTTACTAGGCCCAGATGGGATGGTGCAATTATCCAGTCTTTTTGTGACCTTTCAGCAACTTTTGATATCATTGACCATAGTATCTTGGACTGGCTAAAGGGGTTAGGGCTGGAGGAGGCACAGTGTTACAGTGTTTTTTTCCCTATCTTTATGATCAATTACAGTTGATGTTGGCAGGAGGAGAAATTGAGTTTGAGACCACTATAGTATGAGGTTCTTCAAGGCTAAACAATCTCACCATTCCTATTCAGCATCTACCTGAAGTTGCTAGGCAACGTCATTCAACAGCATGAGGTCCAGTGTCATCAATATGCCAATGATACCCAGTTGAACATTTGAACCCCTGGTCAGTCAAGTGATGCTGTCAAAGTCCTATTGTAATGTCTGGGAGCTGTAAATCATGGCTGGCTGGGGAATCTTGAGAGTTAAAGGCCACATATTTTAAGTTACCAAGTTTGAGAAATACTGCTCTATATTAAGAGGTAATATGACACAGTATTCTGCAAATTGAATTGGGATTTTAAAGACTGGATTTTGGCCAGGAAGCTTATTTAGTAATCCTGAACTATCATTTTTCTCAGCCTAATTCTCTGGATAGGTTGTTATGAGGATAAAGCAGAGAGAATCTATTGGTGCCATCTTCATCACCATCACTAACAACATTGTAATTTGTTTTGGTCCATTAACTACCAGTATGTCTTCTCTGGTAAAGCGACTGTTCTCTGGAATAAAATTTCTCCTGAAATCCAGATGGCGCTCATCTTGCTGAGAGTCTTGAAGACCTGGCTCATCACACAGGCTTTTAGTAAGCATGATTGAACCTCCCCTTCTGGGCAGTGTGGGTTTGCATCTTGATGTTGCCAGGCTTTTGCTATTGTCTTTTCCATTATTATTATTATTGATCATTGCAAAGTCAGCCAGATGTTCAGACTGGGTTTGGCATTTTTGTCTACCTATTGAGTCCTTACCAAGGACCCGAGATAGGTAGATCTGGATGTTTGATGATGTTACAGATATTGTCACAGGATGGAAGCTGTTCCCAGTAAAGCTGTCTTTTGCAATTGACTGATGGTGAATTTGTCAATGCCAATGGTATTCAAGTGATGCTCCAGTTGTCTTGGGAATGCACCCAAGGGGCCTATTACTATTGGTACTACAGTTGCTTGCCTTTGCCACAGTTGTTCTATTTCTATTTGTAGGTCTTTGTGTTTTGTTATCTTCTCCAATTCTTTCTCTTCTATTCTACTATTTCCAGGCACTGCCACATCCACTATCCAGACTTTTTTGTCCTTCTTATCGATAATAGTTAAGTCCAGGGCACTTACTGTCTGTTGCTGTCATCTCAATTCCGGCTTTGTATGAAGAATGCAGATAATAATAAGATATGGCAATGGCTAAGACCAGGAAAGTTGAGGAAAGAGACCAAGGGACTAATTGTGGCTGCACAAGACCAAGCCTTAAGGACAAATAGCAATAGCAATAGCATTTAGACTTGTATACCGCTTCACAGTGCTTTACAGCCTTCTCTAAGCAGTTTACAGAGCAACATATTGCCCCCAACAATCTGGGTCCTCATTTTACCGACCTCGGAAGGATGGAAGGCTGAGTCGATTTTGAGCCGGAGAGAATCGAACCTCTGGCAATTGGCAGAATTCTTTTATTCTTTAGTTAGAGGGCTTTGTTCTTCCTGAGGCAGAGGAGAGGGTGCCTGAAAACAGTTTTATATCTCTGCTGGATTCCTCTATTGCCAACTCCCCCTGGTTTGCCTCTACATTCTGAGTTACTTCTGCCAAGGCTTTGATTTCTTTTCCCTGGGTAAACCTTTGCAGTTCTTCCAATTCTGCTTCGGTGAATACTTTATTTCATATTATAAATCAATGTTGATCTGCTAGCCTCTGTTCTGTTATTTCTGATTCTGGATGCTGTTCTCTCCAGAACTGGCGCATTCGTTTCAAATATCCTCTTCTTGTTGGACTTGATCTGTAATAACAGATCCTTATTTCTTTGTTTTCAATGACTGTATATTTGCGATGGGTAAACACCTTTTCTTCCAGTAGTTCTGCAGCTGCTGGCCCTGGTTGCTCAGCCAACAGTCATGAGTCCTGTAGCCCATTTTTCACCAGATATCCAGGATCTCCAACATCTAGCACAGACGTTATTAACCCAAGTGACATCTGAGCTGGTATGGCTTTCTGAAATTTACATCTCACCACATTTTTAATGGGAGAGACACTCTTTGTCTGACTCCTCTGATGAGACTTGTCCAGTATGGTTGAACCTCTGGCAAGGCTCTCATCTTCCTCAGAGCACACAAGCCCCACAACCACATCAAGGTAGTGCCTCATTGGGGGATTATTGTTGTTATTGTTTTGTTATTGTTAGGGTTATTGTATAACTTTGTTGTTCAGAATGTTTTTTATATGAAAACTATTCAGAGTCACTGGGAGCTGGGTAGTGTAAAAAATTTATTAAATAAATACATTTCCCCACTAGTGACTAGTGGCACCCTCCAGCATCATTCAGCCATTCTTCAAGTGATAGAAGGTCAGTCTCTGAGGTGGTACACAATGGTTGGATGAGTCTGGAAGACATTGTGGGGAAATGAACTAAAAGATCTGTCCATCCAGCAAAGCGAAATGTCAGACTACTTTGGCATGCAAAGGATTTTGTCTATAACTAAAATATGCCTCCTCTTCAATACAGAAAAATTGCTACTGAGCTTCATTTATTGGAAGAACACATCATAATAGGTAGGTCAGTTTCCCCTTACCTAAAGCTCCTTGAATGTATGGAAGTACTATCCCAAGCATTTCCAGCAAATTTGATCAACTGCAGTAAAATGATTTGCATACAAGAATCTGCTGACATATTTATACTGAATTCTCAATTTGATTGTGGTTTTGTTATTATTATTATGGTTTGGGGGGGGGGAATCTGATGAAATGATTTTTAGAGGCAATTTTTACAAAAAAAGATTCTGAAGTCAGTCTTTCCAACTCACATAATCAGTCCCATATAAATCAGTGGCACCATTCAAGATTAAGGATGAGTTTAGAACACAGAGCTTATGCTCATAAAGTACCCTGAGGCCATGTACAAAGTACAAGAGAGTATCAACCATGGTTCTATGTTTTACTTGACTCCAGCTGTTTGAATGCAAATCTTTGCTGGTTATAGGTAATTTTTGCTCTAATTCATTAAGAGTTAAAGGAAGTCCTTTAGCCATTAGATTCCTGTCATTTCCACCGAAAAGGAAGCCTCTGGCATGTAACTAGATAGCCACTGTTTTTAAGTCCTGCTGATCTTTGACTTTAAACTTCTGGACAGTATTAATTTCCATTTAATTTAAAAACATGCATGGCATTCTCAGCCTGATTGAGTTACAGGGAAAGAACACCAATATGCTTCCTGTTGAAAGTAATAAAGGAAATTGTTCCTTCCTTATCGATCTATCAATTATCAATAGTTAGGTTTGCCGGGAATTGGACATGGAAATATTTCATACCAGGATGTAAATTTGTAAAAGAATCCAATGCCATTTCTTTTAAGAGAAGGAGAATCTTAAAACTCATGAAAGGTGAGATCGCATGGCTAAAATCCACCCCTGACTTTTGGCCTTTAAGTCCAAGCTGCTATCTAATATAGCACTATTTGTCATTGTGGTCAACCATATACCTCTGAAGTAACATTTCTAATTCAGAGTACAGAACAAGCCAAGGAAAAGTCAATGGGCCAAGTGGTGGTGGGGTTAATATCCAATTTAGAATTCTGGCACACTCTATGGAGTTGCTAGACTGTATTTCAAAACTGGATCTCTACACCAGGGCTTTTCAACCTTTTCACCGATTGTACCACTTTTAGGATATGGCAATATTCGAGGACCACCTAGCAAGGTGTCAAAAACTTGATGACCAAAAAAAAAAACAACCCTGTTCAAAGTTGCAATTGCACTGAAATGACTTATGACAATTTTTCACACTTATGACCATTGCAGCATGCCCAGGGTCATGTGATTTATATTTGGATGCTTGGCAACTGATTCATATTTATGATGGTCACAGTGTCCCAGGGTCATGTGATCCCCTTTTGCAACCTTTTGACAAGTAAAGTCAATGGCAGGGCTGCTGGTGGCCAAGTGCTAAGGCAGGACTTCCCTCCCTCCCTCCTTCCCTGCCTCCCTCTTTCTCATGCCCACCTCCTTCTGAAGGAAGAATTTGAACCCCCCCCCCATATTTTCTCTCTTCCATATATTCATCAAACAAGGAAAAGCCTCCAGAAACAGAAAAGACAAACTGCTGAGTGAACTAGCTTAAAAAGGCACATTCCCCTTTAAGAATTAGCTACTGGCTAGAAAGGAAAGTAAGGAAGAAGAAAAAATGTAGTAAGTATTGGCTGCTGGCTAAGGCAGCCTTCCCAAATGGCTCCATTCATAAGTAAAGGAATCTACAGGCAAAATCCATTCAGGAGAAAAATACTTCAAAATCCCTTGCAGCAAAACTTACAGCTAACACTAGCAGAGCAATAGAAGTTAACACAAGACATCAGCCATCAGCCAAATAGAAATTGCCAAACACTCCTTAAGAACACAAAGCCCACATTGCACAAATCCCAGAACTTCAAAGTCACAAAATCACATAAGAATCCTTCCACTCTCCATTCCCTCCCTCCCTCCTTCGTGCCTCTGCAGCTCCAGAGGACTCTCTCACTGTAAGTCCTTGCCTGTGCTGGCTCTTTCCCTCCCCCACTACACTTGGCTAGGCAGGGCTGCGTACCACCTGCCACTCGTTAATGTACCACAAGTGGTACTCGTACCACAGGTTGAAAAGCCCTGCTCTACACCAAAGGGAGGGTCAGGCTATTAGTAGCAGTTATCTCTGGGGTGTCTGTTGGAAGATATAAAAGCAGGAGGAATCACTGACCTGTCCAGCTTGCAAAAATTCAAAGAGCTATAGCCGTCTCCTGAAGATGTACCTTTTTGCCAAGACTTGCAGATATTTCCCTGGTTTTCCTTTTCTTCAATGATAGCCTTTAACTTTGTTACTTGTTGATATGTAAGAAATCTATAGAAAGAAGTGGGCAGAATTATTTGAGAAGTTCAGAAGCCTTAATATTATTGGCATAGTAGTCTTCTACTTACTTTCTTTTAACACATTTATCCCTGTTCATTCATTGTCTCTGCTGGTTTCCAATTTTTGTTGGGGCTAACATCTCCCCTCAGATTTTTGAAGAGCGATTTCATTTCACGTATATTATCACTGGAAATGGAAGTGCAAATTGTGGGGAGGTGTGTTCATCTAGCCATATAGAATCAAGACATTAGGCCTTTTACTATCGTCTGGCAATAGCACCTTGAACTATTCAAACAGAAAATGTACAAAGGTACTACCGGTATTTGGTGCAGTTTTTGATAAGGACCCATTTCTGGTGTGGGAAATTTCCATGTAGCAGAGCTGCTGCAGCCCTAGTGAACTATTCAAGATCCATTTTAAGCAGCAAAATAATAGATGTTTGGTGTGCCTTAAAAAGGGGAGTGAGTAGGCTTTGTCTATAATTCTGCTGTCTACTCTTCTTCATTGCAAAGTCCATCCATTACTCTCTTAGTCCTTCTACCTGGGTCCTTTTAACTGGAGGCTGAGTTTGGCAACTTGTGCATAGGAAACAAACAGGTACACAGCAAATCTATCTCATGGAGAGATTGATTTTCCTATTTATACATTGAAAAGACTAAATGATAAAAAATACTTTTAGTAGCACACACAGAAAAAACAAAAATAAAGAAAATAAAAGACATTACAAGCTGCCATAAGAGTTTTTTATTTTACTATTATGCAAATGCTCATTAATAATTCCAAAAAGCACAAAGCAATAGCAAATTCCCCTCTGCATCAGTAACATTAAATGTAAGTACAGATTCTCTGGATTTGATAATCCATAAATGGGAACTTTCCTACTTTGACAAACTAGTTCATATGTAAGCAACTGACAGTGCAAAATTCTGCATTGATTGAAAATCCAAATTTGTGGTCATTTAAGTTACACTTAATTTCTTAACCAGAATGGATCAGATCATGTTCCTCAGTCAAAGCTTCAGTAGTTGTTAATGTCTGCCAAGTGCTGACCCAGCAAACTATCATTTTTAACACACTGTGCATGGCCACATCTAAGATTAAGTGTAACTAGCATTGTTTTCCTATATGGATGCCTAATCATGGTTTTGCTCTTGCTGATGAGCTGCGTGCCGATCAGCAGGTTTCTGCTGCAGCTTTGGAGTCAGAAACATTGTTTATTATTTCACTCTCTGTTCCAAAGCTGAGAAAACATTGTTTATAACAAACTTCAAAAGACTGTGCTACAGATATCAAGCCCATATTGTATGAGCTTTTGCCAAGTCAAATTAGGTTATTTCACTTGATATTAGGTTTGACAAGCAAAGAGACTGTGAAAACCAGAATTCCAGCAGGGCGTGCCTCCTGTAATTCTGAAATATACTGAAATATATATATTCTGTGAGTGCATGTACGTGCATATGCACATATTCCATCTCATAAATTCTATCTCATATGTGTTTTAACATTTTCAGCAGTAGCTCTACTCCCTACTGTAAGATTAGGTTACTGTCTATATTTATCTTGTCTTCAAATGTGCCTTATTCTATCATAGTGTTTTCTAAGATCAAAATTATTCTCTAATGTGGATAAATTAAATAGACTGTTTTGGCTTGCAAACTAGTCCTTTCAGATGGCATGTCTCCATGGCTCTGCTCAGTTATTGTGCTAATCTTGAGGATCAATGATTAACATGGGCTTTCTTTTTAGTCTCAAGATATCTACAGACATAATACAGGACATTTTGGAGAAAACATTTCACATGGAATTTGCCACTGACAAGTGAATTGTTGAATAAATAACATAGCAGACAGTCTATCTTAATGTAGGGAGCTAGTAATAGTGCTAACAAGCCTAAAAAGCCCAGGAGAAAGGTAACAAATCATACTGCGTTGACTTGAACTCTTTGTTGGGTAGCAGTTCTCAATATTCCTAAGTAACCCAGAAAGTCAAGGGCTTTTAACTAGAAACAATGAGAATAGAATTTGGGACCATCTTAATTTTAAAACACATTCCTTGTCACAAAGTTGTGCTTTTAAGGAGCAGAAGAATTGAGCACGTTCAAGGCGTGGAGACATAACAGACAGTATATGTGCATAACTATAGTTCTTTCTCATTGACCCTTCACTTTTGTTATGCTCAAAAGGACATTATTTTAGCTTTTGAAGCTAAAATAAAAAATCCATCCATTTTGAAAGAGAAACTACAGTTCCTTGGAAGCAACTTTAAGTTTATTTAAATGCGATATAAGCATATATTGAATCACTATGTGCATTTCTATAGGAATGAGGAAAGAACAACTGAGGTAATTGATGGGGGGGAATGGAGGTTCAACATAGAGCAAAAAGAAAGCATAATGAGACTAAACTATGTTCGCATAAAAATAACTACAACTCAGTATCCCACCTCACCTTGAGCAATGCTGAGAAACCTTGCACACAAAAACAATTGATATTTAGCTTAGTGACAGAAGCTCGGAATGGGACAACTCAGTGTGGCCAGCTTGGTGAGGCCAACAGCAGTAGCGGCGGCAGTGGGGAGGGGGTGAAAATGGGATGTCCCGGCTGCTGCTGCCTCCCTGTCGCCCATCCCACCTGCCTCCCTGCTGCCTGGAGCTCAGTGGCAGCAGCAATGTGAAAATGGGAAACCCCAGGCTGCTGCTGCACTCTGCACTCTGTCCACCTGCTTGCTCACCCACCTGCCTAGTCTCCCTCCGGCCACCCATGGCAAGTTGTTCACACAGTAAGTTGGCCATGTGGAGTTGTACTGTGGTGACTTGGCGGCAGTGAGTTGACAGAGGCGGCTTGGCGGTGGCAAGCTGGCAGTGGCAAGCTGGAGGCAGTGAGCTAACCACATCAAGCTGTCTGTGCCAAGTTGTCCTAGACACAGGAGCTAGCCATACTCTGGTTGATTGGAGAAACAGAAGTAGAACCTGACTAAACATTTTTGTCAGATAGCTAGGAAAATAAAACATATTTTTTTTTTTTAAAATGTAAAGAATTTTAAAAATGTTCAAAAATATGGGACAGATATTTTAAAATCATAAATGTGAGAAATATAGTTTTGTAAGCATGTCCTGCTTTAAATATATTGTATGAACTAATTGTGGATATTTACCCAAAGGGGGTTAGCTTTTAGCCTAAAATACCTTTGTGCTGTTTATGGCTAAACTAACTCCTCCCGTCAACCAAATTGTCCAAATAATATTTTGGGGTAGGGTTGGGGAAATTGTCCGGTTCACTTCTGAGAGGATAGAATAGAGGCTTAGAATGGTCCCATGACATTGGGGATTCTCTAGGCATTCCATCTCTCTTCTCTTTTTTATTCTACAACCAACATAACTACAGGGGGAAGTTATAGTTAAAAAGAGGCTGAGGGGATTGGGGTTGAGTAAGGCCTCCTGATTATATCTTTCCTGGTGCTGGCTGTGATATGTCACCACAATTAAAGACAGGATATGACAGCAGCTTCCTTTAGAGTGGCTAAATGGAGTTAGAAAACAGCTTTTCCCCACAAACTGGGTCACTTGTTCAGAGGTCTGAGTTGGGAGAGGGTTCATATTAATGCATAAAAGAAAGAAAGAAAGAAAGAAAGGAAGGAAAGAAAGGAAAGAAAGGAAGGAAAGAAAGGAAAGAAAGGAAAGAAAGGAAAGAAAGGAAAGAAAGGAAAGAGGAAAGAAAGGAAAGAAAGGAAAGAAAGGAAAGAAAGGAAAGAAAGGAAAGAAAGGAAAGAAAGGAAAGAAAGGAAAGAAAGGAAAGAAAGGAAAGAAAGGAAAGAAAGAAAGAAAGAGTTGGTCAATTAAATGGAAGATTGAGTCACCTAATCAGCCATTTTGTGCAATCATCGCATATTGGTTATATATATGTCAGTTTGTTATAAATATAGGTAATCTTTGACTTACGACCACAATTGAGTCCAAACTTTCTGTTGCTAAACAAGACAATTGTTAAGTGAATATTGTCCCATTTATGACGTTTCTTGCTACAGGTGTTAAGAGAATCACTGCAGTTATTAAATTAGTAACACAGTTGTTAAGTGAATCTGGCTTCCCCATTGACTTTGCTTGTCAGAAGATTGTAAAAGGTGATCACCTAACCTGGGACACATCATAAATAAGAACCAGTTGCTAAGCATCCAAATTTTGATTACATGACCATGTGGATGCTGCAATGGTCGTAAGTGTGAAAAACTCTCACTTTTTTCATTGCTATTGTACCTCTGAATGATCACTAAACAAACTGTTGTAAGTTGAGGACTACATGCAATGAATATGATCCTTTGAGCTCTTTGAAGGAAGAATAGGGTTAAATTGAGAAATAGGGATGATATTTTAATATGGTCAGGAAACGTGGAATAGGATTGATCCATGGTGAATAAGGACAGGATGGAAAATATGCAATATTCTAGATAAGAATTTCTGCCTGTTTGATCTGCAGAATGAGACATAAATTACTGGAAATGAGATGTAATACTAAAGGACACTCTTGGCTGGAGACTACACATGAGCTGTGATGAATATTTCTCCATTCCAATGTCTTCCAGATAGGTTGGTCATGCAGTCTGGGAACTAGGGGCATCTAGTCTCAATACATATAGAAATCAACAGGTTAGGAAAAACTATTCTCCTTCCATATTATCCATGCCTGCCACTTTCAAAATTAACTACCCTTTTTATTCAATAAGCAGAAGTCTGGTTGTAACTCAACTGGCAAATGAACAATACATTTTATTCAACAGGCAGAATTCTGGGTTGTAACTGGACTGGCAAATTTCCCATGCATAAGTCAGAGAGAGAAAAGGAGAAAGAGAGAGAGGGAGGGAGAGAGAGAGAGAAAGAGAGAGAGAGAAAGAGAGAGAAGGAGAGAAGGAGAGAAGGAGAGAGAGAAAATTACATTCTCCTCAGTGAAGAATGTAAAGTCAGTGAGATACAAGCCACTAAACTAAAGCATAAAGAACCATTACACATGTAGTCATTATACCAGCATGTGCAAATGTTAACTGTCGTCCTCACATCCAACTTAATCAAGTCTAAAAGTGTAACTTCAATGACTTCTGAAAAAAAGGCTACAAGCGTTGGATTCTGGGGATGATTCCACAAAGTTGGGAATCATGAAAGAGGTCTCGGCAGGAAGAGACGATTATGCTGGGATGTGAGAATTCACCACAACGACTATTTACAAGCTATACATCCAGCTGTTAATTTCAAGTTATCAAAACCAATCAGCATATCCAACTTCTCAAACAACATCTGATCACCATCATCATGCTGGCAATCGTGTGCTGACAAACATATATAGCAGAGCTGAATTTACTTAAGTATACAGCACTGGTTTCCTTCACTAAACACTAAAATGTGACTTCAATTACCAAGTCAGCTCTTACGCAGTGTTAGAAACTAGGAAAACAAAAAAAAATAGTCATGAACTCTTACTTGGAATGGAAAGTACAGCTGGGGCAAAACAGAAAGGAGTTTCATGTGTTCATAAGCAGCAAAAGGAAAAATAAATGGTCTTTGAAAAGGAAAGTTTGCAATAGACTAATTTCCTGATTAATCAAAGCCACATTCCTTCCAATGTAGCAAGGCTTGTTAATTTTTTGGTGGCCAAAGGTACACCTGACAGATTTTTATGGAGACAAGGGCAAAATAGGTAGGGCCCCTGCTTATAGATTGACTTATTGGTTGATTATGTTATAAAGAATGTATTTATTCATACCTTTTAGATACTAAGAACTGTTTACAAACAGAGAAAATAGAGAAGAAAATTAAATTATCAACTCTCAAAAGGACACCTACTGAGGCAGACCAGGTCCACCCTTCACATCAAAAGCTCCATGGAACACGATTGCTTTAAAAGCTTTCAGGGGGGGGGCTCCCTGAATTAAAGGGCAATGTGTTACACAGGAAGGAGGGGGGGGCAGAGAAGACTGTAACCAAAAGGCATGCCTTTGGACTCACATTCTTTTCATCTCACAAAGAATGAGGATCCTCAGCAGACTCTCTTTATATGCATACACAAGCTGAGATAAATAGGAATGGGAGAGATGATCCTGTAAGTATTAGGGTGCTAAGTTGTGTAAAGCTTTGTAGATGTTAACTTACATGTTAGTTTGGATTCAGAAGCCTGTTGGCAGCAATGCAGCAACCAAAGAACAGGTGCAGCACTAACAAACTTTTTTCCCCCTATTAGTAAAGCTGCTTTTTCCTATTAGTAAAGCTGCTTTTTCCTATTAGTAAAGCTGCTTTTTCCTATTAGCAAAGCTGCTGAAGCTTGGATTATTTTATTTATCCAATTTGTACAGCTGCCTATCTCAAGACAAGTGACTCTCTTTATATTATGGATTATGGATATGTTTACAGTATTGTAGTATGTTCCTTTGCATATGTATGATTGTGTTTGTCATCATTGTAAATACTGATTTATTGTTGGATGTTACATTGTAATTAAAACTAATTTTATTGGATAAAAAAATTGTAATTATTGTGTTCTTTTTTGATAACAGTGTGTAGATATTGGTGATTATGATTATGATGAACCAATGGCAGCTTCAGAGTTGTTTTTAAGAGTAACCTTACCTAAAGTGTATTGTAGTAGTATAAGTAGTGTAAGTGTGAGATGGTAACGTGATGCATCACAGATGTAAGAGCTTCCTGGTCCAAGAAAGCCTGCCCCTGGCAAAAAGCTTCATCTGCTTCTTGAGCTGGAACCACAAACCCAGAAAGATGGCCTGCATTTCCAATGGGAGCATGATGACATCTTAAGTTAAGGATGGGACTGGGGTTGAGCCATACTGATCACCTGCAAACAAGAATTACACCTTGCTTGGAATTAATCCGAGATTATTATCCATCCAATCTCTCACACTAGGTCAAAATTTCCATATCATTTACAGCCTCCCCAGGATGCCAATGTATTGTTGAGTATCACTGCCATATTTATGAATTCTCACCGCAAACCAAAGGATGACCACTCCAGCAATGTTATGTAGATATTAAACAACATAGGAGAGAAAGCAGAATTCCATAGTATCCCAAATTGGAATTTCCAAAGGCTTCACTGCTGGTCCAGTATGCATACCAACTGGAATTGCCAGCTCAGGAGGAAACAGAACCACATATCTCTTGAACACCATACCTTTAGACATTCCAGAAGGGTATCACAGTTGGTGGAATGAATGTTGTTTAAAGATCTAAGAGATGTGCAGTCTCTCACTCTGGATTCAGATTTTATTTCCATCTCATATGTGCCCCATTAAAAGTTCTCACTCTTTCCTGGACTAAAGACCACAATCAATCATTGAGCAGTATGCCAACAATCACTCATCAAAAAATAGATGGGATTGGGATCTATTTATATTAATTTGTATTTAAGTACAATTAAATTATGTAATATAATTTGTGGTATGGTTGTCATACTTATGAATTTCCTCTTATGTATTATGATTGTGCATTGTGCTCTTCCTCCTTTAGGTGTTAAAAATTACATTCATTATCAATTTTTGGACATAAAAGTTAGGAGGCTGCACCCAAAACTTTGGAGAGCCTTGTACAACCCTAGGACCCCTGGTTTAAGATAATTATTTAAAATATATAGTTAACTGATGAGTGTTTGCATGTGTTTCAGTCACTACTTGTGGTATTTTCATTAAATATTATGAAGAATTTCCCACAGTACTAATTATGTTGGGACCCAATACTATGTGTTATTAAACAGGCATATGCTTTCCAGAAGTCCAAAAATGAAACCTTAATCATTAATACAGTATATTAAATAATGCTTGAGACTAATAGCACTCTGGGAAATCAAATAATATTCCATTGGCTTTTGGGGGGCATAAGGATAAATAGCATAGAAAATCAAATAAGAAACAGTGATCTATGGAAAATTTGAATAAGTTTTATTCAATGAAAAAAGACAAGGAATTCAGAAAATGGCAGAGCAGCTAAGGGAATTTCCAGGGAGTAATTCATTTTACTCAGTGCTGAGTTACAGAAGGAGAAGTCAGAAACAGAAACACAAAGAATCTTACTACAATAAACAAAATTAGAATTTTGGCGGCTTCCTGCCACAGCAAAGAGGAAGAAAAATTTACAAGATGCAGGATCCATAGACACTAACAACACACATACACACACACAAACCAGGAAACACTTTTTGCTTGCACAGGCACCACTTCACTTGGAAATGAAGAGATGATATTTCTGAATTAAAGAGGAAGAGAAAGAGAAGGCAAAGGAAACAGCAAGAGGTCTAGTCTTTTCATGGTAGTGTTAGATGGATTAAATGGAGACTTCAACAGATGAAGGAGTAGCTAAGATGTCCTATCTATAGTTTGGGATGTGCTCTTTGGCAAACTGTACTCCTTGATTTCCACAAGCCATGGTTCTCCCAGATCAGCTGAAGGGTAAGTATTGAAGTATTTCTCCTTCATCTGATTCTGTGTGCAGGTAATGCCAACTGGCTGTTCCACACTATGAAACCCAACTCAGAACTAAGATTGCTTAGGATTGCAGGAATATTATGCTTGCGAGTTGACAAATGAAAGGAACTGAAGGAGTTTCTTCCCAGCTCCTGTAAAACTGAAAATCCACCACACTGGATGTCCCTGACTGGCCTATTCTCACTCAAAGGTCATTTTGTTTGGGTTTAAGCCCAGTCTGTGATTTAAAAGATCTGGCTTCAAATGGCTCAGAGAAGTTTCTAGCAAATGAGGAGGCTGGCTGTCCTCTTCTGCAGTTCTTTAGAATGGCTCTAACTATTGATGGAGAAGTATGAGGTTTTCTTCTCCTTTTTTTTTAGGACATTTCTGTCCTGAGGCAAAAATATTTCTAGCACATTTTTCCACCTGGGGGGAAAAAAATGGAGGGTAAAAGAGGTGGTCACGATTAGCAAAGCAGAATCAGAAAGAGATAAAAATGGGAGAAAAGTTGGGTCAGGTGACTGACTTGGGCTCATGACTTTCTTCCTTTCCTGAAAACAGTTTTAAAGCATTTGACTTTTGCTCTAACTGCAAATGGAATGATCCAGGAAGCATTCATGGCTCTTGCAACATTACCAAAATGTATTCAGATACCCTTTTGCTACATCTGCCATTGTTAAGCAAGACCCAGCAATCAGCAGTGCAAATAAAAGGAACAGCTGCACAATTTTTGTTTGCAATAGCATCCCTGGGTTCTTTTTAACTTAATTTTTATTCTCCTCTGCAGCTAGAATTACTGAACATAGGGGACATGGAAGAGACAATTGAAGGCATGCCAGTTTTGTTCAAACTGATGTTCTATCACAGTCTTTCTAGTGCATTGGGGTGCTGGGTTAACTGTAAAAGAGACCTGCTGTTTGATATCAGCATATTTGGCCTGTTGGTTTGACCATAATATTACGTTTTTGCAAACACTGAGCCAAATTGGGGTACAATTTAGAGAGCAGTACCAAATGAGTGAATGTCTATGGAAATTCTCAGTCATCCAGGTCACAGTTATCCCAAAGGTGTTTTTTCATGAGACAACTGGACTTTCTTGTTTTTCTTTGAAGACATTTCACTTCTCAACCAAGAAGCTTCTTCAGCTCTGAGCTAAATACTTCAGCTCTGAGCTGAAGAAGCTTCTTGGATGAGAAGTGAAATGTCTTCAAAGAAAAACCAGAAAGTCCAGTTGTCTCATGAAAAAGCACCTTTGGGACAAATGAGTGAATATACACATTCAGAACTTTCGCATGTTAAAGAAATAGTCCAGGCAAAGAGTTATAGACTTTATTATACTTTGGATACAACCTTGCCAAACGTATTTAGGCACCACAGATTTTAAAATGGGAAAGATAAGCACACACATAATTTTCTCATTGGTAAAATTGGGATGTACTTGTTTTAAGTTTGTTTATTAAATTTCTATGCTGCCCATCTTACTGCCCAGTTTGCTGGAATTGATCCACTGGTGTATAGGTAACTATGATATAAATGAATCCAAACTTATTCCTTCAGTATGGTAAGGAATCTGTTCTGCAGTTCTGTAGTTCCTGACCAATTGATACGAAAATCATGGAACCAGTTCCATCTCTTCCATATGAAGTTGCAATCAGATCTGCCAATTTCATCATTAAAAGTACTTAGCCTTTCAAAAATTGGCAAGCAGTTGTTTGCCAGTGAGCAGAAGAATGCAGCCTACGTCGTCCCTCACCAGTGGCCATTTCCCTTTTAAGTAGCTCAACAATGATCTCAATTTTCTAACAGGCCTGTGTGAGTTTAATCTTTCAGCAACTAGCTAGCTACATGCATGGTTTCTCATCCAGTTACAAATATGCTTCCACAGGCATGGACCCCAACTGGATCTGGGTGGCTATCTAATTTATAAAAGGACTAGATTATCTCCCCTGATGTGAAGTGGAATGTCTTCCACCCTTCAAGAATGGCTAGAGACAATTGGATACTTGTGGGAATTTGAGAAGAGTTAAAGCTCACCAGCACCAGGACCAGTGATCCTCTCACTGGTTTTCCCTCAACTTCAGAAAGAACCTTTGTGGAGGAGGGCATTGGGCTCTGAGGATGTTTGCATGTCTTTGAAATACAAATCCTGCCCTTGGGGACTTTTCAGAAGCAAAAAAAGGGGGTTGGGCCTTTCCTTTTTTGCCAAAAGGGTCACTGGGAGGGGAAGAAATTAAATTCTGACAATAAGCATCCTTAGAAACCAATTTCTCCTTCCTCTGACAATCCTTTCAGGGGTGAAAAACACCCTCTTGTCTATAAACATCCAATCAACAGAAAAATATTTTCCTCAGGAGTTTGGTGGGCAGGAGGAAAAACAGCTATACTGCCCAGCAGATAAAATTGCCTTTGGCCAGTGCAGTCCTTTTCACTTCATCATCTGGATGTTCATGTTTTGCCTTCTTACTTTGGATACTTCTGTTAAAATATCCACAACAGCATTACAGAAATATGCATCACGTATTGGAATAAGGCTTAGCCTGATTTAAAAGGGGAAGCAGAAACTTACTGTTCTCATGAAAATATAGAAAATATTTAACCACAATATTCTTATAATAAATACAGAGGGTAGTTTTTTTCTGCTTTTTGTCAAGAATATGAGATACAAGTTAAAATGAGTTTAGATTTTTCTTTCAAAACACAGATGGCTTTCATACACGTAAGCATCATTTTTCCCCATCTTTTGAGGTACCTAGGTTCTCATAGATGCACACATCATATACTGTGATGCATAGGCAGCACCATATAGTATTTTTATTTCTGAAGTGATAATCTATTTACTTGGGCTAGTCACTCTCTCTCAGCCCATCTCACCTCACAGGATTTTTGTTGTGGAGAAAATAAGGGGAAGAAAGTGTGTTGGATATGTTTGCCACCTTGAGTTATTTGTAAAAATAATAAAGGCGGGAAATAAATAAATAAATAAATAAATAAATAAATAAATAAATAAATAAATAAATAAATAAATAAATAAATAAATAAATAAATAAATAAATAAATAAATAAATAAATAAATAAATAAAAGGACACAGCATGATACAACAGCTGTTTTCAATTGCCCCATCCTTTTGGCTGACAGGAGACATTTCTTTTTAACTATTATAATGAACTAGTGGTATGAGCCAGATGATCATATTGTGACAGGCGCTACAATTATTTTGTCCCTTAATCCCAGGGAATGGAGTATTCTTTTGAAATTACAGTGAAAGAAATGTACTGTTTTGTAAGACTGTGTGGAGCTTCGAAGAAGGCTTTAATTTAATAAAGACTTTAGTCAAAGGCCTCCTTAAGGATGTATCTCAGTGTTGTAAGGCTGATGGACCAGGTGTAAATCCTCCTTCAATCTTGGAAATTCATTGGTGACATTGGTAAGCCAGTCCCACTCAGCTCCACTGCACTGGAAGTTTATGGGAATAAAAAAAAGGGTGACCTCACATAAGACAAACATAAGCTTCTGTCTTATGGGATGTAAATCTAAAAAGCAAATAAAGCAAGACTTCTCTTTGGAGAATCTGGCTGGAGCAGTTCTGCCATTTGATAAGATGGGTATATGCAGAGACTTCTTTTCCATGAAGCAAAATTGCCATCCAATTGTTGCACTATTTTGAAGCTTCAGTTCAAGGCACTGAGGTGGAGCATCCCAGTTAAAATATCAGGATAGGATAGGATAGGATAGGATAGGATAGGATAGGATAGGATAGGATAGGATAGGATAGGATAGGATAGGATCGAGATCACATGAAGTTCTAGTACAGCTGTACAAAGCTTTAGTAGCACCACATTTAGATTATTGCATCCAGTTCTGGTCACCACAATATAAAAGGATGTTGAGACTTTGGAAAAAATGCAGAGAAAAGCAACTAAGATGCTTAAAGGGTTGGAGATTAAAACATATGAAGAATGGTTACAGGAATTGGGTATGTCTAGTCTAATGAAAAGAAGGACTAGGGGTGACATGATAGCAGTGTTCCAATATTTGGGGGGCTCCTACAAAGATGAAGGAGTCAAACTATTTTCCAAAGCACCAAAAGGCAAGATGAGAAACAATGGATGAAAACTAACCAAGGAGAAAAGCAATCTAGAACTAAGGAGAAATTTCCTAACCGTGAGAGCAATCAACCAATGGAACAACTTGCCTTCAGAAGTTGTGGATGCTCCATCACTAGAGGCTTTCAATAGACAATCATTTAACTGAAATGGTATGGGGTCTCCTGCTCAAACAGGGGCTTGGACTAGAAGACCTCCAAGGTCCCTTCTAACTATATTATTCTGTGACATAATTTTACAAATGGTGGTGTTGCTTCCAATCACAACACTGTAGCAACATCTCAAGTTGGAGTGGCAGGGCTTTGTACAATCCTACTACTTTATATAACCATGTAATCTACCCAGAAGATCTCCATTCCATTATAGTGTGCTTAGGCGATGGTTTACTTCATTGCTTTATTAATATGAATTCTGCTATTTGCACATTACTAATCACTAATTTAGCTGGGCAGGGAAATCACAATCACTGTCTGCAGCTCGGAGCCTGATAATGCAATATGAAATCTTTACAAAATCCAACTATGTGTTCTCTTCTTTTGTTAGCTGCATCCCAACAAGGAGGAGATCAGTCAAGGGTTTTGCCAGAAGCCCTTTCACGTGTGCGCCACCTAGTCTGTCTCCACACAACTTTGCTGAAGTTTCTCTTGTGACAGTTCCACATCAGGAGGAAACTGTGGAATAAAGATCTGAGAAGTCAGACTGCCGAGGGGAACGTGGACAAAGAATCCAAACAACTCTATAAATAAGAAGCCAGCTAAAAAAATTCTTCTCAGAATCTGAAATACTCCTGCCTGTAATTAGTTTATCAGTGTAATTGTTTCTAATTAGACTCTAGAGGCACATCAGAGACTTGAATAGCTTTACAGAAGGGTGGGGGAAAGGCGGGAGGGAGAAGAACAGTCTCCACTCCCACGCTAATGACAATCATAACCCTCTAAGCTGTCAAGGAGGCTTCTGGTCTAATTGAAACCATTCTTCATGGAATGGGAGGCAAGATGATTTGTGAAAAAGACACCCTCAGCATGTAATTTTCTATGTAACAAATCTCAAAAGATGGAAGCTCTTTGATCTTGATTCTTCTGTTATTGCCGTTCACACTGGGAAGGGTGCTTTAATGAAACAATCTCAGGGTAAATTACTGCCTTTGAAGTCCTGAAAATGTGCTGCCAACCCAATTTCTGGTTTTGTGGAGGTTGCAGCAGCAGTCACTCAAGGTTGCTTAATGGAGCACCAAAACTGGAACATCAAGACATCAAAGGTTAAGGTGGCATGTGATTAATAAGCCAAACTATTCATTTGTTTCTGCCTTAGAGGCAATCTGACACGTTATTGTCCTTGGCTAATTTATACTTTGTGAGTAGTTGCTGTTATTACTTATAAAGTCGGCCAAGGAGCAAAGTGAAATTTACATGGCGTGGGTTGCATTTGTAAATTGAGACATAGGTTCTAAGCCAGGGATGGGCTCAGAGCTTCAACAGAAACAACAACAACATTTGTACAACACTTCCATGTACTTGAAGCAATCTGCTGACATTTGGAAATTTATTTGAGGGGTAGGCAACCTAATATCAGTTGAAGACTAGCTGCATACACTGAATTAATACACTAAATGAATAAGCTGTAGGAGGTATTCTGGATGCCAATGATGGGTGAAATCAAAGCTACTATTTCTCTCTCTCTCTCTATTTCATTAAGAAAAGGCTGCCATTAGGTTGCCAGATAAAGGCCTTTTGAAATTAGTCTGAGAGTCATATGTGAGTTGCATTCCTACCTTAAAACAAGGTAAGTCACTAATAACCCTACCTCTACCTTACAACAAGCCTGCTAATTTTTTATCATTATCAATCTCACAAATTAGGGAAGGGGGATGGGAAGATGGGAAGACACACTTGCTTAACACACATGGCCAGTTTGATCTTGTGATCTTATATTTTGCACATTTCTCTCTCACACACACAAGCACGTACACTTGGACATGCACACACAAAATGGGATCCAAACTCCATCCAGCTTTACTGTTAGAACCAAAGGACTTTGGGCAGGCTCCATCTGCCTATATACGCTGCCATTATATTTGCAGTTCTCTATACACAATGATATAGACATAAGACAAGCAGGGGAGAAGGCTACCATGGGGCCCTCAGGAACAGAGGACCTGGCTGGGTTTCAGTATTTGTAAAGGTTGTGGCAGTTGTGGGTTCGCTATGCAGAACCCTGGGAGGGACTTTGTGTCACAATCATTGCAGACAAAAAGGCAGATGAAAACTGTATGCGTAGTCCTCAACCATTTGTTTAGGACCATTCAAAATTACAACAGAACTGTGCAAATATTTGAAAATCCAATGAAAGCTCATAAGAACAGACTTGTCTCTAGGTATATAATGCTGGACTTGCATATGACAATCTATTTGTTAATGAAGAAAGTCAACTTGTCTATTACTTCTTCAGTAAAGTGTTACTACTACTGGAAAGTAGACACATTTCACATATGAGTTTTCCTAATAAAAACAGCTGGAAACTCTCCTTTTTACGCAATCACTTGTTTGTTTCACAATGTATTCAATTTTTAACGGACTGCTCAGGATTTAAGAGGGTTAAATCCTCAGCAGTCCATTAAGAGATGCTTAGATACTGTATGTCAGTCATTATAATTTTCCAGGATATCATTAATTGAATGTGAATAACTGAATATGTCATTTTAAAAGCTTGAAAATCAATATTAACTCTAAGCTAAGTATAGATATCAGAAACTACGGCACACTATAAATCATAAAATTCAGTTATTACCTGCAATAAATTCTATCCATACTAGTAAAAGTCTAATTTAGTTTAGAAGTCATATAAAATTAAAATATACACTTTCTACTTACAGAAATCTCTATTTTGGATGTGGCACAGATCCATGTATTGAACTGTAATCTAGGAATCTTTTCCAAATGGAATTAAATTCTGTGTCAGAATTACTTCTGAAATACAAAATTATTCTAGACATTGAGTCATATTCCCACAACATAATTAACTGTTCTTCCCTAGAATTGATCAAACATCCTTTCCAACAAAAGGCATACAGGATCTTTGCAGTAGTTAGCATATACAAAATTAGGTTGCCTAGGTATAACTTTCAGTGTAAATTTAATATTCTTCTGTTCAAATTCCTATTGTTGTATTTTAGAAAAAATTAAAAATTCCAAGGAATAGAGGATCCTAGAAGCCTTCAAGAATATCCTAGGATATTTTGTTTTTCACATTTTGTATAATTAGATAATTATCATTTAGCTAAGTCTCTACAAGAGGATTAATGTTTTTGTGAGTGTGACCTAAAATAATGATACTGAGAAAGAAGAAACACTACTGGATTATTATTTGGGTTTAGACTGGACAAAGATAGATTGGATAAATTAGATTGGTTTAGATTCAAGGCTATGAGAGACTTAAAATGTTAATTTCATCTATTAACAGTTAATCCATATGTGGTCACCTGTGAACAATAAAATTCTCAGCATCTCTCAATCACTCAATTATTCTTATTTCTCTTTGAATACCTTATCTACTTCAATATATGTCTCAGCAAATGCTTGAATTTATAATTAGTCTCTGATGAAGAAATAGCATAAAGCAATGAATGTTAGCTACATCTGTGAATCTCCATATGTTCTAAATCTGCAACTCCCTACTTCTTTAATTAGAGAAAAGACATTATCTACATTTATTGGTGACTCAGAACCTTTTATGAACTTTTTGCATAAAAATAAAAAAAACTTTTAATTTATGGTTTTGATTATTAGATAGGGTGGATTATACAAAGAAGAGTAATATGTATCTTTAGAGAGAGAGATTAAAATATATGTGTGCTTATAACTACTGTGAAGAATATCAGAAGCCACTTCTTTTTTTCTTTCTTTTATATTTTTCTTCACCTTTTCTTTTCTTGCACTTTTTGCTTTTGCTTTGGTCTTTTTCTTTTTTCTTCTTTATATTAGTTAGTGTTAATTTTTATCTTCTTGTTTAAAAGTTTGGGGGTTTTTGTATATACACACACACACACTGAGAGAGAGAGAGAGAGAGAGAGAGAGAGAGAGAGATACACCCCTTTCAGAAGTGCTAACTAGCACATTCAGTGCTAGAAAATATCTGTAGAAGTACGTATTCTAATAACTGGATAACCACAAAGCTACCAGTCTTGCTATAAACCCAATTCAGTCAGTCAATGTTTATTACAGTCAAAGACCAGTACAATTAAAAACACTCAAGAAATATCTAGTTAAAAATTCTAGAATAAAATAATACAAATAACAAATAAAATCTATGTTAAAATCATAATTTGGCATCCTATCTGTCAGTTGCACGTAAACTAGAACATGGCCTAACTATAAACCTAAGTGAGGTATAACTACTTTAAAAGCAACAGTGAGCCAAAAGTGTGGACAAAATAAATTGTCAACATTACTATATGCAAAAACAAAATTGCATTTACCAGTTAATATACTTAATGGCTCCATCTATACTTATGTTGGAACTACCAATATGAAAGTTGGCACATGAAAATATAAGTGGGACTATTGCTGACGCCATCTCTGTAACAAATCATGTTGTGCCATGGCACTTTCAAGCAAACAACCAATAAACCCATCACATTTCCATTCAACTTTATGCTGACTAGTGCAACAGGGAAAGGTTTAAGTTATAAATTATTTTCAAAGTTCTTAAGCTGAAAAAAAAGTTTACAATGCTACTTCTGTTAACGCTTTTCTTATATTGTTATTGTTGCTTTTGCTATCTACAGGAAGGAGAGAAAATTGACATATACAAAATTATCTCTTTCATCATAATCTTCACATTCAATTACAGTGGAAATGAATAAACGGGAAAAATCCTCTACGAACTTGACTTTATTTGCAAAAATGTGGATTTAAGGAATAAATGAAACATGTAATTTAATTTCTTCTCACACAATGTTTTTCTTCTTTCTTTCTGTACTTCCCCTAGTAGCCCTGCATATATCCCCAACTTACTCCAAAGAATTGCTTATTCTTCCAGAGTAGATGTGGGAAGTTTACAGACCTTGTCTGATCTCAAGAAGCTAAACAGGATCAGCCTGGATTAGCACTTGGATGGAGACCACCAGGGCTGCAGACTAGATCAGGAAATTGAGAAAACATTCTAGAAGAAAACAATGACTTACTGTTTCCATAATGTTGCCAAAGAAAATTACATGGATGTGTCCATGTGGTCATCAGGAATCGAGTACAACTCAAGGAGGTATTTTTCCTTTTACTCTTATGGAAGACTGCAGGGGGAGCAGGAACACCATCCTCCAGTGGTCTGCTTCACTTGTAGAAGAACACCGATAAATACATTTTAAATGTTCTCATTCCTTCTCCCACCCCAATATACATTTGTTATTGTAGATACTACTGGATGCAAGAAATTTAATTAAACAAAATGTGCAAAAGCAAGAAAGAGAAAGGAGAGAAAGTAGCATACATGGATGTAGAATGTTACTATATATTTCTGGTATTGTAAGCCTGATATATGCTATTTTATTTCTCTTATCCTCCTTTGGAAAAAAAAATATTTTGTTTTTTTAGCCACTTCATAAGCATTACGTAGTCACTTTAGTCACTACATAAATCTTATGTACTTATGTAGTGACATAAGTCACTACAATATGGTTTAGGTGCTTAATTGTCTTCTGTATAATTACTTATAGGAAAATAAAGATCATTAATAAAATGTGGTTGGTCAGAATTATATAGAACAATTATAAACCATAACGCGATCACACCCCATATCGTATGAGGCTATTGCTTTGTATAACTAATATCTCCATGTTACTCTGGCTGCACAATGCCATGATAGATGCATAGAAAACGAGAGGTGTCTAAACCTGACATTATCCCTTGTCAGCCCTTCAAGGTAGACCATGTTAGGAAACCAATGCCATGTAGATCTGTACTACTTTTACTGTACAGATAGTCATCAATTTATGGTCATAATTGAGCCTGGAATTACGGTTGTTAATCATGCTGATCATTGAGCAGGTCATCATGTGACTGGCCCAATTTTATTATCTTGGGGGGGGCACTAAACAAACACAGTAGTTGTAAAGCAAACGCAGCAGTCATGAAGTGAACCCATTTTTCGCAATGGCTGTTTCTGCTAAAAACCGAAAGTAAACACTGGTTTCCAGCAAAAAAAAACAAAAAACATTGTCAATCATAATCATGTGACCTCAGGGTGCTGCAGACAACCATAAATTTTGGTCAGCTACTGAGTGCCAAAAATGCAATCATGTGACTCTGGGAGGCAAATGTCAAAACTTCAAATCCAAGTTGTTAGTACTTTTTTGGGGAGCTCATTATAACTTTTAATGATCCTTAAGCAAGAACTAACTACCTGTAAAGTTGTAGCAATGGAATCTTGCAAGTCTGAATGCACTGTCCACCTCATTTTATCGCCCCCCCCCCCACTCCCACTTTATCTGTATGGCTGAGCCTGGACCAAGAAAGTAGCATGAGGGGAAGGGCTTGTCTTAGATGTTTACTCATGCTACTTTCCTAGCCTAGGCTCAGACCGCTTTTTTCTGAACTTGTCTTGGTATTGGATCTTCCAGGTGTCCTTCAAAACCATTTCCTCTGCCTTCTACACCACCATCACCACTTTTTAACTTGTTTTCTCTCTGGCAATTTGTTTTTTGGCAATTTGTGATGATTTAGTATTAAGACTGCCAATCAAAGTTTAATAATGCAGATTCCAGTTTATATTCTAGAAGGGGGAGAAACTGAGAGGATTTATAAGGTGTGAATGGAAGCTTTGGGTCTGAGGGTAGCATGGAATCCACACCCAAGGAAACCTCCATCTGTCAAGGAAACCGGTTGATGAATATATATTCAATACCAGGGAAGGAAAGGATTAATAGCCTATATTGTAGTTGCAATATTAATCTGAAAATAGCCACTATTAAGTCATTTAATAAGAGTTAACCCATTTCCTCATTTAAATAGTAACAAAGTGATTGTGCTATTTTACCTTTTTCCATATTTCCCCGACATATAAAATAAAACAAAAGAAACACAATAATCTGCAAACCAGGAAAGAGATTGATGGATCCTTTAGCAATATCCCTGGGTTTATGGAATTATAACTGACTTGAAGAGCAAATATATATAATATATATAAAATAAAAGAATTCATCACAGATTATATGGAGCTTTCCCTTCATTTTATCCATATAACAACTTGTGAGGTAGGTAGGGTTAAGAGAAAGTAACTTGCCTGAAATCATCCAGCGAAATCTGTAATTAAGTGACAATCTGAATCCCAGACTAATATTTTAACCACCAAGCTAATCTGGTCTTATCCATACAGAATCCATATTGTATGGAACATGTAACAAACCCTGAAATGGTGAGGAAGATGGAAGAAGAAACTTACCAGAAGTTGTTTTCCAAGATTTTTATTTTTTTAAAATTTGGGCCTCTTCTTGGAATAACTTGTTCCTCATCAATTACATTTTGTAAGAAAATCCGCTGATTTTTAAAAAACCAAGGGACTCCTCTTGACTGGGGGGGAGGGACACCCACCCCTTTGATCTCGAAGGGCTACCCTATTGCATGCTGGTTCCTATCAGTGCAAAATGAGATTAGTGCAGGGAATAGAGCATGTGAAAATGACAGGGAATTAAGTGAGGAAGGAGAGGGGGAGGGAGTATTCTAACAAATAGACATTTTGTGTGTGTGTGTGTGTGTGTGTGTGTACATGTTGTGCTGCTTGCAGCATGAAAGAAAAGATCCTTTTACTCAAAAGCAGGGTGAACGTTTAATCACTGTCCATCTTAACGAGGGCAGTTTTCTTCACAGTTTTAGAGAACTGCAGACAGTGGCAAAATGTTATCTGAGGTCCATAGCCATGGGCATAGAGCAAAGAAAGTGAATTTGACGACCTGGCTACATCTGGAGTTTATCAGCTCTTTTCCTGGTTAGTATTACAGTAAACAATTATCTGCAGATCAGGAGACAGCAAAGACTTTAAAGACCCAAATTACAGAGAAAGACAGAGAGAAGGAGAACAGAGGAGATAAAAAGGAGTCTATGCATCTTATCGTGCTAATGAAATCAACCTGACAGGCATGCCAAGCTGCAAGGGTATTACACTGTCTGGTATTAAATGAGCAGTTACACCACTGGCTCCTATGTCAAACAGCAAATGGACACAAAAAAGATGAAAAATGTCCAGCAAGGTCACTGAAAGTGATTGATATGCAGCTGCAAGACAGCTGGTCAATTTAAAAAAAAAAACTTCTCAACAGAATTGCCTGGATAATGATATCTGTATTCTTGTTTTCTAATGAGAACTATAAGACTGAGAATTTTGCACAGTATCTTGGTAACGCCTAAAAGCAAGAACATGGCTACAGAAGAGAAATATCTCTGTCAAGCATAATTCTGGCCTCTGATCATAGATATAGTCATTGAACTTCTGAAAACTTCATAGAAGCCACTATAAAGTGAAAAACGGAAAATAAAAGTTTGAAGTTAAGAAACATTCCCATTTGCTTGTTATTTGTGTCTATTTTTTTTCATTAAATTGGCATAAATGCTTTCTAATTTGTTGAAAAAACCCAGCACATATTATCAAATGTGAAAAATGAAAAAGAGAATAAAAAAAAGAGAGAGAGAAAAACCAAGCTACTATGTGGGTGTCAGATTGCAGAAAAGACAGGAAGATAGTTCTAACATCTGGACTGGAGGGATAACTCATCTAGTGTAAAAAGGACACATTTTAACAGTGGGAAAACCTTATTGATCACAAATTGTGTTCATTTATTTTCCTGAACCAATTTTTAGGTTAGACAGTCATCGCCAACACTTATTAGGCTGCTGAGTTTAGAAGACATCACCTCCTTGGCAGCCTGAGAGAATATAGTGGGAATTAGAAGATTCTCACCCACCGCTTTAATCACCAGCTACTAGTCTTTTTAAGCTAAATAATAATAGTTAGTTGAAAAGCAGAACACAACTCCATCAACAATTTGAATGTAGCTCAGACAAAAGTGGGTCAGTAAGGATTATGCCAGTCTTTGCTGTGAAAAGTCCATTATAAAATACCAGTGAATCCATGGCAAATGCCTATGTCACATCAAGAATACAGACTATTTGGGGAGGGGGGCACATAATATGTGGCATGTCTAAAGTAGTTTCCAGATTTAGTCCCTGGTTCTAAAAATGGCTCCTTTTCTGGTAAGTCAGTTTAATATATGTCTATGGAGATTTTCAGTCATCAGGTCAAGGCTGTCCTAAAGGTGCTGTTCTAGACTTTCTTAGTTTCTCAAAATGAGAAGCAAAAACATTTCCAAGGAAGAAAACCAAGAAAGTCCAGTTGCCTTTTGAACAGCACCTTTGGGTTTAAAATATAGGTTCTGAACTTGAACTTCTGGAGGAAGCAAAAGTTGGAATGGCTGGGAAAGATTGCCATTTCACTGCGAGCACATAGCCCACATCTGTAGTAGCTCCATCAATATCTCCACCAGCCATCATTGAGACATTATTAAGGAGTGTTCCTCCACAACTCTTCCCACCAAACAACCCCCCACCCAAAAAAACCTACATTACTGACAAGAAAGGAAACAAAAACATTATTTCACTTATAATACAATCGAAGAGCAGTAGTATTTCAAAAGGTCTTCAATTTCCCCCTTCCTCTCTATTATTCTCAAAGCATCAGGAGGCTAGAATGACATACCTTTACTAACACATGCTAAAAGACTGTAACTTATTTTTGAGTTGGGCCAAAAAAAAGGACTAAAAAATGTCCAGGATATAAACACACCCTACTAAAGCTAGTTTAATTTCTTATGGATACAAAAGGCCAAGAAATATCAAAGGCAACCTCTATCTTTATGTTTAGAATCAAAGCAGACAGTAAATGACAGATATATGAAGCATATATTTACAGTTGCTTTTTTCTAAGAAAAAAAAAAGAATCTGTAAGAGGCAGTTAAGTTAAAACTGTAAAAGATAAAGGGGGGAAGGTGTGAAAAAACACTGAGAGAGAGAGAAAGGAGAAAATGCTCTTTTTCTACTTAATCTGTTTCAAACCTCTTGTTTTCCACATTTTTTTTATTTTTACAAATAACCCAAGGCAGTGAACATATCCAGCACATCTTCTTCTTCCTATTTTCCTCACAACAACAACCCTGTGAGGTGGGTTGGACTGAGAGAGAGTGACTGGCCCAAAGTCACCCAACCAGTGGACAACAGTGGGAGGAAGGAGCAGCTTCTGCATTTAGCTTCCACACTGAAACCAACTCAAAATCTAATGTAGTCTAATTTATGCCATATTTAAATTAAGTCTCGAGTCACTGACTATATATTGATTTTTCTGTGACATATAAAGAATTATAAGAAAAAAATGTAATTGAATATCTGTAGGATTAATTCGCTTTAGTATTTCAATACTTGATTATTGGCAAGGAGATATGTAGACTGGAATCCCTGCAAATGTTATAAGAGTCATCTTGTAAGGGATATGGGCGGCATAAAAAATTTAATAAACAAACAAACAAACTATGGCTAAAACACATATTTAAGCCAGAAGAATTCATAGTTAGTCCAAGTTTCTTACATGTTAGTACAGTCTGTCTAACTTTAAACTATGGATAAACTGAGAGTATCAGCTAGATAAAAGTTTAAAAACTAACTTTTTTGGAAAGGGAAGAAAAAGGAAACACATCAGAGAATGCCTTGTTTTTCTCAGTTACTACTACTACTACTAGTAATACGCAATTTTCACATTGCCTTATATACTCTATATTTCAGTCAGTTTGAAATCCAGCATAGCTCTGTGGCTATGCCGGATCAGGTGGGACACAGCAGTGGGTCAGGATTCACCAAATCCAAAAGTAGATGCTCATCTCTCCTCACTCATTAACAAATGCTTCTGCAGCAGCTTTCTTCAATCTGGTGACCTTCTGAAGTTTTGAACTACACCCCCCCTCCTCCTCCACCACCACCCCCCGGCAGAATTCCCGGCCTGTTTGAGTCACAATAACAAAATTTCATTCTGCTTTTTAATCTCCTTGAGGTCTTTTTCTAATTGCTCTGTGAAGAACCCCAATATACTTGGAATGAAGAATATATTTGATGTCAGGGTGCTGGGTGTTCCACAGCACAAGGATTTTTATACCAGAGTGGATGAGATTCCCTCACTGAAGGAAGACTGAAGCGCTTAACATCTAACTTAACTAAAAGTGATCTTTCAACCGTCCCAGAGAGGACAACATTCTTTGAGGCAGCCCTCAAGGTCTGGAGATTCTTTTAAGATCATCAAGCTCATTGGCTCAGGATGATTGGCTACTAATCCTACTTCAACTGGAACGTGTTAAAATGACCCTGCCTACAGCCTCGTATTTTTCCATTGCTTCATAGGCCTGAAGTATAATCCGCAATTCTTTTCCTGTTTGTGCCACATCTTATCTAGATCTTTCTAATAGTTTTTTCAAGTAGCAACATTTTCTATGGAGGATGGGGAAAGGAGCAAGAGATCTGAACTATATTAAGCTGATGTTACTCAATCTGTTTACATTGGCTATTTCAGATTCACAATTGAAGGAATTTGAAGTTCTCACCAATATGTGCATTTATATTCCTGTCAGCCGAGCACAGTTTATTACTTCTACAATAAATAAATGGATGGATTGTCATTTAACATGCAAACAGCTTTGTCAAGAACATTACTTGAATAATTACAGCCTGATTTTTAACCTCTTTTTGGAGTGGGGCAAAGTGTTTGAATATGTGATGAACAGCCCCACTCCAGGTAGTTTGGGTTACAAAGAATCTTTAGACTTAGTGTGGCTGACAGTCCAGTCTGGAACCAAAACTGCCTTGATTTCCTGTTAATGGCTGGGGATTCTGATTCTGTCCTGGTTCTGCAGAACCAATCCTGAGATATTCCCTTGTTTTGTGAGGTCATCTGGTAATGACACTGAAAGATAAGCCTGAAATTTTACATTTCCTGGCTGGCACGTTGAAAGTCAAAAACTATCTTGTTCTTTAGTGTGCAAAAACACCCACAAAAAGTCAAAACCAATTAAACCTCTTTTCTGGATCTGGACAAAGAAAAGGAAACCCTAACAAAATTAAAATAAAAAAGCATGGTATGTTGTGTAAATATAATTAGTAATTAACTAAAAGGTCCCATGAGCATAGTGCACAGTATTTGTGATCCACATTGGTTGGTACATATTGGTATAGGTGTCCAGGGCTGAAAAATAGCATGTAAATATCTAATTAAATACACCATAGATTTAATTCCACATTTAATGGTTGTGCAGATATTTCTAACGCCCAATTCATAGTTCTACCAAACCACATTGCTTTGGCAAGTTGTTAACAATTAAAAAGTATGAAACCAAAATAAGTAGTGCATTACCAACTATGTTGTGCTACAGACAGAAAGTATGTATAACTAGGTGCACTATTAGAGGACTTGGAACAAGCAACTTCAAGCCACAGAAATAGGTAAGGGGAAAACTATGAATTACAGAAGTTTCTCCCAATCTATTATGGACTGGATGTGTTTAGATTATAACTGTCTTCATTCCCAGCCACCATATCCATGTTGGTAAAAAATTATGATAGTTGTGATCCAATGCAACTGGAACAGAAGTCAGAAAAAAAAATGACTAGTCAATCAATTCCAGAGCAAATTCCATCTACTATCTACGTATATATAAGTCATTCCTTGACTGATAAATTATTAATGCTGTCAAGTCTCTTAACTCTTAGCAGCCGTTTTGATTCTCACCAAAATGATCTGTTTTCAAATTGACCTTTTAAGTTTTTCATTGGAGCATTCATTGCTGTTATAATCAATTCCATCCACCTTGTTCTTGGTTCTCCTTTCTATTTCCTTCAACTTTTCCCAGCATTTTCAAGGGAGCTTGATATTCACATAATAAGTTCAAAATATAACTGTTTGAGCCTGATCATTGAATGAAATTCTGGATTGATTTATGATTCACTTATTATTCGCCCCAGCAATCCTGCCAAATTCAAAGTATCAAAACTTTTTCTATCCTGCTTGTTCAAAGTCCAATTTTCACAACCGTCTTCAACTTCCAGATCCAGAGTGTCTTCTATAGCAGGAGTCCCCAACCACTGGTCCATGGACCAGTACCGGGCCAGCAACTGGTCCGCACAAACAAGCAAAGCCTCATCCGCAGGATGCAGGCAGCACACAAAACCATGCTCCCTCTGGTCCGTGGAAAAACCACTCTCCACGGAACCGGTCCCTGGTGCTCAAAAGGTTGAGGACCTCTGTTCTATAGAGTCTTTCTATAGAAAGAGTCTACCTATACATAGGCAGTTGGCTTATCAGAGAGAGAGAGAGTTGCAATATTATAATAGTTCTGCATTAGAATATTTCTTTTCAATGTACTAATGTTCCCTGTATGGGAAGATATTAATAATATTCATTATCCCCAGCTACAATCTGAAATAGGTAACAGTGCTGTGCAAAATATAATGTTATAACATTCCCATACTCAAACTTATCTTCTGAACTAAACTACATGAAATCATATGCCTCAGAACTGATTCAGAGGATTTTGATGCTTTTGTGAATGGGCAGAAACAGCTTGTCCTGAACTGGTTTGGAAATCTAAATCTAATCCAGCCCATTTGATTAGGATATGTTCATACCAAATCGAATTCTCTTCACATCAATGATTTGAATAGAATTTGATTGGCTTTCTGAATTGAATCTATAATCAGAATCAGATGTTGCCTGATTCAGATCTAGTATGTGATACTTAAGTGATTTGGCTGAACTTCTTATTACACCTTGAAGATTTTTCCACAGGAAAATCTTCAAATGAACTTTATTATGACTGTTTCCTAATAGCTAACAGCCACTTATTGCTTCAATAGCTGATTAGATATGAAGTTTGATATAAGAACTTACACAAGCTGGGAAAGAAAAATTAAATAGATTTAAGCTTTTGCAATTGTGCACATAAGGATATATACTTCAGTTTCAAACAGCTGTGGCAACACTTTCTGGAAACAGTTTCAAAAAGCTCTGCAAGGTACATTATTGCATATGATTTTTTTCCCCAACTGGATTAGAACAAAATAACCCTAGTAATAACTGATTTGGCGAACTGGACTACATTATATTAAAACTGTGTGTGACTTATTTTGTATGAATAAAAATGCTAATGTTAAACTTTACCAGCTTCAACATATAATCTGATTTATGCTATTACGTTAGAAATAAGTACTTACATATTTTTGCAATCACTGCTTGATGAATTCAATGTGGCAGGTGATCGTGAAAATGGATCTAACATGCACTGAACTCAAGCTAACTCCTATCCTCTCAAACACAAAGTTTTTGCTAGTTGCTTGAATGGAGTTCAACCTTGAAAAGTCAAAAGCCTTTATAATCTGATTTGGTTTTTTTGGGAAGCAATATGTGTGCGTATAGATTTGTAAACAATCAACAGTGCAAATAATTGAACTCATTCACAAATACAACTTGGATTATACAAATATCTGTGAGTTTGCATGTGTGACTATAGATATTGAAATAATTTTTGTCTTCTCTCTGTTCTTTTAATGGTTTAAACAGACTCCTCCTTTTTCTTTTTCTCCCCACGGCTGTTGTCTGTGCATTTTTCTTAAGATTTCCCAGGCGGATATGTCATCTTGTGATACAGCCCAGGGTTGCAAATGTCAGATCTTGATGTTTGACGTGGTGCATCTATTCCTTGGAGAAATATCACCTCAGGGAGGGGGGGTGCCAAGACTTGCACACTGGCATTTCTCAGCAATCACAACACTTAAACCTTTAGCATTCTGAAAACACACCCAGGTAACCTAGAGAACACCGTGGTTGCAGCTGTCTAAAAAAAAAAAAAGATTGCAATAATGGCATCTATTCTCCTTCAGCTAGTTTTGCCTTGTGTGTTGCTTGAGAGGAAGCTTTGAGAGTTGAAAGGAATAGAGATATTACAGCAAACCAGCTTTCATCATCTTGGTGCTCTTTAAAATTGCTGGGACTAACACTTTCAGATTTTCAACTGGAGAGTAAGTTTTTGCAACTTAACCTGCTACTCTTAGGAGTTTGCAGATCTTCTTAAAACTGCTGGTCCTTCATTTTTGTAGGCTTAAATGTGCCTCTCTAAATTATGCCTTGGTTTTATTATAGTTATATTTCTTGCTTTTACTCCAGCAGGCCTTTTGTTTCAAGCACAGGAGATATATCTTTCTAGACATTCATTGGTTAATTGACATATCCTACACATTCTTTATATAGACCAGTGATGTGCACCTAATGGCCTCCAAATGCTACTTAACTGCAAATTCCAACATCTCTCACCACTGATTTGTAAACTACTCAAGCATATTTAGCATTGAGAACCTTATGGCTATCCAGATGTTGTTGAGATAACATCTGGATAGCCATAAAGTTCTCGACTTGAATAGGCCAGGTTAGGCATACACTGTGTTGGATGCAAACCCAATTAGTATATCTAATGGAAAGCTTTCAGTGCTGCTAGCCATTCTTGCAGCACAGAGGGAAGGTTCAAAGCTATGCCTTATAACAATTAGCCTTACTCATTTTGAGTCAGATGACAAGATGTTGTTTCTAAGTGTTTATTACATTCTGCCAAAGGGATCTTCTTTTGTAGAAGAATGCTGGTCAAATCTGAACATGTTAGTAGGGCCAGTTGGGTTTGGGCAAAAGAATGCTGGTATTGAGAGATGTTTTAACCTAGAACAATTGAGTGATTCCACAATCTCATTTTAGCTTCTTTTCTGACTGGCCTTTTCAACCAAATGCCATATTTTAATCCTCCCTTCTCAACCAGGGAAAGTTTCAGCCAGGAACCTTAACTTGTCTTGTATCAAGCATTCTCTGACTTAAAAAGTTTGGAAATTTCTTGCACCTAGTAGGAAAATCATTTCAATACTATACACATATATTTTATGATTATTTTGCTTTTTTTGTTACAAAGTGCTTTTTCATTGTGTTAAATCATTTAACCTAAGTCAGTAAATGTTGTAAGCTGGATCTTTCATAACAACTTATCAAATTCTAGGCTGCGTAATGTATTTTTACTGACAATTTTGTTTCTTGGATTGGCATTGGATTTGCTTTTTTTTTTTGTCTCTAAGAGTAATAATAGAAATGTCTCTCTATAATTGGAAGAAAATAAAGGATTAAGTAAACAGTATACACAGATGCATTTGTGGTGACTGTTGAAAATATTAATGATCGCAAACAAGTTTTTCTTTTTGTTCTTTTTTTTATATGACAAGAATCAGTTTTGCACTGTCCCAAGCTGTATTCAAGATCATGTGGATGAAAAAAAGATTAAGTGCACAGTTCCTACAGTAAACCTCATGACATTATCTCTGTGATGTAATCATGATGTTCCGGAAATTATATTTGTGATGAAATCATCCACCATTGTACTGGACAACTATGTAAGTGCCTTGAGCTCCTGCAGGGAAAGTATGTATAAATCTAATAAATAAATATACCATGCATAAAAAAGACTCTGGGTATAGAGAATAAGTTGAATTTTATCAATCTACTTTCAGACAGATACAAAATGTGAAAATAAACATTTTAGATGCTTTTTTCCCCTCAAAATAGCCTGAATCAGAACTGAACATAGAGTTTAGAATCTAGTTTTGTCTTCTTTTTAAAATGACCTCAAATAAAATATTTGGCCAAGTTCAGATACAACAGAAAAGCAGGATAAATCACATATTGTATGACAGCTTTTCTTGAAAATTGATCCCCAAAGTAGCAAACACGTTTCAACCCCAATTCTTTTTCCCTTTAGGAAAACAGAATGTGTCTGGTAGGGGAGGGGAGGAAAGCTGAATGAACTATATTTCTATTTTTGATTCTAAAATGTTATGAGGTACAGTATAATGAAGTAGATAGAAGGGGTTTTTTTTGTATGTTGGAGTAGCAACTATACTAATTTGCCTCCTACTAAATGATTTGTTCGGAGGTGAACTTTATCCACCATCAGAAGCCATTGTATAAGAATAATAACATGGTCTCAAAATACTAAATGTGCCCACTGTGCCACCCACCAAAATTGGGGATCTAATTATAATAATAATAATAATAATAATAATAATAATAAAGTTGGAAGGGACCTTGGAGGTCATCGAGTCCAACCCCCTGCTCTATACCATTTCGGACAAATGGCTGTCCAGTCTCTTCTTAAAAACTTCCAGTGTTGGAGCATTCACCGCTTCTGGAGGCAGGTTGTTCCACTGGTTAATTGTTCTAACTGTCAGGAAGTCCAATCTTTAAGAGTTATTTTTATTGACTGAATCCTTTGTAAAAATAGTTGCAGATAATCAATCAAAAAAGACAATATTTGTAGCCCAATTCTACAAAAAGGGTTGTATTTGTTTGGCATAAAAAAAAAGGTAAAGGTTTCCCTTGTCCAGTTGTGTCCGACTCTAGGGGGCGCTGCTCATCTCTATTTACTAGCCAAGGAAGCCAGCATTGTCCAAGATGCTTCCGTGGTCATGTGGCTGGCATAACTATGTGCTGAGGCACATGGAATGCTGTTACCATTTCACCAAAGTGGAACTACTAGGCTGACAGGAGCTGGGGCAAAAATGGGAGCTCACCATGTCACGTGATACTTAGGTCTCAAACTGCCAGTCTTCCAATCAACAAGACCAGCTTCTTAACTGCTAGGCCACCTACATCATAAAACGTATCTATAGTTAAAATAATCCTAATTTCATGCAAGGTGCAAATGCAGTCTGTACATCTACGGCTGGTTTGGTTGATTGTATCTGAACAAGCATGTCCATCTGCGGTTTTCCAGTGTCCTTCCCATCCCTTAACTGCAGAAGTAAGGAATTGAACCTAAGCACCCAAATATATGCTTTGTCATTGATCTATGATATTTAACACTCATAGATTGATCCACAACTAATAGTTGTCCAACAATAAGCTGATGCTTTGAAGTCCTTGTGGGCTATAGCTCCAAGAGTGAGCGATGCAAAAAAGACCTCAAAATAAGTGTAACTTGTACAGAGGTTTCCCTTCTCATATCCATGGCTCACTATTTTCAAAGCCAGAGGAGTCCAAAAATAATGAAAGGAGTTGGGTTAATAACCCCTAAATAATTAAGTGGAGGATGTTATTCCTGAGTTTGGAGAATCACTGCTCTTTACTTCAGAGTTTCAGGATTATATCCTAAGCTCCCAATTCAGACAGGCTCTGAATAAAAAGGAAAAAATGGAGAAAGAATTAAAATGGGTACAAGCAATGAACAGAAATGCTGTTATAATATTGAAGTGTTAAGCAGATTATCTCCTGACTGCATGTCCAGTCTCCTTCCTCGCTAAGTACAACATGTTATCATATAAATTAAAAAGAGAAAAATTCAACTTATTATGCAGCCCTTTGTTCATTATTGCTGACTTGTGTTTGAAAGGATCCTAATTTAAACCAGTAAAGATCTTCTTAAATTCAAAGACAGCCCCTGGTGACATCAGGGACATATCCATGAAGTTTTCTTTGTAGTGGCTCAGAAGTAGATCCCACTGCCTTTTTCCAGGATGTTTTTCAAATTCCAAGTCTAGCCTATAGCTAGTTTACTCTTTACTTAAAAGTAATTTTTAATGAAGTGCCTAAGGAGGTGTTAGGATTACTGTATCTGTGGTAAGGTTTAGTCATTGCAAAATAATTGTTGTTGACTTTTATGGAAGTATTTTATTTTCATTGAGTTCCTACACAAAAACAGACAACACGGACGAACATACACACCCTTTTCTCTATCAGCTGAAAGTAGGGAAGTGTACAAATTAATTATGGAGATATCTGAAATCACAGGGATATTAGCACATTCCAGTGCAGTTTGGGTTTGTTTAAACCATGATAGTGGATCTGTGCTATTCTGTCTTCTGCTGGAACTGATAGTTAGATTGATGGTAACTTATTTGGAACAGTTAAAAAAAATCTAAACAGTAAAGTTTGAAAACTGCTAACAATGTAGCTGACAGATGAACTTGATGTCCTGGAACTACATCTCCCAGAATTTTTAGAGCTAAAGCCCCAACTTATCTGGAGGAAAATGTTGAAGACTGATAAAGTGGTTATTGTCCATGAAATGCCTGAGACTTTCTCACATAAACTGGATAGCTAGATTTCCCAAATACTTTTTTTTTATCATAAAAAACCCCTTAAAACCAAACTGTCAGATTTGAGCATGGGACGTGATGGGTACAATCCACTGAGAGTTTTATTCAAAAAGAAATATCACTGAAATTAAGGGTACCTCTAGAAAAACTCTTATGTACCTATAACTTAGGAATGTTTACCGTGCTTGCTGCATGACAAACTATTTTTATTTCTACTTAAATCCTTTCCTATATTTCTGTACTGAGCTTGGTAGAAGGCATATTTGCTTGTGCATTTGTGCTTCAATTCAATGTTGACTCCTTGCAACTACCTAATCTAGTTTTTATGCAGTATTTTTGGCAAGATTTTTAGAAGTGGTTTGCCACTACTAGCTTCCTAGCACTGTGAAACAATGACTGACTCAAGATCACCCAGATGGATTTGTACCTAAGGCAGGACTAGAACTCCCTGTCTCCCAGTTTTGTAGCTTGGTATTTTAATCACTACACCAAACTGGTTCTCAGAAGATAAAATACAATTGACAAATCAAAGCATTACAAAATAGGAACTGTTACGCTATAGAGAAGCTTTCAATTTTCTCTGTAGACAAAAATATAGACAATATGGTATACCATATTTTAAAATGTGGAACAGATTATTCATATTTAAAGTACTGTCACTAAGCTGTGTGGCCAGGCAGAAGACCTGGCTCATATATTCCTTATATAAGCCTTAGAAAGGACAGAAGTCTGCTCAAAAACTGCATGTCGATAATAGGCTCATACTAAAATCTGTCATCTTTCCATAAGCAATTTCAGATACAGGCAACCCTTGACTTATGAGCACAATTGAGTCCAAAATTTCTGTTGCTAAGTGAGACATTTGTTAAGTGAGTTTTGCACCATTTTACATCCTTTCTTGCCAAAATTGTTAAGCGAATCATTGCACTTGTTAACTTAGTAATATGGTTGTTAAGTGAATCTGACTTCCCCATTATCTTGGCTGGTCATAAGGTCACAAAAGGTGATCACATGACACCCCCCCCCCAGGACACTGCAACTGTCATAAATACATGCCAGGTGCCAAGCATCCGAATTTTGATCACGTGACGGTGGGGATGCTGCAATGGACATAAGTATGAAAAACAGTCATAAGTCCCTTTTTTCAGTGCCGTTGTAACTTCAAGCAGTCATTAAGTGGATGGTTGTAAGTAGAGGACTACTTCCTTAAATGGCATTAAGCGGAAGGGATGCATTGTCCTTCTGCTCTTGAAATTGCAGCTATCTTTAAAATGTAGTTTTTTAGGAAAAGAGCAAGAATCAGAAACATAGATTGATCGATTCCATCTGAAATGAAAAACGTTCTGTAGATCTGTTCTTTATCTAGGATTGCTTAAAACTGTAGCAGCAGGTTCTCCCCTAGTTTACTATGCTCTGTTACAACTGCTACTTTGCAGTAGCAGTGGTGCTTGTTTGCTTGCTTGTTTTTACACATTGGAGTCTTTTCAAAGCTGCAGGAGCTGACTCTTAAAAAAAATTCCAGTAAAAATGCTTCACCGAAGGCAGGAATGGCCTTGTAAGCATCAACCTTGAAACCTTTCCCTGCTCCTGGTGAGCCTTGTAATACTGAGCCAAAAAATTTTTCCCCCAGTCTCCCCAGAGGGGCTTCTGTGTTTTCTCAGGGCATTTTTTTAAAATATTCAGTTTCATTTGGTGCATTTTCAAATTAATATATGCACGTTACATATCTTTCCCTCATTCTACAGCCAACTACCCATGTTTCCTGAAATAAGCTCTCCCATAATGCTTTTTGGTGAGGTGCAAAAAAAAAAGAAATTGTCAGCCACCAAAAAAGACAATGGTATAATAGAAAACGGATCATTTCCACACATACAATGTGACTTTCAACAGAGCACCACTGCACTGCTCTCTCCTTCCTTAGGTGTAATTTTACTCGGGGAAGGTTTTCCTCTGACTGGGGCAAACCTATTTGGAGCAGAAGCTGCACTTCAGAAGAAATAAAAAATGTTCAACTAGAGTGGATTATTTAAACCTGACCCAGACAGTCACTGCTCAATTGAAAAAAATTAGGAACAGTCCAACTATTTATTGCCCATTAGGGAAGCAAAACAAGTAATAACCACAGTATAATCTTAGCTTTTCCAACTATTAGCCTAGTGTTAAAAACTGAGTAGAAAAACAGATCACTTTACCTAATAGTCATTACAACTCTATTATCCTATAATATAATTTTAAGTTGTGCCAAAAAAAGAAAACACCTATCATTACAGAGGTGTTCTTTTTCTGGTTTCATAATTTTTCCCTCCCAAAACATGTTTTCTAGCTGAAGCTTGTTTGAAGCGAAGTTTTGTCATCCAGAACAAACGAAATTGGCACCAGCTGCCACCACTCACATATTACAGTCTTAGCCTACTTTATAATTTGTTGAGCAATAATTAAAAATGGACTTTTTGGAAACTCATTCAGCCACCCTAGAGAGTCCAGGCATCCTTCTTGATCTGAATGGACACCAGAAGAGAAAAAGTGCCTCTCCTTGGTGTAAAAGCATAGGTATTTCTAGGCTTAGCAAATCAGTAAGTGTGTGTTACAAAGGTGCTTTTCAGGTAGCACAGCAAGATCAAACTTAAGCACACCTGCTGACCACAAGATCAATCTTCATATTGTCATTAGGCAGCAATCCACATGGGGCTGTTGGTCAACTTTAGTCCTTGAGACTTGTTTAGTAAAACTCATTTTGTTATTAGGCAGCAATCCACATGGGGCTGTTGGTCAACTTTAGTCCTTGAGACTTGTTTAGTAAAACTCATTACCTACATCCTGCCTCATTATGCTTATTACTACTGCTAGAACTACTGGGACTATTAGTACTACTGAAAATGTGCTCATTGCCAACAGTGTTGTAGGCGCCAAACCCAATAATGAAGTTGATGATATTCACAATCATCATAATTAATGGGAAGGAAAAGAGTAAACAGTGTATAACTTTTGGGCTGTGATCTTAGGGAAAGGATTAGTACTCAGGTATGCAAGCCTGCAGTCTTAACACAAAAGCTCAGAGCAGTTCCTGAGATATACAGTATGTGCGAGCTTAGCTCTGCTTCAGGATTGGAGGAAACCGTGCTTAGTACCTGAAACGGTTATTGAATCTGGAGACCGGTGGCAATTGGCTGATGCTCAGACCTGTACTGTATATAGGTGAAGTCACCTCACTTGAAACAGTGTATAATAGAGCTAGAAAATGAGTAGAATAGGAAAATCAAAAAGATTGGGAGGTCAAATATGTTCCCTATGAGAAAAAGCTAGAAGGTTTGGGTCTCTTGAGTTAATGGTCATGTATCTGCATACACACTACTAAGGGACCACATGATCAAAGCAAATAAATCATATGTGTGATGGAGAAAGTGGACAGGGACTGTTTCTCCTCCTTGCAAAATATTAAGATTAAGAGATACCCTATAGTGCTAACTGGAAGGAGATTTTTTTACAACAGGCAAAAAGCAGTACTTCTTCACACATTGTACAATTAATTTCTGAAATCCATTACTGCAAAATATAATGAATTAAATTGCAAGGAATCTTGACTGGTTTGAAGATGGAACTTAGAAGAACAAGATGTCCTTCAACAGAGAGATATATCAAGCATGGGTAGTCCTCAACTTACAACAGTTCATTTAGTGACCATTCAAAGTTACAACGGCACAGAAAAAAAGTGACTTATGGCCATTTTTCACACTTACGATCATTGCAGCATCCCCATGGTCACGTGATCAAAATTCAGACGCTTGGTAAGTGATTCATATTTATAACCATTGCAGTGTCCTGGCGGTCATGTGATCCCCTTTTGTAACCTTCTGACAAGCAAAGTCAACAGGGAAGCCAGGTTCACTTTACAAGTGTGTTACTAACTGAACAACTGCGGTGATTCGTTTAACAACTGTGGCAAGAAAGGTTGTAAAATGGTGCAAAACTCACTTAAGAAATGTGTCAGCCACAGAAACGTTGGTCAGAAATCGAAGACTACCTGTACTTAAGGAGGAAAGATATAGGGCATGTATACAAACGGATTCTTGGAAGTTCTACGTCACAGAAGAGCTTAGGTCAGCAGTGTGAAACAACTGCTGAAATGGCTGACGAAGAAGTGGCTTACATCAGAAGAAGTACCCTGTACCAGTGAAACCACATTTGGAGCTTGGCATCTATTCCGGGCACCATATTTCCAGAAGGATATTAACAGATTCAGAAGATTGTGATAAAGATGACACAAAGGCTTGAGAACATATCCCATGTGGACAGGCAGAAAAAAAAATGGGATGTTCAGCCTGAATACTGATGGGAGACAAAGGGAAGATTATCACAGCTATTGAAACAAGGACCAGAAATAATAGGTCTAAATTACAACTACCTTAGTTTCATTTTAACTTCCTGATGTTAAGAAGTATGATATGGTGAAACAGTGGTTGCAAGAACTGCATTTCTGGAGGTTTTTAAGAGGTTTGCTAGACCAGTAGCTTAACTGTTTTTCCCCGCACATTACAGATGATTGGACTGGATGATCCTTGCAGTCCCTTCCACTTCCATAATTCTATATTTCTCTGATGGCTACAGATAAGGATGGTTTTAAAAGGGGACAGGATAAGATGTAGGCATTATTAGTTTCAAACACTCCTTTGATTGGGAATGGCATTCTTCCAAATAGCAATTGCAGAGGAACAAAGTCAGAGAGTATATATCACCATCTTTTGTTCATGAGCATCCTAGAGACATCTGTTTAGGAATGTAGGAAACAAAAATGCTGGAGTAAAATGGGCCTTGGCCTAATCTAGCAGAGCTACGGTTATGTTTTTGTGTTGTTAGACCTTTAAGTGTGTTTAGATTCTTGTGCTGTGCCACATAGAGTCTAGACCAATGATGGCGAACCTTTTAGAGACCAAGTGCCCAAAAACTGCCCCATCCCCACCCCACTCTGCCCCCGCCCTGCCTGCTCTGCCCCCCGCCCCACCTGACCCTGCTCCCCCCCGCTCTGCCCCGCCCCACCCGCCTGCAGGGCCACCCACCACCTCCACGGCCCGCCGCAGATCGCCCAGGCAGCCCTGCAGCGCCATGGTGGCCACGCCCTCCATCCACACCCCGCAGCATCATCTGGGGCATGAGGGCAGAGTCTTGTCCCTGCTGCCCGGCTGCTATGTGCTTGGCTGTACTGCTCCGCATGGGCCATGCCCGGGGGCGACTCTCCTCTGGGGGGCCTGCTGGTGAGGGGCCGTGGGGGGAGGCGGGGCTGGGGCGACGGCACGCATGCCCACAGAGAGGGCTCTGAGTGCCACTTCTGGCACACGTGTTATAGGTTCGCCACCACTGGTCTAGACCCATTAGATTTAAAACATATTTTGCAATCTGGATCTCATTTTAAAAGAGAGAAAAAATCAATTAAGATTGCACAAAAAATCAGGCATATTGGAAGTTGGAAATTTTAGCTTTTTAAAACTTTTAATATCGCCTAGTTGTTTCCACTGCTTTTACCAACTATATCCTGTTTTGCAATCCACAGATTTAGATCAAATTATGAATTAACATATAATTTACAGCAATTAATTAGCCTTTATCTTTACTTTATCAAAAAAATACCTGCTCTTTTAAAAATGCTAATTAAAGCAAGTGGCATAGGAATGACCAATTCTATATATAATCACATGGCTAACCTTAAGAAATACATGAGAAGAAAAATGTGCTAGGCTAGATCAAACATTCAGGATAGCCTACTTCAGTGATGGCGAACCTTTTAGAGACCGAGTGCCCAAACTGCAACCCAAAACCCACTTATTTATTGCCGGGTGCCAGGTGGGCCCACTGGATGAGCGTGGCTGTGGTGGTCATGGCAGACTGGGTGGGTGTGGCCAAAGTGGGCGTGGTCACCTCAATGTTGCTCGTGGGGAGGGACGCCTGTGGTCAGGGTTGGGGGAGATCCAGGGGGTCTCTGGCAGGTGGGGCGGTGGGCAGGAGGCTCATCCTGCGGGGTGAGGCGAGGCGAGGCAGGGTGGGGATTCCATTGCCACGGGGCAAGGTGAGGCAGGGGCCAGGGCAGCTGCTGCCTGACACCATCAGCCCCTGCACACAGAGGCCAGCGAGTGCATGGGGGCCGCTGGTGTCCATCAGCAGCCACAGCCTGACGGCTCCTCGACCGGCGTACTCTGGGGCTCCACAGCCCACCGCCAGCAGTTCAGAGAAGCCACCTCTGAGCTGGACAGCTGGCCGATAGGTGAGGAGGCGATGCAGTGGGTCGTGTCCAGGAAAAGGAGAGAATGTGAGGCCAGGAGGGATGGGACAGGGGGGAGGGAAACCAACTGTGCCGGGATGCATCTGGCCACATGGGACCTCGGGCAGCTGGTTGAAGAGGGATGGTTGCCATCTCTGGGGCATGGCACGCGTGCCCACAAAGAGGGCTCTGAGTGCCGCCTCTGGCACCTGTGCCATAGGTTCGCCACCACTGGCCTACTTATAAGAAAACTCACAGAGCACAGGAGATAATTTCTTGCTCTTTCCACCCATCCCACCCAAATTGGAATTCAGAAACATCATGTTTCTTCACACAGCATTTCTATATAATCCCTCTCTCTGATGGCTATTGACAGGACTGTCTTCTTTGAGTTAGTGTAGTGTAGAGAGAAGAGCACTTGATTAAGACTAAGTATACACTGAGAATCAAAGCCCACCTCACTCAATAAGACTCACTTTCTCCTATTTCAACCTAAGCTGTTGTGAGAATGAAGTCACAATCATGTGTGCATGCATGAGTATCTCAGAGGTAGATATGGTCATAATAAACCAATCTAAATGCCAATTAATCTCCACTTTAAAGTTGTCTTATACCTGTCTTCAACTTAACTTTGCCTTATTCAACAAATTAGTGATGATTTGATGAAATAACATTCATATAAAAAAAGAAATATTATGGTAAATATAAACCAAAACCTATAATCTATACACTACCAAAACTGCCATGTCTGTTTCTAAACTTGAATTGGGCAAAAATAGAAAATATAGGACAATAATTACTGAACCAGGGTAACTCAAATGTGCTAACATACAGACTGCCAGAACCCATAACTCTCCTGGGAATGAAATTTGAGGATGTTTTGGCTGTTTCAGCACCAAAGTGCCTTCCGACTATATTTCCTAAAAACCCATAGGTTGCGTGGCACAAGGGAAATTGGCAGAGGTGTATCCCCACATCCCTCTGACCCCTGTGTCCAATCAGCTGATGGAAAGGCACAATGGGAAAGTGTCCATTGGTTGTTTGGAAACCAAGGCAAAAATTTGAAGGGTAGGACTGACTTGGGGGAGGGGGGTATCCACAGTCAATGGGTGAGCCAACTTCCTCCCTGGAGGGAAAGGCGCTTTGTGGTCACACCAGAATGGAGAGTGCTACACTCCTCAGGGTCCAGCTCCCTTTGTTCCCAGCCCCAGTAATGTTGCAGGCAGTTTTACAGGTCAGTGGAGAAGGAGGAGAAAGCTTCACCAGGGCACTCCTGTGGGTTATGAGGGGACAGAAGAAGCACAAGCCTATATTATTGGTGGAAAGAGGAAAGTCGGAAGAGCAACTGGGATGCCTGCTGGAAAGGTAGGGCTGACAGGGGACAACAGCAGTTGATACGTGAGCCCTCTTCCTCCCTAGAGGGAAGGGTCCTTGGGGGACATGCCAAAATGGGGGGCAGGATGAAGTTTTCCTTGGGGTCTCCACCTGCCTTGGCTCCCCCTTCCCCAGCAAAATGGCAGGCAATTCTCAGGGCCAGCTGAGGAGGAGGAGGAGGTGATAGCTTCACATCTGAGGGTCATGAGAGGAGGAAAGAAGAATGATCTGCTGGGTTATAGGTTGTCTACTAATACCTAATTTAACATATTCCACTGAAATGTTTGTGTCTTATTAGTAGAATTTTTTAACAGCCCTGGGTAACTGTTCTGGGAGATTTGAAATCTTCCTATTTACATTTTTAACATTAAGCATATGAACTTCACTTCTTCCTATGGATGCTTAAACATAAACACATAATTTGAAAAGGTTTCTTCTGCAAAGTAACATGTTTCCATTCAGCTTCAGCAGAACCCAGAACAATTATTGATGGAGTGGGGAAAATGTATAGCAAAAGTCAAAAGCAAATACCCTTTGGTGGTGCATTATAATAAGCTTATGGAGGTTATGAAGAAACAATTCCCCAGAAAGCTTTGGAGTGTCTTTCACTGTGTTTTTGTTTTTGGTTTTTTTGGGTTTTTTTTACACAGAAGGGCATTATCAGTGTTGTTCAGAGTTCATCAGTTCTTATATAACCTACCACTACCCACAAAAAATGTCATAAATAGATTGTGGGATAATGCAAGATTCAAGCTACACCAGAACCTGTTAATGAAACTGCCAGCTCTGTACAGGAACACAAGTATTCTGCGTGTGAGGCCGGACCCCATCTCTGAAATAAAAGGTAAGGTCATATCTCCTTTCTGATTATTCATCTTCAACTGTGGGCATCTCATTGTAGAGTTTCCATGCAATGTACTGTACATGATCATATAGAGTTGCTACATGCTCCTTTATGCTACAATTGGCAGCAGCTCTCTAACAGATTCAGGCAGAGAGATCATTTTACATATTGTAGACCTTTTAAATCGCAAATGGCAATCCGTGGTCATGCCCTGCCACTGCAACCATCATAAATATATATCCCAGTTGCCAAGCAGATGAATTTTGATCAACTAACTATAGGCACACTGCAATTGTCATAAGCCTGAGGACTGGTGGTAAGTCACTTTTTTCAACGCCATCATAATTTCGAGCAATCATTAAATAAATGGTCCTACAGGAATTTTACAACTTTTTTCATAACTTATTTCCAGGCATACACTTGCCTGCGGTGCCTGGGGCAACATTTTAAAAATTGAGATTTGGGTTGAATATTAGGATGAATTTCCTTACTGAACTGTTAGACGGTAGAACAATCTGCCTAAATAATAGACTGGATGTTTTCAAACAGGAATTGAATGGCCATTTAACTGGTATCTGCCTGAACACAGGTTGAAATAGATGACTCAGAAGGTGTCTTCCAAATCATATCTCACAGGTGGTTAGCAGCATCAAGTTTCTGGGTGTGCAGCAAATGAGTGGGTTAGCTTGGTCGCTTGGTCACTCAACAATGAGACACTGGTGAAGCAGCGCCTGCATTTTCTGCATAACATAAGAAAAGTACATCTTGCTTCCCTTGTCCTTACCACTTTCTATAGAGGGAGGATCGAGAGCATCACATTGCATTACTGATGGTTTGGAAGCCTCACTGCTTCAGACTGTACAGAGAGTGGTGAGGATGGCAGAAAAGATTATTGGCAGTTCCCTCCCTTCCATCCAGGACATTGCATATAAGTGTTGCTTGAGCAGGGTCCGTAATATTGTCTGGGACGCTACACATCCTCTCCATGACCAGTTTTCCTTGTTATCTTCTGAGAGGAGGCTTCGTGGTATCTGAAGCAGAACATCTACATTGTCACAGCTTTGTTCCATATAGTATCAACCTTGTGAACTCTCAAGTTTCCTTTTTTCACTATGTATTCAAAATGGACAGTGACTAATATATATGTATGTATGTATGTATATGTATGTATGTATATGTGTATGTATGCATATGTGTGTGTGTGTTTGTATATGTATGTATGTATATTTGCATGTGTATATGTGTATTATGTATATGAGTATATTTATACTTTCTTTTGAGAGCAGGCAACAGAATTTCATTTTTAATATGTGCCAGTGTGCTCACAGTAAATAATGACAATAAAGGTTATCTTATCTTACCTTATATCATCTCATAATTCCATAATTATCATTCATGAAAAATCCAGTAAGACTCTCACAGAAGGACGTGTGTGTGTGTTGGTGGTTCACTTTTTATTTATAGTGATTTACTTTTTACTTATTCTCCCTTGTTGCTGTAAGCTTCAAGATCATACCCCATACGTTTCTTTAGGAAGCTGAACTTGCAGGTGGTATGGTAGTGAAAAAAAACCCCACAATTTCCTTTAAGATAGGCATCCCATGAATACATATATAATGAATTTGTTCTAAGGGTAGTTTTTAATTAGAACAACTGAAATTTAAAAAGACCTTTTTTTTCTATAGGATATTTTGGTTCTGCTCCATCCGTACAGGGGGATGTTATAGATAAATAAATACAAATGTTTCCTCCTAACAATGAATGCCAATTTTTATACATAATTAAAACATTTCTGTTTTTACAACTTGCAATTTCAATGTAGAAGTAATCAACTAAAATGTAATCAATTAAAAAAAATCTCTGATCCACGGACAAGCTTTGCTATTATAATCTCACAATATTGCTGCTAGTTGTAGGTCTTAGATTGGTACGGTAAGCCCCTTGTAGCCTTCAAACATAAAAATGATAACCTTTACTCTTTCTTTTCCTTTTCTTTCCTTTTGGTATTTATCTATAGGATTTTCCAATTATGTCTGACTAATTTTGCACAAAGTCATTATTTGAAGCAATTTGTCTAAGTATGAGAGGCAACACCTTCCCCTTCCCTGGAAGGTAGGTGGAGGAAACGTCATAACCTGCTCTGCTTTGGCATGAGTTATTAAGCGGTCACAGGACCTCAAAGGAAGGGGGAAATGACTAGCTAAGTCATTACATGTCAAAGGAAGATGACAAGGATGAAGAAGACTTCTTCCAAGGTTATCACAATATGAATTAATTATAGATAAGATCAAACTTGGATTTTGTTTAAAGTTCACTTTTTCCCAGAGACATTAATGACAACGTACAGACTGTCGGAGGGAATGATTACTCATGTATAGAAAAGATTTTTTTAAAAAAAAATCTTGGCTTCAACACACTGGAAAGATGTTAGTTATGAGAGCATCAAAAGGTTCAAAAACAGGCTCTGGGACATATATAAATGGTTTTATTTTATTAGAGAGTGCTAATTCAGAGCAAACTTCACTGGGATGACTCTCAAAGCTCTAATTAAATTATCTCCATTGGGACAATTACCACTTCCATTGATACAACAAGCCGGTTGGACAACCTGTTCTTTCTGCTGCCGAAGTGGATCCATGGCTGAAGCCCCTTTGTAGGGTTTCCACTATAAAGCTATAAAGCAGGACCAGGGATCATTGTTCTGATGGCACAGAAAAGAAAGAACTTCAGCCACATCTCATCAGCTTTCCTCTCTGCCCTATGCAAAACTAATATTCCTCCAACAACAAGCATTTTCAAAATAATAGTCCTCTGTATTTAAGGCTAATCAGAGCGGGCGCCATCCAACTTGCAAAGGTAGCAATTTTCCTTCATTAAAGCCAAATAAGGAGAGAGAACTTTGGTATTCCCCAGGGCAAATTACAAGGTGTTAATAATAACAGTATAATGGCAGCAATTTTCTAGCTTTGCCCAAACTTATAATCTACGCTGAGTGCCTCATAGGATTGTTTGTGAGTTTACATAAAGCCCAAGTATTAGCCCCCCAAAACTGTTAATTTTTACATCATGTCTGTCTTGATGTTTGCAGTGATGTGGTAATTGTTCTCTCCCCAATGAGAAACCTCTTCACGAGCAAGTTGCAACATGATCATTCAGAAAGGCCTTACTTCTTGTTAGGCAAAATGAATACTGCATATTGGAAAGAGATGAAACATCCTTCTCAATGAACTGGGCAAAACTGTGAGCACAAAAGTCTGAGATGGAATTTCTCTTACCACTCCTACCTGTAGAATGAATTAGCTTAAGTGATTACCACAGGACTTCAGACAAAAAAACAAATGTGCCAATTATTCTTGTATCCATCTCCTAATTACTTGCTGAAATCCTACTAGGACACCATGATCGAATGCCACATGTTGACAGAACAATGACTCATTAACTGTATTTTTTCCTCATCTTTAATGCACCAACATACCAGTAGTTATCCGAGATGGAGGGGGGGGACCCTTACATGTGCATGCGCACAGACCCACAACTGTTCACATTTTTTCTTGCTAGTTTGTAGATTTGGTGCTTGCCTAAGATTTAAAAAAATGACCAAAAAATCAGTTGCAGAAGGGTGGGTTTTTTTAGAAATTTCATAGTGAACATTTCTGCTATAAAAAGTAGTTGGACATGAATATGGAATAGACGGGAAAATGGATAAAGAAAAAAATCATTAATTTTGCATCTTTATGTGATCTTATCTAATTTTGCATTTGCCCAAGATATCAATTCAGCCAAACTTCAACGATTTTCTCTTCTTAAAAGCTAATAGTCAGAAAAAACCTGCTCAAAATGCAGCTATTTATGAAAGTTTTTAAAAAAAGTTTATTAGGATGCATCTTAAAGTTTTTCAAACCAAAAACTTTAAAGAGAAAAACAAAAAAGCTTATGTTAGGAAATGTGATTTTAAATCTTTTGTTTTTTAAAAAAAATCTGAACTGGTTTTGAAAAATGGAAAAATTAAAAAAAAACACCAAAAGACACTGCCATTCGCAGTTTGTCCATCCTAGGGCTGTGGTAGTGTGCTATAGATTCTACAGCCTGATGGTGACAACAGTGTCAACAATGACAATCACAACAATAATATAGTACCCTATTTTTTTTTTTAGTCTGGATTTATCATAGATTAGGAAGCATGAATTTGTAATTAAAAACTTGAAAATTGAAGTTTTATATGGAATTGTTTAAATTAACACACACTCATGAATCCCAATTAAGAAAACTGTAGGGATATAGAAAAGTTTAAATTTTTAAAACTGAGGTAAGAAGGGACAAAAACTCCTCTATTAGAGGATGCTGTTTTTTCAGGCATTCTTCTAATATATATCCATGGATATTGCTGCTCAGTGTGTTAACCGGAATATATTTATAATTCCGTTTCATATTTCCAAAGTCAGTTTAGAGTTGGGGGAGGGGGCCTAAATTAAATAAAATAAATAAAATGAAATAATTGAGAAAAGACTGAAAGTGACATTTATCCCTATTACTGCTCAAATATGGAAGACTATAACCATCATTATCATCATCACATGCGTAAATAGAAGTTCCCAATCCTAGGGCTAAGCAAATCTTCTAAGAGATGATTTGATTTGATTGAATTACTCAATCAAGCAGATTCACAGATCAAAGCTGAGACCTGCTTTAACGCAACAGAATGGCTCCAAAGTAATTCAGACATTGAACGGCTTCTCTGGTGCTTTCAGATTCTTACTTACAATTTACATTTAGCAATTTCAATTCTATGTACAAAGAACTTTGACAGGGTTGAGAAGCGTGATGCATTCTGACATTGGCATAGAAATCAGCCAGTGAGATTTATCATCTTATTAGATTTTCTGGCTGCCAGAGCTTTTATTGGGTGGCAAAGCTAATATTACTTTAGCTTCTTTCACTTTCCTGGCTTTCAGTTTCTTTAATGTGACTAGCTAGAAGTCACACTTATAGCTCTTTTGTGCTTCTGAGATGTTCCACCTGTATGCTGGTCCTGCCAACACAACTAGGAATTCAATACACCTCTCCATATGTTGAATATTTGTTCAAGGCTAACTTTATTTTTTACAATCAATACAACTAAACATCCCTTGACAATAAGTGCCACATTTCCATGCTCATGCCCTAAAACTGGGGGACAGGGGAAATAGGAGATATGAATGTTATAAATACCAATGTCGGTATCTTTTATTGTACCTTTATCTATTTCTGTGGCTTTACACCTTATTGCTTCTGCTGTCTCTCCTAACCAACACAGAATGTTGTCAACAAACCACAACTAAGAGTCACTCCATTATGTTCAGGAGGTATCAACCTTTACTAATCAACTATGTCAACTTCCCAGCACCCAGAAAACCCCGTGATTAAAGACCATGGCATTATATCATCCCAGAAGGGCAAGTCAAGTTTTCATTCTTCCAAGTTCTACTAAGAGATCAAATATTGCCAATGTGTCCTGCTCTGCCACCTAAGCCATTGAGGTCTAGCAGACCTCCTGATATTTCAACATTTCCAATTATCAGAGGCAGCAAAGCACCAGTATATGGCACTCCAAAAAGCAAATGAAAAGTTAAAAACTAAGTTTTAATACAATTTTTAAAATTTTGCCATTGTAAATTGGCAGGGGTACTTTCGGCAGCAATTTAATCAGTTTTTCTACTGCTATTTGTTAGTTTGAGGACTGTTATGCTATCTTCTGTTTTAAAACATGTACAACCATTTTTTAAAAATGTTGTTAAATTAAAATCCATGAAGATATCTAACTGAAACTTGGTAGATCTTTCCTAAAGGGTTTACCGTTCCTATTATTTATATCTTATTCTGCCAAAAATGAAACAGATTTTAGGCATTTTGAATTTTCCCCATGATACCCTATAGTCATATTCTTTCTTGAATTCTATGCTGGATCTCAAAGTGGTTTAAATCAAATTGATTACTGCTGAATCTTGAATCACAAACTCAAATTGAACATGCCCTCTTCAAATTTCTGATTTGAATATAATCAGGGCTGATCTGCATAAATCTATTCGAAACACTTTGAAGGAATATTGCATCAAAAATTTTGCTCCCGCTTAATAAGTAGTTTTTTATATATGTATAGTTCTCATTCACATATGGTAAATTCAAAATGTAAGCAACTTTCTCAATAAAAAATTGCTTGGGACACATTTATCTAGTTCTTTACACACAGCAAGAGATAGATAACCCATTATACTATCAAGTTATCCCTTGAAGCATCTAATTTAATTAAATTTTAAAAGATGAGATTGCAGTTTCATATGCTACTGGGAGAACATGTAGCTGGTGTCTATGTATATAGCCTATTTTATACTGATGTATAATTTTTTTGCCCTACTTTTCATGTATGTTTCTTTTTGATAAATCCTTGTTGACTGGCAATTGTATTCATCTCTATAGCTATTTCTTTGGAAAAATGTTCTTCTCTATGGTGGTAACAATTGTTCTTTACTTTTACCTTCCCTTTTCACTGCTAATTTAGTGCGAGTGATATTTTGTAACTGGCTCCTTGAATTGAATTTGACTTCTGGTGAACATATAATACCTTTATGTGGCCTTGGCAACAAATTTGAAGTGTTTTGCCATTGCCATCTTTTTCAGTTAGCCAGTCTAGCCGACAGATCTAAGATTTCTTTTTGATGTCCTATCTAAACACTAACCAGAACCAACCTTACTTAGCTTTGTTTGAGATCAGGCATCAACCAATAATGGTAACTCTATAACTTAACATTGTTGAGGCTTTTGTTTTTAACTTTACAATTAATAATTTGGGAGGAGAGTATTTGATGGATGAACATATGAGATATAATAACACATGTCTGAGCTAAAAGGCTTTGCAAACTTGCTCAATTGTTTGGCAAACTTCATACATTTCTAGCTTTGAACTGTCCAGGAGAAACAGAATATCCATCTGAAGGGGTATCAATCAGGATTAATAGTTTAATATCTATTAATTTCTATTTCACTTGCCTTCGCTACATTCTTCCTGTCTAGGAGTAACTACTGTCATCGCACTTTCAATAACCAGTAAAATTAGTTACACCTGAAAGTGTTTATTTTTCTGGAATGACAAATGCACTTGGCAGGAAGACATAACCTTGTTTCCTAGCATCTGTAATAAGACAGGTTGCAAAATATTATTATGTAGTTATATCAAGCCTATAACTTATGGTTAAGGGGGAAAAATAATCATTTAACTGGATGATTCATGCACAACATAATGAGAAATTAAACTTGGTCTGCCTTTATGCTGTTAAATAACACTATCAAGTAACATGTTTCATGTAATGCACTAAACCACCCTCTGGGCTGCACTAGATATCTTGGTGCTAATAGACGGGGGGGGGATGAAAAACAAATGCAAACAGCATCAGCTTGGGGGGGGGGAAGACAACTGGATAATTATTAGGATCCCAGCTGACATAAAGGAGGAATTTAACCTTCTCTACCTATACTGCAAGTCTGAAGGAAATACTCTGGCTGAAGGTTTATTTGCATTGGAGAAAAGCCATTACTTGTGTTAAGAAAATGCAGAGAATTTTTACAAATTCTTTGCCAAAAAGACTATGGCAATTAGCTTCCATGACTAGCTCCATGGCTCCTAAGAGGAAGAAATTGCTGGAAACGTCTGGAGGAAGTTGAAGGATTTACTCATTTCCCCCCACACCTCTGCTCACAAATTTGACATAAGTATCAAATTTATATGTCTCCCTAACGCATACAGGGTGACACTGGATAGCATACACCAATGAAAAGCCACCATTGTTTGCTATCGTCTGGTTTTGCCCAAAACTGGAAGTAAATGTTGTAAAATGTAATCACATGACCTCAGGATACTGTAAATCAGGGGTGTCAAGCTGCGCCCATCCCAGCTCCGGCAAAGGGGAAAAAGTCGCGATACATCGCGACACGTCATGAGATGCGGCGAGTTTGACACCCCTTGCTGTAAATCGATGTACTGTAAATGGAGGCCAGTTGCCAAGCATCTGAAGTACCGTCCCATAATTGTGGTGGAAGGGACCAGCCTCAGAGCTTTGGAGCTGGGTCAAAGTATTCCTGGGGAAGTCCATAGTGACTTTGAATGGACGCTAAGTGACCAGTCGTAAATCAAGGATTACCTGTAATCAAGTGCAGCAATCAATCATACCAAAAGAAAAGTCTTTGGACAGAGAATCAGCATAGTTTCTGCAAAAGTAATTCTTAACCTTCCCAATTACTGTGTTATACATATTTACTGGGAATTAGTTTATGGAACTCAAGTGGGATTTCATTTTGGGGTCACTGGAGTTCTTAACCGTGACAAAAAGCCAGTGGGTAAAAATAGATTTAATGCTAACTGATCAAGAAATAGCATTTGTTGTTATAACCGATAATTCAGTGAAAACTTTGCCCCGACAACCTGATTAACATATTAAGCTAAGCCATAGTATGAAATTTTGGTCGTTTAATACAATGTAAACTTTATATCTGAAACTAGCCAATTTAGTGTATTCCACAAATTGTTATGTGAACACTATTACAGGCAAAATCTATGTTTGGGAATCATTAAGAAATGAATCTATTGACCTTTCAGATATGGCTTTGCCTCTGCACTTGGGGAAGCCTGTTCAATGGTAGCACTGAATGTTATAAAGGAAACATAATTTCGCCATTGATTATTTTATGCTTTTTAACATGCTTTATATGTTATTGTTTTTATTTGCATTTTGTTCATTGCTTTTGAGTGTTGCTTTAACTATTGTGAGCCACGCTGAGTCACATGTGTGAGATAGGCAGTATAATAAATTGAATGAATACATGTATACATATTGTAGCTTTGATAATGAACCTCTAGTAGAGGAACAATGCAAAAAGAAGCAACCAAAACCGAAGCTGGAAGGATAACCCTGTGAACAAATAAAAATATTTTTGGTTTAGCAAAATTGTAAGGACAATTACAGAATGTATTAGGCAGCGGAGTTACTGAATAAGATAGATTTTCTAACAGAAATCTGACTGGATAAATATCTAGGGCATTTAAGACCTCATTACCAAAAACTGCACTTGGGATTCATTGTGGGGAAAAGAGCTATGTTAATCAGGAATAGACTGGTAGCATTTGATTAAAAGCTGCAATTTTTCATGAGCTGCACCTCACTAGATTGATGTGGGATTTAAATCGGAATGCTGCAGTGTGAAAAAAGGAGAAGAGAGGTTGATTATAAGATGCAGGTCACATGTGAAACAGATTACAAGTGTTTTATCAGTGAATTGTTGTAATGTGTAACTTATTACTTGCAAGATACAAAGAGAATGAATTGATGGCAAAAGCCATGGAAAGTTAACCAGAGCTATATTCTTACTACTGGGTCTGACATCTCTTATGCATATATGAGTTGCCTTCAACCATGCCAGATTGCCAGTTTATAAGTGAACAGTTGTCATATTTAACTATAGTAATAAATATTTAACTAGAATTTTCCATAATTTTGGAGATTTGAGAAAATGCTCACATAATATTTCATGTTGTTCTCTATATTGTTCTCTTGCTTTATTCAGTCAACTGGCACTTCAGTAACAAATAAGTAGTGCCCTGGCTTTACAAATGAAAACTTATTATGCAGCATGTAGAATGATTGAAGCTATATAATGAGTAAAAACAAAGTTACATTCAACCTGACTTAAATATTTACAATACAGACATATGTGCTGGTTATTATTGGAATAATACATTGAGCTCAAGAATAACTCAAGAAGCTAATTTAGTGGTAGCTTCACTAATCTACTTACTGAGAATGAATTTAATTATAAAATTACACTTTTCAAACTACTATAGTTATATGTTAATACTATAGGATCAGGAATAATGTCCCTCTAATGTGGCATTCTCCAAACTCCAAAGCACCCGAAGGCAGGACAAGAAGCAATGGATGGAAACTAATCAAGGAGAGAAGCAACCTAGAACTAAGGAAAAATTAGAACAATTAATCAGTGGAACGACTTGCCTTCAGAAGTTGTGGGTGCTCCAATACTGGAGTCTTTTAAGAAGAGACTGGATAACCACTTGTCTGAAATGGTATAGACTAGAGTTTCCTGCTTGAGCAGGGGGTTGGACTAGAAGACCTCCAAGGTCCTTTCCAACTCTGTCATTCAGTTATTCTGCATATCACTTCCAATGTTGGGACAAAACAGATGTCTTTAGGAAGTTTAAAATGCAGTTGTTGTTCCCACTATTCCCTCTAGCAACAGGCATCAGTACTGCCTCTAATCACTGAGGTTCCATAGAGGTACTCCGACTTCCAAGATTTCCATGAATTATTCATTTACATCCCAATTATCAGAAAGCACCATATTCTGTTTGATTGTCATAGATTCATTACCTGTCTTTATGTAAATATGTATGTTTAAAGCCATGCATGCTAAGTAAATCAGGTGGGTCTAATTTACATCCTCTTGGCATTCTCCTACAAGTGACCATAGCTTGATTTTCCAGGAGAAATCTGTTACTTTTGTCTGTTTTCAATTAAAAGAAGAAAAACAAGAGGTAAGCCCCTCTTTCTCCCAGCCTGCCAACTCTACCTTGTTGGTTTCACAGGCATGGGTTTTCAATGCAGCGTTAATAAAGCTATTTTCATAGATTTATGTTCCATAACCCTCCTTGCCCCAAAGATTTTTCAGGATGTGTCACATCAAGGAAAGAGGACCATCCTACTCTTGCCTGGACATCAGTTTATTTACAACAGAGAAGGCCACAAGTTCAACCTTGTATTCATAACGGGGCTAAGCAAACAATTTCTGATCACTTTCTAAGCCATTCTAAACAGACCAAAGACTGGTACCCTAATTCTCGGCCATTACCAGAGTTCAAGCTTGGGCTGTGATTTGTTTCTATTCCCTGATCTCATTTTAGCACTAATTTGCAGGGATATATGAAATATAACAAAATGGTGCATTAATATGATGGCTGGGAATGAACTCTTCTCTCCAAAGACTTTCTGAGCAAAATATATTGATGCATTTTTCAAAAGTCAGACTTATTTATTTCTTGCCTAGAAAGCAAGAAGGGGGCAAGTACATAATGCATCAGTAAAGGCCTCTTGATGAAGGGTAGGATAGGAAGTGAATTTGAATCAATAAACCTGCCCATTCAAGGAAAAACAAAGCAGCTTGAATGAAACCAGGTGCAAAGTGGTTGAAATCATTTGACTCCCTTTAGAGTTTTTGCTTTTTAATTAAAGAAAGGAAGAATGGAGTTAGGGCAGATGTATGTGTGTGCTATTTCAAAGAACAGATAAAAGATTATAATCAGTTAGTTTACTGTTTGAAATGGATTGCTAGCAGTGTCATGACTGATAAAGTGTAATCTCTAAGGCTGTTTTACTCTAATTAGCTCACAAGCTTATCCTTGATACCTGAAGAACTGTAATCAGGGTGTTTCTTTTTTGCCTTAATTAACAACCTTGCTGAATTGCTATGTTGACTCTTTCATTCTGTTGCCTGTCTGTTGCCTGTCGTTTCTCTTACTTTATTTTAAAACAAAATACTGTGTATTTTTAAAGGAACACTTCACTTAAAGCGCAGTTTATGGCATTCACTCTGTACACAGAGAGATTTGGCAAGCCCTGGTCTCCATTCCAACTTTAAAGTCTCTGGCTCTAGGACCTTAATCATCTATCAAGCAACTGGTTGAGGAACTTCTTGTAAATATGGAAAGAAGTCATTAGATTTCCATTGCCAAATGTCAACCAGAGCACAGTGATACGAGTCAGGGTCACTAAAAAGAAGATGGAAGCCTAAAGCTATCCATTTCCTCTAGTGACAATAACTGGAAAGATAAGGAAACTGTATTGTTTCTTTTCTCTTCTCACTGACCTTGGTAAAGATACAGAGGGAAAAGAGGGTAAGAAGGAATTGGATCAAAATCTAAGAGAACAGAGGCCTAAGCAACCTGACCCTTTGGTAATTTGTGACTATGTTTTTTATATATGAGCTGAATGGGTGCTCTTAGACAAAGCCTCTTAAGACACAACAAAGCCAGTTGATAGCCATAAATAGGTCTTAGTGCAAGAAAACAACAACAGTGAATCATCTTTTGTCCTTCTAAGCCTATGTTTTGTTGTTGTGTGCTACAACTGGGCCTAAAAAAGAGGAAGAGGGCTGACTTGTTTCTGCATTCTATCCCCTAATTGTATGAGTTGATGAGGAACAGGAATTTATTGAACAGCTAATGTTTGAGCCTTTACCTTATGCTCAGTTTATACATGTGGGAATAAATGTATGTCTCACATCACAAAATGCAGTATGCTTATGTTTCCCATATCACAGAAGCATCTTAAGACTCCATGGTCTTAAGGAGGAAATGAACTATAGTTAAGCACTGCTGCCCTTTAAAATTCTGACCATTAATAGGTAATGGTCAAGTTAGTTTGATCATTTTAGTCAGTTTATATTTATAGCAATCAGTGATTTGTATTTTTAGAGTAGGTTGTTAACCACATTCAGGATTAGAATTACAACCCACATCCTTATCCTTCTATTTTGAAGAGAGGACCCATCCAAAATTAGTTTCAAAAGATGGAAGAAAAGATAGTGGGTCTGCAGATATATATATATATATATATTTAACTCAGTGAAGATCTTGAAAGGCAGAGGTACCACTTAGACACTTGGAAATGGCAGCTAAGGGGAAAATGTGGGGATTATTGAACTGCCTCAGATAAATATAATAATTGTTACTTGATACTTGAAATTGCCATAGTCCTCATACAGAGATTATTGTTCATCCTCAGTGGCTGACTGCACCTGTTCATTTTCAAACATCCCTCAAGACAATCATGTATTGCACATGTATGCACGTCCCCAGTGGAAGCTTGCTACATCAAAGAAAGGGACATATTTGCATCATTCCTAAATTCTATTCTGTTCCACCCTTAGTTCTGCTGGGCCTTCCCACAGTTTAACACCAAAATCCTAAGACATGTTTGTTTTAATTAGCTTTTCCCAGAAAACGTTTGATTCTTCTCCAACTTTTTCTTTTTTTCTATTTTTGCCTTGCATTATCAAATTATATGCCATAAAATATATGCATAATTCTGAGTTTACCTTTTATTGTATCATTTTGATTATTGGTATAATTTGCATTTATTAATAATGCTAATTATTAGTAAATGTTAATGTTGAAGCTGCCTAAATAAAATAATACAATGGGCTTGTAGGAGGTGGAGAAAAGAAATTGCTGAGTATGCCACATCAGGAAACATTGATGTCACTAAGAATTAATGATGATATTGATATTCAAAATAAATTGGTTCTTGACTTCACTTCGGTATGGTTGTGATTTTCAAATGTATAATGTGCATACTAATTTTTATGGGAGCTCTTCAATTCAAATAAAGTTTAAAATAAGTTAATCATATAGAATCTGGAAAACATGAATTAAGAATTCAGAACTTCAATAGAAGAGAATATTTGTAGCTCAGGGTTGAACTGTGGGTCCTTGATGCTCTGAACTTGGTATATAATATATCCATGGCCTATTATATTTCAGAATCGTAGTCCTGACATTAATAATACTTTCAAACTGACCTGCATAATATATGATGTAAAAATATGGAGAGGCAGGGTAAGTGTATAAGTTAAAATTCCTGAAGCTATAAAGAGACTCATTTAGTCATTGTTTAACTCATTTGAATCTTGTATTCACTTTCATGGAAGATTTCCAACCCTGTGGGATTTAATAATGCTCAGAAAAGATGCTTGGAGTGTTTAATAACAGAAAAGCCTATACTTACACTGACAATCTGCTAACAGTAAAATAGAAAATTATATCAAGGACCAACAAGACTGAGAAGTCCACAGAGCAATAGGTAATTCAAGCTAAAAGTCCTATAAAATGAATCACTGTTAAAATTATCCAATTTGGGGATGCAATAAACAATGCAAATGAATCAACTGCTGTCTAGACTGCAAAAATATAGCCATCTAGATTAAATGAATGCTCACTGAAATAAAAATGTTATCTTTCCCTCTCTAAGCTATAATCTCTTATTGGAACATTCAATCAATTAGCATTGCTGTTGTCAAAACTTGCTCTAAACAAAGGATGAGAGAGGCTGCCTGGGGGGAAATCTTAATGGCTAGCCAATTCTGAGCCATGTATGTTAAGGTGGGGAGCTCACCCCTGCAAGAAATGTCATGTTTTACTACAGTGCAGAGCTAGTGTCAAGAGAAGAGGCCCCTTATCTGCCGCTAGTCATCGCTGCAGCACTAATAGAATGTCAGCTAATCCTCAAGAGGAAGAAAAAAAATAGTTTCATGCCTAGAGCAAAAAGAGTCAATTTTCAGTTTAGACACTCTCCCCTTCCTCCTTTACTTCTAAAAGTACAGGATTAGCAAATCTTTTAAAAGTAAGAGGCTGTTGGAAAACCACAGTGGGATGAGCACATCAAGAGCCAAAAGCTACAGCTGCCATTAAGAGGAATTAGATGCATGTTACTGTCAGTTGGGTTGTGGCCTCTGATGCTTTTGCAGCAGACTCCCTCCTCTGACTGGCATTTTCTAGCAAATCAAATTTATGAGGTGCCAGAAAATTCACCTGTTCCAAAGTTAACCGCTTATGGGCAGTGCATTTTTGATGAGGAGCTAGTACAACTCTAGAGAGAGATGGGCACTGGAGTAAGATTGTCATCTTTACCCAACCATGTCTATTCATCCAAATATATGGGTGCAAGGGGGGGGGAGGGAAAGCATGTTAATAATATGATAATAAGATGGAAGATGTTAATAGGAATAATATATTAAAAATATTAGACTTTGGACTAATGCAAAATCTTAATGAGTCCACTAAGACTTTGCATTAAAAAATACACCTCATTTACCTCTTTAATGCTTTGAAAAGATAAAAGGGAAAGCACACTGATGGAATCTTACATTCTGGGGGGAGGAGTTATAATTTTTGTTTTCATTTAAAATAAAATTAGCAGATGTAACTGATGTTTTCTTCCACTCTCAGTGAACAATTGATAAGTATTGTACAAAAATTTGATATATCCTTTCACCCAGTTTTGAAAACAAAAAACTACTACATTTTTTAAAAATGTATTGGTTTCTTCAACTGGTCTTCTAGCTATTCTTTAAGTGTAGCCAATTAAAATTGTGGAGGGAATTACAGGTGAAGTTGACTAAACAATGTCAGTTATTCAGAGTAATTAATTTGAGATTAAAGCACTATTCAAGCAACTGCAAAGGGAGAATGGAGTGCAATTGCCAACTTGTCCTCACTTCTTACTAGTTTCCCAACATACAGGCCAAAGGTCTTAAGGCCGACATGCCAAACTCGCGAGTCACGTCACGTCGCGCAACGTATCAGAGCTTTTTCCCCATTGCCGGCAATGGGGTGGGCGCGGTTTCGTTGTGATGTGTCCGGCCCACGGGGCCGGCAGTTTGACACCTCTGTCTTAAGGGGAATTGACACCTCTGTCTTAAGGGGAATTGTACTCAACACAATGCAAGGCCTTGCTCTAATGCAGGGGTTCCAACCAGGGGGTGCGAGACGATATTCCAGGGGGTGCGAAAACTTGGGTTTTCAAAATTATAGTGTATATGCATAATTTGTTGCCATTATTTCGAACTTTTGTAAGGGCTGCGAGAATATATCAGAAGCGTTCTAGGAGTGCCATGTATAGCAAAGGTTTGGAACCACTACTCTAATGAGATTCTAAGTCATCTGCACAGTTGTACTTGCAGCAAAGACAGCATAAGAACAGCTTCCTCTTCCTGTTTGAATGCATGGGGACTGGAGAGAGGTGGGTATATACCTTTATGCACAGCTTCATTCTCTACCCAGTTTGAGCCTTTTGGTCAAAGACCTAAACCAGATTTCAGGAAAGGCTATCATTCAAAGTTAGAAAAATTGGATAATGTTTCGCTACCAGTACTGCTGGGCTGGCTGCTTTGAAGAAAAGAGGAAGGAGAGAGCAGAAAACACAAGAGTTTTATTGAGAGATGAGGCAATTGGAACCAGTAATTGGGAAGAATTATAGAGGCAAAGTCAGAAACCCTCAGAAGAAAGATGAAAAAAAAGCCATACTAGTTCCAATAAGTTCCAATGCAAAGCCTTTAAAATCAAGATTCCTTCAGTCATTATATTTAATAAAATAATCTTTTTCTGTTTGTCTATTGAGGCAAACTGTCCAATGCATATTGGATCCTGTGCTAGTTTTTCTTCAAACTTTAGGAACTAGAGTTGTAATATGAGGTTGATCTGTTGCCCCAAATCCTACCCCAGTGAATTTCTTGCCGAATGCAAAAATGAGGTCTTAACACAGAGATACCCAGCCTTCAGTTTAATAGAAACACTATATATAAAATTAATAAATCATTTTGATGTGTCAAATTAGATGCCTTTAAACTAATTTAAAAGTTCACCAAACAATTTAGTGAACTTTTGTGCACAAAGGAATATACATTTTATTGAATCAAACTGATGATTTGGTGGTGATACTCAGAAGACAGCTTTTATTAAATGCTTAATAGAGTTTCTGGGATGTTTCTCCCTTATGAATGGTGGTTAAATATGCACTGTAAATATGAAATCAGACAACAATGAATACATGTAGCCTGCTCCCTAGACCCCTAGTATATTGCCACAATAATATCTTAAATCACTAGAGTTCGTGGGAAGTGTAATGTTTTCCAAATCTCATGATTTTTTTAATGGATATCAGGTGTTGCAGGGCAGAGACTCTTCTGATCCACCTAGCCTAAGATATCTGGCAGATGTCTTTTCCAGTATTTTCTGCTATTACTGTAAAAGTGTTTTATCTCAGGAGCAAGCAACCCTTTCACAACCAGGGAAAGGAATAAATCCACATTTACTTATTCATTTTTTTGTTTCTGGCTAAACGTTGTGAGGGAGACAGGGGGAGAGAAATGACAGATGATGTTTGCTAGAGAAGTTATAGTTTGGAAATGGGGTTAGTTTTGGGGGTGGGAAAGAGGGGGTGGATTATTCCATTTAAAAAGCTGAAGATGTCCTTGAATCAAGTTGTAGGGCATGGATACAAGATTCTTTGACAGTTGAACACTGGCAGGAAATATACTGCCAATGTTCGATGGCATAATTGTGGGAAGTTCCAGGAGAGGGTGCAAAAAAAAGTTGGTGTGTTTTCTGCAAGATGTGGTTTGCCCATCCCTACTTTATCTAGATATAATGATATATTTGTATGCTGCCCGATTCTCATGACTCTCTTTAGCAAAACATGAGGACTCCCATTGAGCTTTCCTATCTCCCTAAAGAAGCAGTCATTAATCCAGCTAACTAATAGATCAGACAGAAAAATTCTGTTTTTGTTTCTGATTTATCCCAGAATGGGGGGACACCATACCACATTACTTTCCAAACTTACACAGAGACTAACATAAAGGTTATGTTCCAGAGCATCATACAATAGAGATAATTCCTTTGTATCCACTGATAACATTCTGTAAGCATAATCTTTTATTGTCAAGAACAAAATATACTTATACTAGAATGTTGTAATGGCTCTTTCCCTTATGTCACTTCATCTGCTTAATTTTTCTGAAAGTAGCTTGTGGTTTGAAGCCAATCACTTTACTTCTGACTCAACACAATCTCAGTAATAGTCACACAGATATTTAGCAATTTGAAAACATGTCACCATTTTAAAGTCTAATTGATTGCAAGGGAACAGATTTTAACAGAGGATAATTGTCTTTTAATCATTACATTGAATTTAATAGGACTTGCAAACCTAGCAGATAAAATTCATTTTGCCAAGTTCAAACATTAATGCTATTAAGAACCAAGTTAATAGCCTAGCAGAGTTACTGATTAGACCAAAGGTCCCCAACCTTTTGGGCACCAGGGACCGGTTCCGTAGAGAAAGGTTTTTCCGTGGACTGGAGGGGGCGTGGTTTTGTGCGCTGCCTGCATCTCGCAGATGGGGCTTTGCTTGTTTGTGCAGACCGGTTACTGGCATGCCGTGGCCCAGTACTAGTCCATGGAACAGGGGTTGGGGACCCCTGGATTAGAGCAAAGCTTTCTTTTTAATAGGATGTTAAATATTCCTGTACAGTAGCTTGTCAATAATATGTGGCAAAATATCTCACACTGTAGCAAGACTCTCTATCTCCTGAGTCTTGCTACAATAGACTGGATCTCGTATCCATTATAGAAAGCTAAAGCTATCTGGGTTGTCATTTGGCAGATTGGTAAATTCAATAGGAATAGCACTGTAGGAAAATTGGACAAAAAGACTAAACGGATTATATATGTTCAATACTAAGTTGCAAAAATGGTTCAGGTTTTGCATAAGATTTTGTAGGTGGGAGTGTTCAGATATTTATTTACTCCATTTATGGCCATCACCACCAGCATTTATATAGGTAATGGGGAACCTGACACCTTCTGATTTTGAGTTACAACACCTACCAACCCCTCATTACTGGTTGTGTGGGCTTGGTTGCTGGAAATTGTGGTTTGGCAATATATAAATCGCCACAGATTCTTCACCTGCTGTATGTAAACAGAGATGCAGTTATACATAAACATTTCTACCATTATGAACTTTCTGAAGCAGAATGTTAAGCCATCACCATTGGCAAAATGGAGGAAGGGTTTGACATTTAAAAAAGGGATTTTTGAGGCATTTTAATTTTCAGCTGCTTTACCCAGAAGATTGTGTAGCTTAAGACTGCAGTTCTAATCTATCATTAATACTTTTCAACACCGATTAATTTAATGAAAGAAATTAGAGTTCATATTTAATGCTCCCATAGAAATAAATGAGATATTTTAAATCACTTCAGATATATAGTATGTGATTCCCTCTACTAGAAATACATAACAATTTTTTATAAAAGAGTACTCTCCTAGCTGAAAATTGACACATATAGTGAACACCGTGGTCCTATTATATATTAGAAGTTCAGCTTGCCTCTAGGCAAGGATTTCAGTTCCTCGTCTCTCAGCATCCTTTTCTTTTTCTGTGTTATATCTTTCAAATTATAAACTTGAGAAGTAGGAACAAGTAAAGATGTTAAAATATGATTTAAATATACAAAGCATAACAACACTAACCTCATCCCTATTTATCTTTCTCCAATTACTCTAAACAGTGGATAAAGTATATTTCCATTCTGTATCACTACTAAAGACAAAAAGAACAAATATAAAAAGTGGAAAGAGGGGCACATAACTAAGGCAGAATATCAGCAAATAGCCCGAGCTTGCAAAGATGAAGTGAGGAAAGCTAAGGCTCAAAATGAACTAAGGCTTGCAACAAAAGTCAAAAACTACAAAAAAAAGGTTCTTTCAACATGTAAAAAACAAGACAAAAGTTAAGAAAATGATTGGTCCATTAGTGGGAGAAAGTAGCAAGAAGGTGACAAGCAACAGGGAGAAAGCAGAACTACTCAACTTGTTTTTTGCATCTGTATTTACACAAAGAAAAAAACAGTTCAAACTATCAAAAACAGTACCGTAAGAAACAGATTAGAAACACAAGTTAAGATAGGCAATAAAATGGTAAGTGAGCACCTTTCCACCCTAGATGAGTTCAAATCACCAGGACCAGATGGACTACACCCCAAGGTTCTGAAGGAACTGACAGATGTGATCTCAGAACCACTGAATTATATCTTTCAAAGATCCTGGAGCACTGGGGAACTACCAGAGGACTGGGAAAGAGCTGATGTAGTTCCCATCTTCAAAAAAGGAAGAAAAATGGATCCAGGAAACTACAGACCTATCAGCCTGACCTCAATACCTGGGAAGATCTTGGAAGAGATCATCAAGCAAGGAATCAGCGAATAACTAGAGGCAAACAAAGTCATTACCAAAAGCCAACATGGGTTTCTCAAGAACAACCTGCCTCCAGAAGCGGTGAATGCTCCAACACTGGAAGTTTTTAAGAAGAGACTGGACAGCCATTTGTCCGAAATGGTATAGGGTTTCCTGCCTGAGCAGGGGGTTGGACTCGATGACCTCCAAGGTCCCTTCCAACTTTATTATTATATTATTATTATTATTATTATTATTATTATTATTATTATTATTATTATTATTATTATTATTATTATTATATTATTATTATTATTATTATTATTATTATTATTATTATAATAACAGATCATGCCAGACAAAGCTTATTGCATTCTTTGACCAAGTGACAAAATTAGTGGACCAGAGGAATGCTGTGGATATAATTTACTTGGACTTCAGGAAGGCATTTGATAAAGTAGACCACAACCTACTACTTGATAAGATAGAAAAATGTGGGTTAGACAGCATCACCACCAGATGGATTCCTAGCTGGCTGACCGGCCGTACTCAGCGTGTGGTCCTCAATGGAACTGCATCTACATGGAGGGAAGTGTGTAGTGGTGTGCCCCAGGGCTCTGTTCTGGGCCCAGTGCCCTTCAACATCTTTATCAATGATTTGGATGAGGGGATAGATGGGGAACTCATCAAATTTGCAGACAACACCAAGCTGGCAGGAATAGCCAACACCAGAAGATAGGCTTAAGATACAGAAGGATCTTGACAGACTTGAACATTGGGTGCTATCTAACAAAATGAAATTCAGTGGTGACAAAAGTAAGGTTCTACATTTAGGTAAGAAAAACCAAATGTACAGGTATAGTATAGGTGGTACCCTGCTCAATAGTAGCAACTGTGAGAGGGATCTTGGAGTCCTAGGGGACAATCACTTAAATATGAGCCATCAGTGTGCTGCAGCTGCCAAAAAAGCCAACACAGTGCTGGGCTGCGTTAACAGAGGGATAGAATCAAGATCACATGAAGTGTTAATACCACTTTATAATGCCTTGGTAAGGCCACACTTGGAATACTGCATCCAGTTTTGGTCACCACGATGTAAAAAAAGATGTTGAGACTTTAGAAAGAGTACAGAGAAGAGCAACAAAGATGATCAGGGGATTGGAGGCTAAAACATATAAGGAACGGTTGCTGGAATTGGGTATGTCTAGTCTAATGAAGAGAAGGACGAGGGGTGACATGATAGGAGTGTTCCAATATCTCAGGGGCTGCCACAAAGAAGAGGGAGTCAAGCTATTCTCCAAAGCACCTGAAGGCAGGACAAGAAGCAACGGATGGAAATTAACCAAAGAGAGTAGCAACCTAGAACTAAGAAGAAATTTTCTGACAGTTAGAACAATTAATCAGTGGAACAATCTGCCTCCAGAAGCTGTGAATGCTCCAACACTGGAAATTTTTAAGAAGAGACTGGACAGCCATTTGTCTCAAATGGTATAGGGTTTCCTGCCTGAGCAGGGGGTTGGACTAGATGATCTCCAAGGTCCCTTCCAACTTTATTATTATTATTACTATTATTACCATCCATTTCTAAAAGGACCATAAATAAAATGTTATTATTGTACTAAGAAATAATCAAGCACTTTTGGTCAATCTAAATGAAAGCTGAAGTATATAGCAATGGGTATACAGTTTTAAAAATTAAGGGGACAATTTTACCACCTCCCAAAAATAGGTAGTAGGTTACGTAGCCTCTAGGAATTATGAAATGTGAAGAAAAAGCTACATTCAGTTATCATTTGAGACATGATAATGTAAATTTGGGAGGGGAAAGGCAGAACGGATCTATTAAAACTCTTTATAACCTACAATGGAGGCCCACAACTTAAAAGAGTTGGAAACAACCACTTATACTGAGTCCAGCCATCACATGCAACCAATTTAAAGCTTTTCCAACTACTATCTAGTCAATATTTGAGCACAATCAACAAGCAAAGCCTATGTAATTAGCTCCATTGTTGAACTGCTTAGACAGTTTTTTCTCATCTAGAATCTTCATTCATGCAACTTGATAATATGTCCACATCCTGCACTCCAACTTGATAGAGAACAGTTTGCTCCTTTCTCTGTGACATCCCTTCAAGAGTGCAATCATATTCTCTCTTTGACATATTTTCTCAGGGCTAAAAGTATCCAGTTACCTCAATCTCTTCTTATAGAACTTGAGCCCTGGGCTACAGGAAACCCAACACAGCTCAGGTAAAGCCCTTGATCTCCAAATGTAATTGTAAAATCATCATTTTTATGACAAGGAAAATTGATTATTTACTAACAAGAAAATCATTGGGTTATTTGATTTTCATTTAATGTAAATGAAATTAAATCCATGTTAGTTCCTATCCTGATCTTACCCACCACTGTTTTTTTTAAAGTGTGGCTCTAACATGTTATTCAGATCCATGTATCTTTGGCTCAGAAAAAAACTGTACTCCCCTGCTTTATAGTAGCTAAGGAAAAGGCTTGACTGATTAGAATTTTGGAGAAAAATTAGGAACAAATCCACTTGGTCCCCTATTAGTTCTACCAGTTTACACAGTTCTCCATTCTCAAGAGTTGTGAATAGCAATGTTTTGGAAAATCATGAGTGACAAAGAAAAAAAATCCCATGCATGAAGGACTGTGCACATCAGAATGGGTGGAGTAGATTCATTGGGTGGTGTCCTAATCATTATCCAAAATATATTCTTGCAGTAACCTATATGAGTGGTATTATGGCAGCCAAGTTAATGAGAAGGCTTTGCCATACATTATTACTTGTGCATTATGCAATTTGCTGTTTCCATGCTTAAGTGAGTTGTAACCCAATAACATATGCTATAAAGTACTGAGTGCCTAATTACTTTTACATGGAAATGTAATCTTTCTCAAGTCATTAAATACACTGATGAGATTATTAATTATAAATTATCAAATAGGAATTCTGAAGCTGTATTGTATAATTTGCAATTCATGAGCCAAGAACTAAGGAATATGAATCAGAAAAGACAGAATAATGATTCTAGAGACACATAACAGGAAATTACACATGAAGGAGAAAAGTTTGTGAAAACATTTCCCCACAAATGGATTGCCATAACATGAATGTAATGAAGACATATAACTGTTTTCAAGTTCTGTCAGACAATGTTTTTAATTTAATTCCATGTATTCCTCTTGTAGTTGCTTGAATCTATATGTCTGCAATCCAATTGCATGACAGTTCCACCAAACCTAATATGGAAAGTCTTTTGTAGTAAAGAATGCACACTGCAAATGAATTAATTTCACTCTATTTCAAGGTTTGCCAAAAGGAAGCCAAAACCAAGATAGATGTTGACAGAATCAGAAAAAAAATAAATGTATTATAATTTACATTTTAGTTATTAAAATACTGCATTCATTAAATCATTTTAAAAATATTTACATATTTAATAATTTTCCCAACCTCTCACATTAATAAAGGAAAGTTGAAAACTTTTAGTAGTGCTAACTGTGGCATGGGGGGAGGGGTCATTGATGTCTGAGACCCTCAGGATGTCCAACCTGCTCCACGCAAAATTAGCATTTTCCACTTTAAAAAAAACCAGCTATGCATCTATCTCAGCACTGCAAAATTCAAAGAGTAAAAGCAGACATATTTTCTTGCAGATACCTTGGGCTGTATGGACTGTGTAGAATAGCTTGCCAGCTGTCGACCTGAAGACCTTGCCAGTTCCCTTTAAAAGCTTCAAAAGCCCTGATCAAGGATACAGCCTCTGGGCTTGCCATCCTATCTCCACAGGTCTCTTTGTTCACTCTCTTCCCATTCTTATTAATGGCAAACAAAGATCTGCTCCTGACAGGAAGTTGAGGGATGAGGCTGGGTAAAGACACCGATGGCATAGCAGAGCAGAAGATTCCATTCTGTGCAGTGTTTTGCTTTTTCAGGACTTGCAAAAAGAGACTCTTTAGAATGTCATTTTAGAAATGACAAGAAAGGCTGTATATGCAAATGACAAACTGTCATTGGTCAAGAAATGGTCAACCAACTGTAGGTCCAGATACTAGGAATTGCATGAATTAAACAATGCTACAAGTTTCCTTCCATTTCAGCTCTTCAGACTCAATTCTCTGTATCTCACATATTATAATACAGTGATAAAATGAAAGTGTAAAATCACAGATAAGTGCAGAAGAAGACTATGGAGAAACTATCTGGTAGCTATGGAATTCCCCCCCCCCCCAAACTTCATCAAACAGGCATTTTTGTAAGAACTACAGTGGCTCTCGTGCTGAACTATCTTTGACAAGGCACGAGACAATTCTTTATAATAATACATTGGTAGACCACTTAAATTTAGCATAGGGCTGATCTTGTTTTTCATCAAAAACAAACATATATTGGTTGAGCAGCTGTTTTGTAATGAGAAATTATAAAATGAGATTCCAAGACCACTAAATCTCAGGGTGAAAAAAATGTAAGACCAAGAAATCTTCTGAAAACCTGTTTTTAGAATTTGGCCCCTAATTTATGAAACTATTTTTTTCAAAAAGCTCTTGGGAAAACAGGCTGAATTTCTCCTATTCTTTCTATACAAGTTTTAATATATCCACAATGTTTTAACCAAGGGGTTATAAAGATAACTGCTTAAATGAGAGCAGATTCTCTGATTTTAATGGGGTTCTATTAATTAAAAAAAATGACCCTATCATGACAGAAGAGTTGAGAATGACCTTTTATAGTTGCATGGATTTATTTTGCTCCATGAAATCATGGAAGAATCAGCAGTCTTTGGATAAGTTGGCCATCGGGGCGTTTACAACACAGCTATTTAGAAATATGGAAATTTGTTTTAGAAAAAAAAAGTAAAGAGGAAGAACAAAAGGGAAAGAGAAAGGGAAGAAAAAGAACAGGAGGAGCAAAAATAATAAAGGAGGCCTTTTCAAGAAAGTGTAGATGTTTGCACATGATAACCCCTTGGCAACTCTAAATGCTTCCTCCCTCCCTCCCTCCTCCTCTTTTTTTTTTCTTAAGGTGTGTAAAGAAAATGAATTACCTCAGTGCTGACACTTATTATGCCAAGATTTAGCCTGGAGGAGATTTTTACTGCTAAATTATAAACTTCAGCAACTGTAGATTATAATGGATAATAGACTGAGCTGATGTTTCACTGTAGCAGTTCTGACAGGATATCCATGACTGACCTGGCCTATAAATACTCATTAAATAAATAAAACATATACAAAAGGAAAACAGTGTATTATCTTATACAACAAGCTGCATTACAGGTTGTGCTGATTTATAAAGGGAGCTTTGTTATTAAGACGGGCCTAACATGACTAGAAGGAGAGACTCCCAGTGAGATTCAGGGAAGCCACTGAGCTCACAGGTAGCCTGTTGACACCATCTTGTTTCCTGGGTTAACATTAACATGACCTTTCTTTGGACCCTGTTTTCCATATTATGTTTAAAAGATGAATCCGGGGAAAGTGATCCAAGTCAGATGGAGCAGGAGAGAGAGGCTTGAGTTCCAATTCCAACTTTTTCTTTTATTCTTTTATTTCTGAATTGTTTGTTACAAAATAACTATTTTTTCCAGTCCAACCATTTAGAATGGTCAAGCAACAGAGTATAGATAAAAGCACACAGAAGCAAAGTGTCCTGGTTATAAATAAAACAACTAATGAAATAAGGAAAAGAGAAATCATTTGCCAATTCAATAGTACAATTTAATTTACTCATAATTTACAATTATGAAACTTGAACCTCTCTTTCCAACGCATAAAAGACATCTCCATGCTAACATATATGTAATCATTATCATGTTTTAGTCAATTGATTAAAAACTCAAATATGGATTATGTGCCACCAACAGTGCCATTTGCAGGCTTTGGGAGCAGTGATATCAATCCTTGTTTTATCACTGGGAGTAAAAATCTAAAACTAAAAGAAATGAGTTCCCTCTATTGACAGAGGGATTTTTCTCAGAGGAATAGAGGATCCTTCTGTAACAGCTTTTGGGCAGCACAGAAGGTGATAGGAGGAGGAAATATCTTGGATCCAGAAGCAGAATTCTGATTATTCAGCATTGGCTAGGAAAAAATCATGCAGTAAATATTAATTGAATTTTTGTAATTTAATAAAATAAATATACTTTGTAAAAGAGGAATGTTTCACTCTTTCATTTAGTTACTTGTTTTATATGTAGCCTAAATAATTTATCATTCTACATAGAAAATTCATCTCATTAAATATAACCAAGATAATTTAAAATCACAGTTTAACAAAAAAAATAGTAATAATACTGTATATCAAAACTTTTATAAAATGTAGAAAAATAAAAAATATTTTCAGGCAGTAGATAACACATCTCAAACATGTTTCCTACATGCATAATGGGGCTATTGAGAACAGGATAATGCAAGGTGGAAAATGCTAGATTTAAAACTTTGTGACTTCTGAAAGAATAACAAAAGTGCCTATCGTATCAGTGAACCTTTTTAGCAGAGCAATTTGTAAATAGGGATTATTGCTAATAAGACCTTTTTTAGACAGCCAACTTTTATATCTTCCTACAGAGGTCCCAAGGGTGCTTTTTCAGGAGGCAACTGGACTTTCTTGTTTTTCTTTGAAGACATTTTGCTTCTCATCCAAGAAGCTTCTTTAGATCTTCAAAGAAAAACAAAGAAGTCCAGTTGCCTCTTGAAAAAGCACTTTTGGGACAACCGTGACCTGATGACCAAGAATCTCCATAGACACTTCCTACAGAGGATCCTTGGAGAAGAGACTGCATAACAAAGTTGGGTATCAGTCAATACATATTAGAAGACACAGCACAGGAGAGGAATTATTATTCCCAGAAGTTTCTTTCATTCAAAATTGCTTGCCAAAATCTTCACTGATCAGTGGGATAAGGGAAGAAAACTAGAGCCAAATATTAGGTGAAAGGGCAGTACATGTTGTTAACTATGAAAGGCACTGTCAATTGGTCCAGCATTTAAGAAGAGGCAGAGCCCACTTATTCATTCTATTTCAACTCACTTGTGAAGAACACTCATTTCACAACTGAAATCCTGAATTCTGCATACAAAATAACTACTGTTCTAGAAATGTGAATTGCTGCTGGACTAGCTACGTATGTCATCAGCACCAATTTCTTTGTACCAAAAAAATATCCTGTAATTCAAGTTAATGACACTATAGTAATAATGCATACAAATTAACATTAATTGTTGTTAATCCTGTGTTTGTTAAGTCATCCTGTTCTTTTCAGTTTAAAAAGCCTTTTAATCTCCCAATTTCATTTTAAATGTTCGCATCTCTTTTGTGATGCAATGCTTTAACCAGTTTTAGCTCTGCTTTTAATTTCTTCCCCATCTGTAGCTGTTTTAATGTATTGTATCTTAATCTTTCTTTTTAGCTACTAAAGGATAACTAACACATTCCTAAATAAATAAACTGTTATTTAGAACAGAAAAAGTGAGTCCTGCCTATTTCCAAATATGAACTGATACCTTGGTACTATCATGGATCCTTGCAGGATTAGTTATGAGTACACTTGAGGCTAAGCAGGAAACTTAAACCTGATAAAGTGGAGAATTTCCAGAACAGTAATTAGTTGTCCAGTTAAGGTATTGTGAAACCAAATCAGACCTCAAAGAAAGTTTTATTTTACTTCCAGCAAATGTTGAAATAAGATTGCTGCTTAAAATTAGAATTAATTAAAATTAGATAGAAAACAAATGTTTTTCATTCTTAATTATAGAACTATTCATGTGATGTTATATTTTGATCAATAGTCTTGACTCTCTTTGTATGTAAGTAACCCTAATTACAAATAAACTTTCATTCTTGGAATCCACAAGTTACAATTGTTAATTCTTCATGTTTCCAAAGAGACTTACGCTGTTTATTTTAAAAATATGTGAAAGGGTATATGCCTAATTGCTTCTTGGGATAGAAAGTTTATTTTGTGGTTTTAGCATACATTTTTTTTAAAAACACAGTTTACACTTTTAGAGGTTATGAGTAATTTTTAAAACATGATTGTGATAAACCCCCCAGTACACTCCCCATGGAATGTTTTAGGGGAAAACAAACTTTATGAGACAAATGAAAGAAAAGCTAAGAAGTGCTCTCTTGTCTTTTGTGTGTGTATTTGTCTATGTGTGTGTAAGTTTCATAGTTAACATTCACAAATCAGAAGATTTCAAACATTATCATACTGTGAACCCTGTCAGTTAAAAGAAAATCCCCAGATCCCCGTTCAAGAGGTGAAGTTCTAATGATAGAAAACTGTGTTCTAGTGTTACTCAAGTATCACTGAGGAGAGATGTCCTTAGTATCTAACAGAATCCTAAGTTTTAAAAACCTGTCCTAGTCATTATTTGGTATGTATGTAAGCATAATCATCACCATCATCCAGGCACAGCCACCTAATACCACAGACTTAACAACTGCGGATAAGAAAGACAAAAAAATCTGTATAGTGCAGTACCTGGAGATAGTAGAAGAGAAGAGAAAGAACTGGAGAAAATCCCAAATATAAAGACCTGCAAATAGAAGTAGAACAACCATGAAAAAGAAAGCAAAGATAGTACCAATAGTGATAGATGCCCTGGGTGCAATTCCAAAACATATGGAGCACCACTTGAATACACCAACATTGACAAAACCACCATCAGTCAATTGCAAAAGGCAGCTTTATTTGGAACAGCTTACATTCCTCCGATGATACTTTTAAAACCACCAAACAACAACATCTGCCTATCCCAGATCCTTGGGAAGGACTTGATACCGTAGGTGGATAAAAATTCAGTCTAAAAATATGCTGTGTGTGCAACAAACCATAACAATAAATTATATGCCGCCCAACTCCCAGAGAGTCCAACAGTTCTAAGATCTCATAAATTTTCTACCTTATATTATATGGCTCTTGATCTCTTCCCATAATTAACTTCAATTCAGATATTAAGATAGCCTTCTCCAAACAGATCCAATATACAACTCATCTGGCCAAATCCCAGATCTTATTTGTCCAGCACAACTATGCCAACAAGGTATGGCAACTATCGATTTACTCCACTTAAAGTGGATTTATGTCTTTTCAAAATGAAATGAGACTCCCTCTCAAATGACAAATGGACTGCACTAAATCCCAAAAATCTGTGAGTAATTTGCTACATTGGAAGCTTCAGCTATTAGAGACGAAAATGTTTGCTATGTAATAACAAGTTTTTATATGGAATCGTTGCCTTAAAGTCAAGAGATTAATTGTAATGTAAACAACCTTTTTCAAAAAATGAAATGTTGGCAATTCTATTTCTATTCCTAAATCTATTAAGTTTTTAGTGCTTTATTCTGTTAAATTGTACATTACTGAAGTTCGTGACTTTTGTATTGACACTGCTGCAAGTGGGCACAGTGTTATGCAAGGCTTAAAGCTGAGCTAAAATCTGATATCATTCTCCTTATAGAAATACATTTAACTCAGCTTTTTTCGAAGAGATGATATTTTCCTATATGATGAAGGATGTCTTTTTTTTTTTTTAACTGCAATGGATTAGTTTATCCTGGTAAAACTAAGTAAGTTAGACCACGGTTTGAGGCCAGATTATATTACCAAGGTAGTAGTTTATCATACTTATATATAAGTTACCTCTGGTGGACTTTGGATAGGGGTAACGCCTGGGGTAACGCCTGGTGGACTTTGGATAGGGGTAACGCCTGGTCATCCTTGATCTCTCAGTGGTGTTCAATACATCAAACATGATATCCTTCTGGGTCAATTGAGGGATTTGGGAGTTGGGGGCACATTTCTTCAGTGGTTCTCTTCCTCCCTCTGAAGCAAGTTCCAGTTGGTGTGATGAGTAAGGAGGGGTCCAGTACTACACCTCTGCTTTTCTGGGTGCTACAGAGCTAGACTCTATTTCCACTCCTGCTAAGCAAGGTCATCAGTTGGCAAGGAATTAAGTACCATAAAAATCTTAATGATAGTCAGTTGCATATTTCTGACCTAAACTATGCAAATGATGCCATCAGGATGCTTTCCCTGGGCTTGGAGGCTGAACAGAGCCATATGAAGAAATCAGGCTTCAGCTTAACCTTAAAAAGACCAAGTGGCTATGGGTTTTAGGATCCCTGTGTCAAGTGATCTTCCATAATTAATATTGCACAGGTGACATTCTCCCAGACAGAGTTGTTGGGCAATCTGGGGTTCCTCATGAACTTGTGGCTCCTGTTCAAGGAGTAAGTGGCAGCCATTGCCAAGAGGATCCTTGCACAAATAATATTGTACAACAGTTGCATCCATTCCTGTATCTGGAGACATTTCTAATGGTCACTCAAGCCCTAGCTATCTCCCATTAGACTATTGCAACATACTGTATTTGGGGCTGCCCTTGAAGAGCAGAATGCTTAGTACTGTATTAGGTGCATTGTAGTAATGTAGTATGCCTATGTAATACTACTGTGACATGAGCTGCATAGGTTTCCAATAGGCTTTAATTCAAACAATTAAACATTTTTAATCTCTACATAGAACGAAACCAGGTCACTTGCAAAACCGCCTAACTGCCTACAGTTTCTGCATGTCTCATCTGATCTGACAGAGAGGGCATTCTATGGGTCTCCTAAGTGAAGCAGTGTTACCTGGCAATCTTAGGAAATGTGCCTAAGACCTGACTTTTCCCTTAGGCACTGGTGGGACTGGGATGTTATCATCATATGTACTTGCAAATAAGCTGAGAATTTTGGGTGTCAAAATACACCTCCCAAAATGGATTTAGCTTATCTATGGGTGGGCTTTCCAGAAGTATATAGGACAATACCTTTTTAAAGTACCCATTTATCCCGTACTTACTTATGTATAAGCCCATATGCAGAGAAGCAGACCCTCGAATTTTTAAAATACAATGAAAAATATATCTCGGCTTATCCATAGGTGGCACATTTTTTATGGTATTTTGGTTAAAAATATCTTACCTACCCATCACACTATTTTTCTTCTGGAATAAGGATAACTATTTTGCACTTTTATACAAAATAAAATACAAAATTAGAAGTTTCAGTTTCAATTTATTTTCATCAAGGAATCAGTCAAACATTCAGTCAAATATAGTCATTTTATATGACCAAACCACCTAAATGTCCTTTTTTATATACTGGTTGCTCACTTTTCTATTCAGCCTCTGTTCATTTCTCTCTTATTAATTTACCACAATCGTTTCCCAAATATCCATTTCCCAGTGCATTCAAATTACTTTTGTTTCTCCTGACGAACTGATTTTCATTTCCATATAACAAAATTATTCCACCTTTGTTTCCTTTGACAAACATGCATTCCTAATAGTAGACACATAATAGTCACTACTTTTCTCCCAGCATTTGCACATCTTAAAAACTGTCCATTAACTCATGTTTAAACACCATTCTCCCAAGGAATAGAAATTCATCTCCTTGGTTTAATTACTTGCCATTTTTATATAACCTGCAATCACCTATTCCATTTTCCTTGCTGGCCACAAGTATCTTGGACCTTTCTACATTAATTTTAAAATTCATATTCTTTGTTACCTCATACAATAGAACATTCATTGGAAAATATGAAGGTTCTCATCCATCAATAACATAATAATAAACATGATGATTGTTCACATCATCTGCAAACAAAATTACACAGAGAGTTGCCTCAAACCACAAGATGGGTGATGTCAAATAAATTTAATAATAAATAATCCTCTAACACCACTGCAAGCATTTTTATACATTCATCTATAAATGTAACTAACCAATGGGATGTCAAATATACCTGGGGGTTTTTTCCTGCTCAATGTTAAACATATCATTTATTCTCATGTATGTTTTACTTCCATCATATCTCTCTCTTAGATAATTAGTAATCAATCTTCAACTGCATAGTTACATAAAATTCAAACCTATTTTTACAATATGTTTATTTATTAGGGATGACAATAGCAGTGTTCCAATATCTCAGGGGTTGCCACAAAGAAGAGGGAGTCAAGCTATTCTCCAAAGCACCAGAAGGCAGAACAACAAACAATGGATGGAAACTAATCAAGGAGAGAAGCAACCTAGAACTAAGGAGAAATTTATTGACACTTAAAACAATTAATCAGTGGAAAGACTTGCCTCCAGAAGTTGTGGGTTCTCCAACACTGGAAGTTTTAAAGAAGAGACTGGACAACCATTTGTCTGAAATGGTATAGGGTTTCCTGCCTAAGCAGGGGGTTGGACTAGAAGACCTCCAAGGTTCCTTCCAACTTTTATTATTATTATTATTAATTATTATTATTATTATTATTATTATTATTATTATTATTATTATTATTATTATTATTATTATTATTATTATTATTATTATTATTATTATTATTATTATTATTGTTATTGTTGTTATTGTTATTGTTGTTGCTGTTGTTGTTGTTGTTGTTGTTGTTGTCCTTTATCTCCTGCTGAAGAGCAAAAGATTGCCAGATGTAGTACCAGTCTGCACTTCCCAATGTTTCTCAATGTCACCTCTTGTACCCTTTCAGTCAGAATGTGCTAAATACTCTCCCAGGCAGGCTTAACAAAATGAATCCCACTGTGGTGTTTTGCATTTAATCTTCCTACCTTTCTTTTTGTGTAAGGAACAATAATGGCATCCTTCCAGTATTCAGGCATGGAAGTAGCTTTTCACATACACTAGATATACCCTAACCAGTCACACAGCCACTCCGTAAGCAAACCAAATCCATATTTTAATATTTTTCAGTTAGATCATAAGCATAGCCTTGCCATTATTTTCAACATTCTCAAAGTATTCATTATTGCCTTTTCAACATTTATTTCTTGGAAACTAAAGTTCATTTAGGTTCTGTTCTTTGACATACCCCTATCATTCTCATTCATATTTCTAAAATATTCGTTCTAGCATTCTGTCACTACAGTTTCATCTCAAATTATTCTTAAATCCATTTACTCTGCAATAGGGCCCCTTGCTTAACTCTTTTCCCGTACTTCCAAAACCAGGTTTTATTTCTATCAATATCACTCTGCATTTTTTCTACCTTTTAATCTTAACCATTCCTCATTATCTTTGACTACATTCTCTGAAATTATCTTCTTCTCGTCTCTATAAACCATATACAATAATTTTCTCTTTTTTTCATTTTACAGCAATTACTCTCTTATTAGCATTTTTTCCTTGTCCACAGGCTCCTTCGCTTCATCATTCTTCCAAATATCCTTTTTGATGCTTACCATTAGCATAATTACATACCTTTCTGTGTATATAATATATATTATTAAAAGTATAATTTTAGAACAACATTTATTTGAATTTTATCCATTGCTTTTACTTTGGGATTTTGCTTTGATTTTTATCTAAATGAATATTTATTTGGCACACCATGTATTTAATTAGTATTTATATGTTTCTGAGAAACAAAATATGTAGCTTGAATGGAAATTAACAGCATTAAATCTTATGTTACCGAGTTTCTCTTGTTTTACTCTCTCGCTAAAATCAGTGGAGCAGAAACCTTCCTACTTTCGGCTGGAATATGTTCTAAAGCTCTACACTCTTTTCTTCAAATGTTTGGGATAGTTCCACTACAGCTACAACTAAATGTCATTGGTTATAGGAATCTGATGTTACCTTTCTGGGAAGAAAGAGAATATTCAGTTTATACATTCACTATTTAAGAAACAATATTACAATGGTAAGCAGGTAGACTTGAGAAGGGAGAGGAGGCTTACTTAAGGGTGTGATTCAGATTGGATTCAGCCTGTAGCCTGGAGATTCTCCATCTTTTTTCTATTTCCTCTCCTTTTTAGTAGAGAAGATGTGAAATTATAGAAGTCAAAATACAGTGTTAAAGAAAATGCTTAATATTTCTCTAAAGACATCATGTTTCTTGAATTCACTGTACATAATAAATCCTTTTAAAAACTTCTCAATAATAACTCTGCTTATTCTCTTAAATATTGCCTCCAAGTTTCCTTCTCCATGTTCTCCTTAAATATTTGATTATTAATGTTTGATCAAGTTTCATTCTGTAATAATGAATTTGAGAGTTGCATGAAGGACTATCAAATAAATATAGTATTTTTTTAAAAAAATGAACATCTTGTGATTCTCTGGTATACAGAAATACTAATTAATATCATCCTACCAATTATGATAAAAAGGGAAAAAATTCTTGTAAATTGTTATTGAGGATTCTTCTTAAACAAGATTGAGCCTAGCTCTAAAAGCACATAAATACCCTCAGTAACCTAAAACAGAACAGAGTTACTGGTGGCTAGGCTGGAGGGACATAGAACCTGGGAAGTGTTCAGGCAGAAAAAAATTAGCTTAAAGTTTTATTTCTGGTAGGGTATGGAAAGAGAGAAGAGTGTGAAGGGATGAAGTCTTCACTCTGGACAAAGGAACTAAAAGTCTTTTTTTCTTGATATATTTTGTTTTCTTTTCTTATTTTATCTGTAAGCTGCTCAGAGTCACTGTGGAGCTGGGTGGCCTCAAACTTCAAATAATAAATAAATAAAATATAAAATAAAAAGTTCATAGTATTCTCACTGATGACTCAATATCGATTTATAACTGAAACTGTCCTTGATTAGACAAACATTTGGAGAAAAATCCACCATAGATATTAGCAAGTGAAAAAACTGTTCAGAAGCAGCAGTGTATTTTTGCCTGCCAAATATTAGGTACCTGGAAACCTGTAGAATTATTTTCCTGGATCATATGAGAAATATGCTGGAATTGCTAGGAAAGATTAAGAATTAGTTGAGCTGTGCAAGGAGTCACTGGTTAAGGGATGGAGGAAACTGAGACTTGAGAAGAAAAACGACCCTTACCTATGGCTGTATAGCAGATTAGGTATGCTTACAGATTGGATTCAGCCTGTGGCCTGGAGATTCTTCGTCTTTGTTTTATTTTTCTCTCTCTTTTACTGGGCAGCCTTGTCAATTTCTGACAACTGTATACATGGACCCAGTTCTACCACTTGAATTTAAAAGAATAAGTTTTCCACATTAAAAATAATAATAACAATCCTTGCACTTCAGACATTATTTTATTGAGTGGATGTAAAATGGGTTTTCTCTAGAATAACCTTCATCATGCTTATTTCTATGATATCATATTTATAAAGGTTGCAGCTTTAAAAAGAATAATGTGAACACTGAGTATTTTTCAGCATAGTATTTTCAGCATTCCCCCACCATCAAAGAATCGTCCTATGTGTGATACTAGTTCAAGGCTTTCTTTCCCTATATTTCACCACCACCTGGTATTGATATTCAGTGGGACCTCAGAAAATAATAAACAGGCACAGATACCATACTTTCTAGTAACAAACATTGAATTTAGTTTATTTTTCCTTAAGACTTCCATACAGAGAAGATTTTCTGGGAGTGGCAGGGCTGAGAGAGGGAAGTTTGATTTCTTCTTCCCCATTGCAATTTCTCCTGAATAAACAGATCCGCGTGATGATTAAAATTATGGTGGGAAAGACATCAATAGGCAGACGGGATTCGGGAAAATCAGTGCGATATCTTAAAAAACAGTTCCCTGTAGAGGATCCCCTACTTAGCAACGCCAGCAACCTAGCCCCTAAGTAAAATTCTCGGTTAACTCGGATGCTGTTGTAAGGAAGAAGAAGAGAAGAAAAAAGCATTGTCTCTCTGAGTTCGGATTTAGACTTCCCAAAAAGCAGAACAAGCGGTTCTTGAGAAAATACACCCCGTCTCAAACCCCCACCCCCACCCCGCCTCACTCGGGAATAATACCATGGTTCTCAGTCCCTTGAAAAAATAGGATTTCTAAACCACAAAAATCCATTACAGTATCTAAAGACAGAGTGCTCGGGAAAGCTCTGTTTTCCTCAGACTAAAAGTATATATACGCCAAACTGTCTGCATAAAACCTGCATTTCGAGGGGAAGTATCGCCTGGTAAGGGTGCACGGGACTGCAGCCCTAAAGACACGTGAAGAGGCGCTCCTGCCCCTTGAGCGGGCTTACGTTTAGCTCCGGTTAAGTTGCCAGTCCTCTCGAGAGGCGCGCGCGCTCCGGATTCAGGAAGCGGCAGAAAGCCCGGCGGACCGCCAAAGGGAGGCCGTGGCCTCTGCTGGCCCCTGGGCTGCCCCGCGATCCTTCGCGGACAGAGAGAGAGAGAGACGGGCGCCGCCGAGCCATACAGACTCTTTAACTCTTCTCGATTGCTTCTCTTAACTTCCGGCTGCCAAGCCGAATCTGAAGGAAAGCAAAGCCCTACTTCCTGAAACACAGTGGGATGACCTAGACTTTGGGAGGGTAGCCTTCCCGAGCCGGGCCCTCCAAAAAGATAGAATCGCAATTCCCATCATCCCCAGCCAGTGGGGCCGTCGGCTGGCTGGCTGGCTGGCTGGCTGGCGCTAAAAGGAAGCGCATGCTGACTGGGTAGTCTGAACTGAAACCCGACGGCGTTTGAAGGGAGATAGTTTAGGAAAATGTTTGCATCAGTCTCACAGGATTATACTTGGACGAAATGAACCCACCTCTGACGAGAAGCCCTGTGAATAAGCAAGCAAAAGAGAGAGAAAAAGCTGATAGAGATAACTCAGCAACAATATTGTGTGTGTGTGCATGTGTGTGTGTGTGTGTGTGTACACACATGGATATGCATATATACACCTACAAAAAGCAGAGTACCCAAAATCCCATCCCATAAGCAATTATATAAATTATATTAAATCTTCAATTATATAAAGTACATGAAATGTTTGAATCAGTTGCCATTTTCCTCTAAACACTTCCTTTAAAAAATATTTTTGTTAATAGATTTTATGTAGTTAATAAGAAATACATCCAAAGACAGAAAAAAATATAGCAAAGCAAGTAGGAAAGTAGGAAAAAAAGAAAAACCAAAAAGAAGATAGAAGATAGAAAAATAAATAAAAAGACAGCATTTTTAAAAAGTGAGTATCCTTTTCAGGAGTTATGCATACAATTCCTGGTCAAACCATTACAATTTCATTATAATTCCCAACTTTCTGTAACCTATTTTTTTTTATCATCAATACCATAAGTCACAAAATCATTTTCTTTCTTATCCAAAAAGTCCATAAAGGGTTTCCAGTCACTGATGAATGTCAGCAATGACTTGTCACTAATCGAAGAAGTTAATTTCTCCATCTCAGCAAGTTTTGTCAATTTCACCAGCCATTCCTCCATAGTAGGTAATGCCAAATCTTCCATCTGTGCACTCTCACCCCTGTAATCATACAATGAAATAATCTTCCATGGCTCTTTTCTAACTGTTTAGCTATCAATCTTAAAAGGAAAGTTCTGGCTTCAGCTGAATATAAATTTTTAAAATCCACTGCGTGCATGTATATATTTCAGTACAAATGTTTTTAGTGTTTCAAATGTTCACCAAGCATGATAAAATTCCCTTCATGTGGTTCACATTTCTAACATATATTTGAAATACCTTTATGCAATCTAGATAATTTCTCTGGTGTCATGTACCAATAACACAACATTCTGTAAAGCTTTTTGAGATCATAACATAAGTGTAATTTCTACCCTTTTTACCACATATTTTCCAATTCGTCTATCGGTATATTATAACCAAAATTATTTGCCCATTTTTCTAAATACTTTTACTTATTTGACTCATGACCTCTGAAAACTCCTAAGTACAATAACATTTTCTATGGAAAAAATAAAACATTTTTTGTACATGGAGTTTGACTTTTTGGTACATGCTCTGTGTGTGTGTGTGTGTGAGAGAGAGAGATGTGTATGTGCACATATATACACTTAGATCTACTTATTCAAATGTTACATTTATTCATTCACAGTACAATCGTTATAGCTATTATGCTGTATTATTTTAGTTTTTCTGTTTTGTTCCCTGGCTTGCCTCTTGCCAGTCCCCATGACTTCTTTCTCTGCGTCTCTGGTCTTCTTCATTCTTTCCTTACTCTCTTTTCACTACAGGTAGTCCTTGACTTACAACTGTTCATTTAGTGACTGTTCAAAGTTACAACAGCACTGAAAAAAGTGACTTATGTCCTTTTTTCACCCTTACAACCATTGCAGTATCCCCATGGTCACATGATCAAAATTCAGATGCTTGGCAACTGACTCATATTTATTATGGTTGCAAGGTACTGGGCCCATGTGATCACCTTTTGTGACCTTCTGACAAGCAAAGCCAATGGGGAATCTGGGTTCACTTAACAACCATGTTACTAACTTAACAACTGCAGTGATTCATTTAACAACTGTAGCATTTCTGTGGCAAGAAATGAGGCAAAATTCACTTAACAAGTGTCTCACTTAGCAACAGAAATGTTGGGGTCAATTGTGAGCATAAATCGAGAACTATCTGTATTTCTTAATGCCTTTTTCTTTTCATACATGTAAGCTATGGAGGGCAGGCTATGCTTTGGTTCATTTTTGTTATCATAGTCCAGAGGATCATAGATCATGCCAAGGACTATTGCCTTCCCACCAGCAAAGTGAATCCTGAAGGAAAGACAAAAATGACATGTGGTGTTTTCTTATACATTTTTTACAACTTTTATAGATTTTTGCTTTGGGTACAGTGGTTTTTCCAGGATAAAGAACACCTGCCTTTTGCTTATGCTGAAATAGCTTCCACATTCTGATGGCCACCGTTTTGGGTGACTTCTCCTGTAGCCCAAAGGGAGAAAATGAAAAGTTTATCTCTTGGTTGGGCCAAGCAGTGCACAAGTAGTGAAAGAAGAGTAGTGTGTTTCTCCTCTCCTTGCTGGCTCAGCAGCCACCTCAATAAATTCAACATAAATGTGTGGGATTTAGGTTTATGGGATGGAAGTATGAACAGCAGCAGTGAGAAAATACTGTGGCATAGAATTCCTTCAGTTTAACATAGCTGTGGAGCATAATCTCCAAGTGGACAAGAGATAGATACCAACATAATATTTCAATTTAAGAAGTTTCATAGTGATTTTAGTTTAGTTTCCAATCAGCAGAACAAATGTTTCACATGATCCTTTAGCACCCCACCTTTTCAGATGTGAAACTAGCCATATGCTGACTTTGTAAACCAGTTAGAGTGGGCTGTAAAGCACTGTGAAACAGTATATAAGTCTAAGAGCTATTGCTACTTACAGGTGGAAAAAAAAGGAGTCATTTCTTTTCAGATTTACTCTGGATAAAGTGTACATCCAATTCTGCAGCCAGACAAAGCTTCTTTAAAATAAATGGCTTACTCAAATGGGATCTATTGAAAGGCATAATGTTCTGATCTTATCTGTGTAAGCTAAAACATTAAGAGAGTGGGATTAATCTAAAAAGTTAGTAGCAGCAGCAACAATAACATTCCTACATCATCTTAGAGAATATAGAACAGCCTTTCCTAAGGGGGGGGAGAAAACGAGCCATTCTGACCACTGGCCAACCTACCTGAGGAATGATAAGAGCTGTACTTTTAGAACATTTAGGATGCTACACTTGGTCCATTTTGCTTCTAATGAAGAAAGATTTCATTCACAAAGGCTTATGACAATTATGTTATTGAGTTAGTGCAGCCTTTCCAAAATTGGTACAACCAAGCGTCCTGGAACAACAATTCCCAGAATTCCCAGAACATATGACCATTGGATATGCTGACAGGGGATTGTAAGGGTTGTAGATCCACCAATTACATATGGATGATGTCTCTGGCTTCTTCCTCACATCCTCCTTGTGGCACAATGATGCCTGACTAGCCATTTTTGTAGGCCATACCATCCAAACATTGTCTTTATCTCATTTCCAACTCACTACAAAAGCAGCATACATTCTAATTTAGCTGATTCAGTTTATAAGTATGTTTTCCATCTTCTTCAGATGAAAGTATTCACAATTATGCTGGTGATGGAGTAATTAAAAACTGGGTTTTACTTTCTCCCATGGGCTGGCTACCTGAGGCTTCTGCAGACATGCCTCTACTCTCTGGTCCCTGGGACCTGTTTTCCACAGCTATTCTGCTTTTGGAAATGAGAATGTCCAGTTTTCTCAAACTGAACTCTATTTAGAAAAAAAAACTATCCCTCCCCACCTCACCTGCCAATCCTGCTAGGCTGCTAGGACTTGGAGAGATGGCAAGTATAGTGGAAGGGGAAAACTGGAAGCCAAGGAACTGCTTTCTCCCCCTTCTCTTATTAAAATGCGTGACGGGAGAAGGGAGGGATGTTTTTGAAAAGTGTCCAGTGACCTTTTGGAAGGCTACCAAACATATGTCAGCACTCCTCAGACTTATCCATGTGGTGAGTGGGCACTTCCTGGTAAAGCAAAAAACCTCTACTCTTCTGCTCTCCTGGGAAGCAATACCAACACCAATGATCAAGCAACTGCCTTACTGCGCAAAATCCTCCCCTGCCGATCAGGCATTCCAGCACTTAATCTCTAGGAGGAGGTTCTGCTTAGTGAAACGAGAGATATTCTGCCAGGCCAATTTGTGCCTGAATCATGGTGAGGAGGGAGGTTCTGCCTGGTAAAGCAGAAGTTTTATTATTTCACTCATCAAAACCACCAACACATATGCATGCCTACCCACGCATGTACTATGTATTAGTTTCAGATCAGAGTTTGACAATATTTTATCTCCTTCAGAATAACAGAATGACATAGTTGAAAGGACCCCGACCTCCTGCTCAAGCAGAAGACCCTATACCATTCCAGACAAGTGGCTGTCCAGTCTCTTCTTAAAAGCCTCCAGTGATGGAGCACCCACAACTTCTGAAGGCAATTTGTTCCACTGGTTCATTGTTCTCACTGTTACGAAATTTCTCCTTAGTTCTAGCTTGCTTCTCTCCTTGATTAATTTCCATCCATTGTTTCTTGTCTTGCCTTCTGGTGATTTTTGAAAATAGCTTGACCCCCTCTTCTTTGTGGCAGCTCTTTAGATATTGGAACTCTGCTATCATATCACCCCTAGTCCTTCTTTTCACTAAACTAGACATACCCAATTCCTGCAACTGTTCTTCATGTGTTTTTGTCTTCAAGCCCCTAATCATCTTTGTTGCTCTTCTCTGCACTCTTTCCAGAGTTTCCAATCTTTTTATATTTTAGTGACCAAAACTGGATGCAATATTACAAGTGTGGTCTTACTAAGGCTTTATAAACCATAGTCATACTTCACATGATCTTGATTCTATCCCAGTGTTAATGCAGCCTAAGACTGTATTGGCTTTTTTGACTGCAATCACACACTGCTGGCTCATATTCATGTGATTGTCCACTAGGATTCCAAGATCCCTCTCACAGTTACTGCTACTGACCCATGTTTCACCTAATCTATATCTGTACATTTGGTCTAGAACTTTACTTTTCTCTCCATTGAATTTCATTTTGTTAGAAAGGGCCCAGTGTTCGAGTCTGTCAAGGTCCATCTGGACCTTGAGCCTATTTTCTGGGATATTAGCTATTCTTGCCAGCTTAGTGTTGTCTGCAAATTTGATGTTCCCCTTCTATTCCTTAAGGGGAAAGGTTGGTCATTGGTGGGGGTTTTTCACCAACAAATGATACAAGGAGGAATCCAACAATCACTATCCTTAAATTCATCATCATCATTATCATTATCATCATCAACAACAACATCAACATCATCATCATTTTAGCCATTGTCTATCCACTGCAAGATGAAGACCTGTTCTGCATGTTTTTGACCAATATGGTCCTGAGCTTTCTTTTGCCAATTGGGCCTGCAATACTTGCTGATGTCATCTACCCATCTTGTTTTAGGTCTTTTTCATGGACACTTTTTATCAAGTGGGATCCATTCTAATGACTGACTTGGTCCACCTGCCATCAGTTCTTCTTGCTATGTGACCAGCCCATTTCCACTTCAATTCTTTTACTCTCTTGATGGCACCATATACTTTTGTTTGCTCTCTAATCCATGTGCTACCTTGTTCTAACATATGCCAGTGAAACATGGACACTAACTGTAAAATTGATACAAAAGCTAAGAGTGGCACAAAGAGCCATGGAAAGATACATGCTCGGCATTACAAGACAAGATATAAAGACCTGCACATGGACCCTTAAATTATCCCATATTAAAATCTGTGAGGACAATTGCTGCAGCAGAACAGTGTTCATCAATGGGGTCAGGCAGAGGAGCTGGCCTACTTTCATGCTGCCTCATGGACTGGAGGCAATTACACTGAAGTGGCTCTGAGGAAAAGCTCTTTGTCATTCCTTTCATAAAAGGACACAATTCACTAACAGAATTGTGGCACAGACCCACTGAACTCAATGGAAGAGTTAATTGAGCTCTTGACCTTGCTTTTCTTCCCATGAATTCAGTAGCATAAATATATATTTAATACTGATGGGATTTGTCCTTTTAAAGACATTGAAAGCTAAGTAAAGTCCCAATATAAGCCACAAAAACTGAACCTAATAAAATATAAATGGAACCATTGTCTTCTAGATCAGTAGGAGAGCTGTGTCAGTTTATGGTGGCAAAAAAAAATCAGGAGTTACAGATAGTCCTCAACTTAAGGCTATCACTGGGACCAGCATTTCCATTGCTAAGCAAAGCGGTTGTTAACTGAGTCACACCTGATTTTTATAATCTTTTTTGCCAGGGTTGTTAAGTGAATCAGTCCACTTATTATAGTAAATAAATCCAGTTTCCCCCATTGATTTTGCTTGCAGGTCGCTGCCTGTGAAGATCTCAAATGGCAATCACATGATCCCAGGGCACTCCAGCTGTCATAAATACATGCCAGTTGCCAAAAGCCCAAATTTGGTTACTGGTTGTAACTTTTTTCAATGCCTTTATAAATTGTTCAAGGTTGCTAAATAATGGTTGTAAAGTTGAGGACTACTTGTAGTTGGAAAAGGTGCCATCGATCTGATGAAATGAGCGGCAGCTCAAGGAGGTTTTTTGCTTTTTAATAAAAGGCCTTTGTCTGACCAGGCTCCTGGTTTTATTTTTATTTTTTTCCTTCCAGACTGGGTGCTTAATAGCTCGAGGAAATACCGCCATCTCTAAATGAACTGAATAAATGCTAGGAACTTGAACACAGGACCCTAGAAGCATTTTGTCACCTGAAATCTAGGTTTGGCATTTTTGTAAATCTATTAGAAATCAAAGAGGAATTTGGATGGATGAGTTCCAATGTCAGGATATCAAAGATCAATTTTCTTGTGGTTGTTTTTATTGAATAAACCCCGTGTTGTAACTGCAGGAAGTTTCTCCTGTTGGGGTGTAAATGTCTAAGCTTATAGCTGAGCTTGTGTGTGTGTGTGTGTGTGTGTTTGTGTGTGTGTGTGTGTGTGTGTGTGTGTGTGTGTGTGTGTGTGTGTGTGAGAGAGAGAGAGAGAGAGAGAGAGAGAGGTAGCAAAGGCAAGATCTGTGACAGTTTGTAATATTGTTTTACAAGGTTATCAAGTGCTAGCACATGGACTATTCAGAACGGTGTTGCTAGACCATAAAACACACTTTTCTCAACAGGATATCAGCACAGTCTTCATTAAGCCTCTCTGACTGCACTATTTGAATGCCTCTGATTTCCAGTCATATTTATGCACAGCCTGGAAACTGAATTCAAAAGATTGCTGTCCACACGTGAATTCCCCGGGCCACTGTTGAAATAACAGAAATGGGAGGGAGGCAGAGAGAGCGCCCTTTACCTTTAGAGCTGGGTCTTTAGCTCCGATTTCCTGACGGAGAGAAATGGTGGGCTAACTTCGAGGGAGAAGACTTCGGAGTGAAGCGCTATGGTTTTGATTAAGCCTCCCTGCCTCCCCGCTCCCCTCCTTTGAACGCTGCCCCAGGCCGGCTGGGAACCAATCTGGAGGCCAGAGAGCCCCGCCCCCTCGCCTTGGAGAAGTCCTCGCCAAGCCTCCGAAATTGGCTCCAAAGGCAGCGAGGAAGCCGCAGGGCGCAGGCGCCAGCTGCCAGCCGCGTTTCAAAGCCGAGGAATGTCGCTCGTCTAACCTGGAGAACCTCCGCGGGAAAAAGCCGGGGAGGGAGGGAGGGAGGGAGGGAGGGAGGGAGGGAGGGAAGGAAGGAAGGAAGGAAGGAAGGAAGGAAGGAAGGAAGGAAGGAAGGAAGGAAGGAAGGAAGGAAGGAAGGAAGGAAGGAAGGAAGGAAGGAAGGAAGGAAGGAACACTTAAAACGGCCATTCGCTTGACGCTGAAACCCCCGTCTCTAAAAAAGAAAAGAAAAAACAAAAAGGACCAGGAAAATGTACTAGCAAAAGTACATTTGAACTTTGTATATTTGGACGGACTGGACGGACTTCTCGGGACGTTGAAGCCCGGCTGAATGCAGTGGTGCTGGCTTCCCAATCAATGTCCTTAAGACCTTGTTGCCTGAATATTTCCGATGAGAAAGATCCGTTTGCTTGAACGTCCTTTTTCTTAAAAGAGGGGTGAAGCAGCCTGAAGCTGCCACATGGAAAGTGATTTCCCCCAGCTATGAGTTCTTCTTCACCCCGCTATACCTAGAATTCAGGGATGCGTTCCTAACTTTATGAATGTAAATGCTAGGAGGCTACAAACTTTACTAAACAAACAAACAAACAATAATCAGAAACGCCTGTGTGCTCTTAAGTGTTTGTGTTTTTTCACGTTTAGATGTATTTGCTGACGCGTGCCCAGATCCTTCAGCTGCAGCAGGCAGTGAACTGTAGGATTACTTATTTGACTACCTACCTACAATTACGTAGGTGATATTTGATGATGAATGATCGAAAGTGGGGTGTAAAAAGGAAGGGCCGGTGGCCATTTAACGAATCTCTTCCGTGTAAGAAAACGGAGAGGATGTAAGAGGACTTAGCTTTTCCTCCGTGACTTGAACGGTGAGGAGAGGCAAAGCGATTTTAGAACACCTAGGAGCTAGAAAGGAAATTAATGGTAGGGAAATTCCCCTTTCGAACAAGAGACAAAACACAAGTTCAGGTAAAACAATTAGTCAATCTCTCTAATCATTTTACATTCAAGCCTCGGTAACTAGGATAATGCCTCAGATAATTTCCTAAGGGAGCAGGTAGAAACCCTCGTATTTTATTTTAGGATTAATACTCTAATTCCAAGAAGGTTCTAGCAGGTGCAATAATTGTTGCCGGTCTGTCACTGTGAATGCAAGATGATTAATATGCCACCATCTCGGGAAAACTGCTTCTCCACAGAATCTTGGTCGAACAAACGAACATTCCAGAAACAATCTAAAGCCGGCGGGGGGAGGTTCCCTTGATATTTCGGGGAGTGTCCTGCTCTCCCTTGCGCGGAAATGTTCAGCAGCTGAATAAAGGACTCCCGGCGACGTGAATCTCCCTAGACACAGAGTATATGAGAGAGAACTATTATTTTGGATCTTTCAGCTCTGTAGTCTAACCAAAAGAGTTTCTTTATGTGTTTATGTAGCTTTAAAGTTTTATTCCCAGTTTTTAAATACAATTTGATATTATTTAATATTTCTGAATTTGAAATACAGTTATTACTGAAGCATAGCATTGATTTTCTCACCTACCGGAAGCGAAGAAACTCATCTGCTCACATCTTTGATAATTACAATCAATATCTAACATTTCTAATAACAATATACCCAGCATTTTACCAGAGAGAGGGAATCTATAGACCTAAGGCAGCAAAAACTGAAGGGGGAGGGCATAAAAACCTTCAAAGTGAGCCTATAAAATACCAGAAATTAAGCAGGATGCTGAAATTCTAAATGCTGGCTTTAAATAAGAATAACTGAGAAATTGTTGGGATAGGTAATATCTTCAATATGAGTAAAAAAAAAAATCCCCAATGGAATATTCTTGTAATTCAAGCAGTTATCAAGAAATAAACCTCACTGAATTCAGTGGATTTTAGCTCCTAATCTCAGAGTACAATAGGAACCTTCGTTTTTCTTCTTCCATCAGCTCTTTCCCTCCACCCATAAACATGGATATCTGATATGAAATTGTGTGCAGTGGAACAGAAAGCAAACCCTTGTTTGAAGACAATTTACACTGAAGGAGGGATGGCTCCAATTCTATAATGCTTATATGTGCAACTGATCTTATAGACTGTTTACAAACATGAATAAGAATTCATGAATTTCAGTTGTCAGAGAAGAAGAAGGCTAATGAAGGCAAGGTCTCTTCGATTTTCAAAAGGGCATAAAATAGACTCCTTGTACTCCATCTGTGTGTGTGTGTGTGTGTGTGTGTGTGTGTGTGTGAGAGAGAGAGAGAGAGAGAGAGAGAGAGAGAGAGAGAGAGAGAGAGAGAGAGTGAGTGTTTACACCTCGGATATACCTTTGTTCCTGGATATATCCACTGAATAACTTCACTAGCCATACATGTCAAAAGCATAATCCCTTTGTTATAAAAGGATGGAAGAAAATTGTAAAGAATCTAACTTCTTTTGGTATTGTAACTCGGTTATAGCAATTTGGAAGAATACTAAGGAAGCCCAAAGTTATTGTGGAGAAAAAAGTAACAGAGCTGATTTGACAAATGATTGCAAATATGGATGCAATTCTTTTAGTTAACTACACTCTTCTTGAAGAACAAGTTCCAAAGATTCCAGTGGACTTTATTTCTAAAAACGCATTGTAACAGATCTTTCAATATTACTGGGAAGTAGTTGTATAGATGGCAACATGCTTCACTTCCAGATACATGTACCTTCTCCAGTGGAAGTCTTAAATTCTTCCTATTGATCCTCTAGATCAATAAGATCCTTAAACCTTAACTTCCTTAAACCTTAACATCCTTAAATCTTGCTGAAATCTGTCTTACTGGAAAAGCTGCTTCAACCCCATCAACAAAAAAACTCAGACTTCCAACTACCAAGACCTAAAAACTTGACTCTGTTCTCTGTATCTGCAGCAAAAGGGCATTAGCACCTCTTAGACTTAGAGTGTAGCTTTAGTCTCACTGGATAGCAGCACAGGCCTGGCCAACCTGGTCCTTCCTTGGAAGCAAAGCAGCGCTCATATTTAGATAAAGCAGATGTCTACCAGGAAATGTAAAACGAAAAGAAATCTAGTTGAAGGCAATACGTTTGCTTGTATGGTCACCAGGAAAACTTCTGAAGGCGTCCATTGTAGATGCTCTCTTCAGAGTTGGCCTTACTTCCTGCCTGAAAAGTTTCAGAGTTGTAAGGATAGCAACAAACTGGCCTTCTTCAAGGAAACCTTGCCTGCCTGTCAGGTGGATACCTGAGTGCTAAGGAGACCTTTGAATGGTGAGTATCTGCTGTGCTCAGCCTGTGTGGAATCTGCCCTAGATACAGACAACCTGAAACTTAGAACTTAGTACATACATAATAAGAACCAAGGGAGGCCAAAATTCAAAGCAGAAAAAAAGGCTTTGAAGCTGGGAGCAGAAGCACCGGGAAGCTCTCCTACCCTCGATGTTTCCCCCCTCCCTCTCCTGGTGTCTGAAGATAAATGCACACAACATTACTTATAATTAAGCCTGTTTTCTACTGACTTCAGCTCCGCCCTTTTCGTTTGTTAGAAACTCAAAGGGTGGAGGAAAGGAGAAAGAAAGTCTATTCATCTTTCTGTTGAGATTGCAAAGACCAAAGATTAGAGTTTAGTCAATTTCCTTCTTTCCTTTGGAGTGAAATTTACTTCTTGGAGGGGGGGGGGAGGTACCAAAGGGAAAATGGATGAGTCTCCATTTGATTAGCATGGTATTATTTTAAAATATGCTACTGATGCTTTAAGAACGAGAGCTTCTAAACAAGGGACACCTTTGGGGGGGGGAATAAGAGGTGGTTTTGATGCCTCTTCCTTAGCCTGTTTCACTTAATATGTGAACTCATTTCTGGAAAGACACATATTGCCAAGGATTCCCAAGGATTTCTTCTGAGCATTATTAGTTTCTGTGTCCAGACTTTTAGCTGCAATCTTACACACACATTTTAAAGGAATGCTAGACAGTCAAGCATCTCAGCTAGCTTCCCCCAATCTAATCGCTTCTGTCACATTTGGGACCACAACTTCCACCATTCTCATTACATCCCTTACATAATCTCCCAGAACATAGCTGATGGTGGTGAGAGTTGTGGCTCAACACGTGGGAAGGATTTTAGGCTGGCGAAGATTGATCTCTGCTCTCCACAAGCATACATTAACAGCTCAAATCTGTGCTGGCTTCAAGAATCTCACCTGCATCTATAATTTTATTGCAGTTGTTTTGCATGAAGAATAAAACTTTATGAAAACACAGTCCCTTCTTCTCATTTAATTCTGACCCCATTTTTTTTTCAGTTTAGCAGAGCGCACCACTTATTCACTCACACACAATACTTACAAGCAACCCAAATCTGAAGTTGTCTTTAAATGAAGGGACCATATTAGTGGAAAGGGCAAGCTATTTATTTCAACTCGCTTTTTGAATTTGGTATTTGGGGAGAGCACTGTGGTCCCCATTTTTGGAAACATCGCGATTCCTAAGGAGATGGAGGGGGGAGGGGGTGTCATGAAAAGTTGGTTATACACAGAAGCATCTTCTTTATGCTTCGTATGAATAGAGTTCGGAAATGTAGGATGGTTTTGATGGAACCCTGCTTCTTAAAATGATTTGGTTCACCTTTAGCTTTTACTCCCTTCTCCTGGGGCTTTTTTTAGAGCTACCGTAGAAGGGAGTAATACTGGTTTTTTTTAAAAAGAAAAAAGAAAAAAAAGAAAAAACCATAATTTGTGTGCGCTTGTAGGCGCACGAGAGAGGGGGGGGAGAGAGAGAGAAAGCATGTGTCTAGAATCGTACAACACAATTTAGCAACTGGGTTAACTCATTTTTCTGGATTCATAGAACCAAACCAGCTGAGTTCGGGCAAGAAGTTAAGCCTCCGCCAGCAAGAGTAAAGGCTTCTCCTGATGTGATTTGGGTCCGCGGCTTTACAAGCACAGCCGGTGCCGTTCTGCTGAGAAAAAGTGCTGCTTCCGTTTTGTCCCTCTTCTCCCCCCCCCTCCCCCCGTAGTTGCGATTCGGTGCAGATAAAGGTTACGGATGCAACTTTCCCTTTGTTTGATTCGGGCTCCCGAGATCTGTCCCTTTCTCTCCTCTCTCTCCTCCCCTGCCGCCCCTTTACGGCAAGGGCACCTCTGAGAATCCCGCCACCGGTACCCAGCCGGCATCCCTTTCCCTCTTCAGGATCTTTCCAAACCGTCCCCCCCCCCGTCCTAAACACCCTCCTCCTCCCCCTCCCCCCTCCCGGACAGAGTCACCACCCCGGGGCGGTGGAATCTGCGGGCGGCCCTCCCCGCCCCAACTTCTCTGGGGCCGGAGCAGCGGAAGGCAAAGCCGAGCTGGGCAGGCTGGCGGCTGCCCTGGGCGCGCGGGGCGGGGCGGGGCGGGGCGGGCCGGGGCGGGATTGCTTGGGACAGCCCGCAGCTTCTGCTCTCGCTGGAGCCGGTCGAACTGCACAGCCACTTCCCCCAGGAGGTTTGCTTTCATCTCCCCGCTGCTGGCGCCTGCAAACAGCCTTAGTTTGTCTGCCGCGTCTCTCCCGCCCTCCTCCGTCTCTCGCTCCCTCCTGCTCGCCACCCCTCCTCTAGCGAGCGACTGACTTTCAGAAACTGGGCGCATATTTCCCAGCTGCTGTAATTGACCAGAGAGGGGCGGCGGCGGCGGCGGCAGAGAGAGAGAGAAAGCGGAGGGGCGGCGAGGCGGGCTGGGGGGAAAGAGAAAGAGGGAGTCGACGCGGAACTGCTCTGGGAGCTCTCAGCCTTCGTGGGCCTCTCCTCTCCTTCAGGAGGAAGGGTCCTAGAAGGGCTTGCCCTCCGCTACTCGGCCCCTAGCGCCTTCAGCCCCTGGCTGCTCCATGCCCTACGCGATGTATTCACATCCAGTAAATAATATTAAGACAGTTCACCACCGGCCTCGTTAATAATAACAAGCACAAAGACACACACACACACACACTCCAGGTTCTCCTACTTGACCAGGAGGCTGGACTAGAAGACCTCCAAGGTCCCTTCCGGCTCTATTCTATTCCATCACACCCAGCCCCAAACTTGGCGGGCGCATGAACTTTTTTGGGGGCAGTTTGATCAAACTGGAGCCCTTACAAAGAACTTTCGGAACCTGAAATCGTAATTTCCGTCAGTCCCACGGAATCCAAAGGTAGGTACTGAAGCGAGGCTCCTAAGGACATCGGCCTCCCCCCCCTTTTTTTTTTAAAGTTAACCGGGCGCATAGGACGGCACACCTCTCCTTGAATTGCGTGCCGTGATAAAGACAAGTTGCACAGCACCTCGGAGGTGGCTAAAAAAAGGGTCCGTGGCAAAACAACAACGCCGATCTGTGCAACCCCGCTTAATTGCCCGAATCGCTAAGTATTATTACCGTCACTATCAACACGATAATCAGCAGCAGTGTGTACATACTCTCTGTAGTACAGAGGCATTTCTCAATCTCAACCATTGTCGGCAGAAAAAGAGAAGCGCTTTCCTTTTCTTTTCCTGCGTGCAGCTGGTGGCAATTCTCGCCTAAACTCTAGGAGAGACTCCTTCTCCTTCTCCTCTCCCTCTTGTATAAACGCCAAGCCCGAAGTTTAAAAAAAAAAAAATTGGGAATCAGGAACCAAACTGGCCAAGTGGCGAAAGCGCGGCTACAAGCGAATAGCGGGCATGTATGTATGTATGTATGTATTCGTGCCTATTCGGGAGATCTCCTCCAGTTGAAGAAAATGCCAACGTTTAAGGACTGCGGGCCCAACAGGGAAGAAATTCGGGACCCTTGCAGTTTGTGGCCAGGTATTAATTGTGGCCCGAACATTCGGGAGTGCAGTTCTGCGAATTGCTCATCCCGGAGGCGGCTAGTTTAATGTTCAGGAAAAGCAAGAGCGAGCCCCGCCAGAATCGGCTCCTCCACTTCTCTCATGCTGTCGGGCTAGACGCGCATACGCCTTTAGGAAGGCATCCTACCGAAAGAAAAGACCCCCCCCCTTCCTTGTCAACAGGCGAAAGGCCGTCCTGCTGGGAAAGATGTATTGCTCTTTACAAAGACTGCGGCAGCCCGAATCGCCCTCCCCCCCCCCACTCCTTCCAGCTTTTGACTTCAAAGCCCCGGAACGGTGAGAGGTTGACGCTTCCACTGACTTCAGGGGAAAGTCCTTCCACGCGCCGGGCTGCTGCCCTCTAGGCGTTTGGACGCCCTTTGAACTCCTTGGGCCTGTATTGGATTCGAACTCCTCCGACCCATTCTGTTCAAGAGCGAACCTTCCCATCCAGCTCCTCCCTTTGGCTGTCTTCAGAAAGGATGCATTGGAGGGTGGGGGTGGGGGTCGGGGTGGGGGTGGGAGTGGGGGGTGAATCAAGAAGCTCTTTCAAAGACTCGGAGAGCCTTCCTTCCCCCCAAGGCATTTCCCACCCACCCCCCTCCGTTGCATTTTGTCCATTGAACTCAATGGCCTAGCGAAGGGGGAGGGGGCTTGGGAAGTCCTAGCTACTGAAATAATACTTGGGAGGGTTATATGGAACGGATGATTTGTGCTGCCTTGAATGAAATGATTGATCCAGTTGAGCGTTTCAAATCCCGAACCATATACTTGGGCCCTCCTGGTCTCTGAAGCCTATGGGAATATCCCTCCGTCATTACTATCCCCTAAAAAGGCCCTGTGTGCAGGGCGTGGGAGGAGGTGGGTGGGTGTCTGCTAGTGGTGTTGATATCTCTTCTCTTGTAAAAAAAAAAAAAAAGCAAAACTGCCAGCGGCTGAAATGACCAAATATGGTTTGAATGGGCAAAACCTGCAAACCATAAAACAAAACAAAACAAAAAGGGACTCAGCTGGGCAGACGATCAAGCTGAACCCATAACGAAAAGAAAAGAAAAAAGGTGGGAGCAATAACAGGCTAGGAGAATTCAAAAGCCTTAACCTGTCCGTTTGAAGACAGAGTCCAATAACCTGTAAACCAGGTCATTTTGACCTAACCTGATGCCTGTTCCCATTCATTGTGGGTAAAAGCGTTGCATTGATTCGGGGTAATTATCTGAAGCTTTTCGACGGAGCGTCGTTAGCTTTTTACATTGTTCCTGTTTGCTCACATTGTTCTCGATTTTCATCAATTTTAATTTTCCTGTCACTGAGGGTGAGAGGAGAATCGGGATGCAGGCTGGTTGCTACCCCAACGGTCGATGGTTTTGCAAAGAGGACTCAAGTCAACAAATTGCTCACTTTCTGCCACACTAAGGTTGTTTGGAACCTGCCCTCGGCTCTTGCTGGCTACCCGTTTGGCAGTCTTGAGTTTTGAAAATAGCTTAAAAGTGGTGCTGGTAGTAATAACTCAGATAAAAGAGGGTGGGAGAATTAGAGAAGATTAACCTCCCCGAGGTTTTATTTCAAGTTCTGTCTACTCCGGTTTAATGGAATAATTGGTTCATCTAGCTAATCTAAAATACTTCTCAAACAGAGGCATGTCGTACCCATGGAAGAGAATATCTGTAGTGCAGGGTGGAACTGAAGACCCCTTGATGCTCTCCGAGCCTGGCTGTTTCCTTGCAGACGTTCCATTACCCAACTGAAGATGTTAACCTCGTTGGGTAATGAAATGTAAGAAAACAACCGAGCTCGGAGACAGATCGCTTCCGAGTTGTGGTCCTGGCATTTGCGGGGCTTGGTGCTAGGGAGGAGACCCAGGGGTACAGACTCAGTGGCTCAGTTTGGAAGAGGCGTCCACACTTTTATCCACTTTTATCCTTTGTAGATACTACAGAAGTCTTAAAGTGAAAGGTGGACTTTAGAAGCTTCAGGGCTGGGTTGGCAAATGAAAAAAAAAAAAAAAAAGAACTTTGCTCCTTCTTCTCCTCCGGGATTCAGAACGTTTAAAGGGGCTGATTTGAATAACTTGCAGCTTTCCTTAGGATGAGTTCAGGAGCCTGTGATCCTACTGCTTTTATGCAATATGTAGCCTAAATAGTAGTAGTAATAATAACAAATAGTAATTGGCTGCAAGACCTGACAATAACAGCAATTACTTTGGAAGTCCATGTGTTTTCTTGCACAGCCTTTCAGACTCCTGAAGGCACTATGATGAATTCCATAGGGGTGTTGCCATGGTTTCAACGGGAGGTGGACTGTCCACCCTCCGAAGTCCAGCGGTTTTTTCTCTCACATCCACTGCTGGAAGTAATGGCTTCGGACTAAGGTGGGGGATGGGGGCGGTGGAAAACACCCCGATCAAAGCAACTGTCTCCATACCCCGCGGGAGAGGGGGGGACAGCCTTTATTTTCGCCTGCCACTCTGACAGCCTTCTCATAAACAAGGAAGTGGTGATCTCTATCATCTTGTATAAGGCAGCAAATTAGTTTTTTTTTTTTAATTTTATTTTGAGCATTAATGATCAAATGGAAAAGATGCCAACAGGCAGGCAACAGGTCTTATTTCAAGAAGAAGTGAGCAAGCAAGGCAAAGGCATCTGTTTCGCCAAAACCACTAGAACCGGCTGCTCAAAAAAGTTCGGGGAAGCAGAAATTCGGATAAATTCGGTGGGCATCGCCTCCCCCCCCCCGATAAAGCTGCAGGCCGAGGTTCCCGGGGGGGGGGGGGGGTTCGGCTTGAAATACCATTCGCTATTGCCCTTCTAGCTAATGATGGAAAGTCCAGCAATGTTGGGGAGGCGCCTAATAACTGCGATAATGGCATATTTACCATTAAAACCAGCAGTTTTACATAACCGACCAAGCAGCCAGTTCTTTATTTCTGCCAGTCTCTCTATCCTCTGGGCTGGCTAAAGAAAGTTGAAAAGATTCGAGCCGCCTTCGCTTAAACTAATCCTAAATTAACTCCTTGGAAAATAAGTGCTTATGAGATCAAATTAAGAGGGCGTCCCTCTTTCTCTCTCTCTCTTTTTGAGAATGGGGGCTTGACACCAGAGAATATTGCTCAAGGAAAGGGGTTCTTCTCCTGTTGCGGTTCTGCCTCTCCCCCCCCCTCTCGAAAACACCGTCACCTGATCGCCCTCCCCACCGCTACCCCAGGCTGCCTGCTTCTTTTAATAGCCACAATAGTTATCAGCGAATGATTAGCTAGCCATCATCAACAGATTAAAATTAATTGCCAAGCCAAAAAATGATCTACTTTTCTCCAGCTGCTAATTGCGATGTCATTTAAATCGAATCCACCTCCTTGGCCTTAATGGCACGTCGTGGTGGGGGAAAAAAAACAAAGCACAGGGTGACAATTGCCCTCCTTGACAATTGCCCTCCTTTGATGCGCTCGCAAGTGAAAGAGTGCCGACTCAGGCTTATTAAAAACGCATCTGTTTGTCATCAGGGCTTAGGCGCCTGTTGCAACTTAGCATTACCGACATAATTATTTTTAAAAACATTTTTAAAAAAAACCACACAAAACCCAGGTTCTCTCCAACACGCTTAATGCGTTCGCTTATGTGTCCCTTAGCGAGGCGGGAAAGGATCCCTAGACAAAGTGAGAAAGCAAACTCCAAGTCCCAAGTATCTTGGCGAAGTGGTGGGAACAGAGCCGGTTGCCTCCGATGAAATAAATCCCCGAAGATCTGCAGCCTCGGGAGCTCATCCCGCCTCCCACTCACTCCTTCCTCAAGGCAATTTCCGTCCTTGTCCCGCGAGGGTCTCCTTTCGCCGTTCCGAGGGGGGAGAGGCGCTAGCGGCGGCGTTGGAAGGGCCTCGTCTCGGAGCACCGCCGACTCGCGTCGGGAGACTTTGCGCAGCTCGCCCGTTTTTCCCCTCTTTCCCAAGGGAGCCTCAGTATTATCCCGGGCCGCGCTTTGAGACTGCGTGGGTTTTCGCTTCCACTAAGAGAAGCTCTGCCCAGAGGACGTCCATTCCACCTCCCTAACCTGGAAGTGATTCATGCCACTGCCTTGTGCCACCCTTCCTCCCTTCTCTTCCTCTCTCTCCCCCCCCCCGACACCAGTGGCTCTCTAGAGTAAAAAAGAGACAATTATTTTCCACCTAGTCCTCGTTGCATTTTCAGTATGGGCAAAATAGATGGCAGCACTATTATGCAAACGCCTCAGTTCGGACTTGACTGTTGTCAGGGGGAACGGCTGTCTAGTTTTCAAGTGATTCTGGTTGAAAACCCAGCAGTTTCTCTTTCTCCCCCCCCCCCTTTTCCCCCCCAGGGTGAGAGAGTCTAAATATATATTAAAAAAAGGGGGGGAGGTTGAAATCTGCTCTCTCAGAGTTTCCTTTTGGTATCACCAGTCCTAATTACTCCACTGACTTTCCTGTTGTTTGGCAGGGTTACAGAGCTGGAAAGCTCCCTAATAACACAGCTCCGTTTGCTGCCCATGTCATTAACTTCTAATTTATTTAAAAGGAGGAGAGGGAAAAAAAAAAACCCTACTTATGCTCCGGGCCGCTCAAGAGCCAATCACATGAGTCACCGCCTTACGTCGCCATCCCGGGCAGCTCTCATTTGCTGAGCCGCGCTTACTCAACTTCCCAAAGGAGGAAACAGCCAGAAGTCTCCCAAAAAAGGGGAGGAAAAAAAAAAAGTTGGTCTGTTGTCGGGGGGCTGAAGTGAGCGGAGGTGGTGCGTCCAGGAGCGCCTGAGCGAGAGATTGATTGAGAGGTCTGGACTCGGGAACAAGAGGAGGAGGAGGAGGAGGAGGAGAAAAAGAAGAAGAAAGGCGGAGGAGGCAGGCGGCAGCGGCTGCTGCGGCGGCGGCGGCGGCGGCGGCGAGACGAAGGGCGGCTGCTTCTCTACGCAGGGATCTTTGCGAAGCTGCGCCGAGATGTCTTCTCCTTCCAAAGCCAAGGAGGTTTTCTCCTCGGACGAAGAGGGCCCCGCCGCTGGGGCCGAGGATCACCACAAAGTCAAGGTCTCCAGTTTGCCGTTCAGCGTGGAAGCGCTGATGTCCGACAAGAAGCCGCTCCGAGAAGCCAGCGGAAGCCTCGAAGGGGCTGGCTTGGGTACTTCCAGGAACCTGCTCTTGCCCACTCACGTCTCCCGGGAAGCTCCCAGCCCCGGCGGGCTTACAAAAACCTTCGAGACCTCGTCCGTGAAGTCCGAAAACTCCGAGGATGGCTCGTCCTGGATTCCAGAGGCCGGCAGATACTCCCCTCCCCCAAGTGAGTGCTTTAGCCTGGGGGGGAGAGTCGAAGGGCGCTAGTAGAATGAAGTTGGGGGACCAAGTCAGCGGTGTGTGTTGTGTGTGTGTGTGTGTGTTGTGGCTTCACCCTCTTCTGCCCCTACAAAACTGCCCTCCCGCCATTGTCCGGACTTTAGGAGAGCGGGAGGGGACGGAGCCTGCGAGTTGTTGTTGTGTTTTTTTTTAAACCGGAGAAAGACAGCATTTGTCAGGCTTGAATCCCCAGGCAGGCTTCACTCGGCAAAACGCTTCGGTTTGCAGGCAAGCCAGGCGCATGTCCGGTGAATAATTCCGGCGCGGTCTCTCGGCCTAAAGTTTCCAAGCGGCTTCTTTTGTTTGTGTGCCCGCGAGTTAAACGTTTTGACTCGCTGGCGACGCGGCCTTAAGTTTAAGCTAAAGCCGCCGCCGCCGCCGCCGCCCCCCTTTAAGCTGCCGAGTGCCCGGAACTGTCCAAAGAGACGCCGCGGGCCTGGCGCCACTCACTGACGCTTCGCAGTTCAAGGCTCAGCTAGATCCCGTTCCCCCCCGCCCCAAGTCCGAGCGACTCTCCCTCTCCCTCTCTCTCTGTTTCCCTCTCCCTCTCTCCCCCTCCCCGATCACCCGGATCCAACTTTACCTATAATTTTCAGCTTCTGCCTTTCGGGAGCAGAAAGGAGCTGCTCTCGCTGTCTTGCTTAGACCTCGATCGCCCCTCGCCACTTTACCTCCCTCCCCCGCAGTGAAAAGTCTTTCTCTGCTTAATTCCCTTAGTTCAGTGGCTTCCCCCCCCCTTTCTCCATTGCTCCTTCCTTCGCCGCCGCCGCCGCCAAAATCGTGGCTTGCTTTCTAGCGGGACGAGGGACGATCCTTGCGCTCAGCGCCCTCCGGTGCCTTCTTCCGTGCACCTGTAGCAACAGCCGCCTCCAGGCTTCGCCGATTGCCTTCTAACTGCCTAGTCCCGTCGGCAGAGTCCAGGTCCAGGAAACCAAAGAACTCCGGATCCTTGCTCTTTTATATAATCCATTGGCAACTTCCCGCTCCGCTTCGCCTGGACCGCGCGAGTGATTAGCTCGAGGTCCGCTGGGTCGGAAAAGGAGCCTCGGCTAGGCGGTTCAGCCGCACCTTCTTTCCTTTTTCTTGTTTTGTCTCCAGGAGCCTTTCTGCCATCCTGGTACACCTACCTAGCTCGTCGCAGGCAGGCTTTTGAAATGAATATATTGTAAAACTCTCTCTTAACCGAATTCCCTCTCCCCAAAAATCAACTTGCCATAGGAAGGAAGGAAGGAAGGAAGGAAGGACTGCTCCTCTTCTATATTTTTGACCCAAAAACAATTCCTCAAAAGATACTTGTTTCCCCTGTATCAACCTCCTCTTCTGATTCATTGGAGAAGATGAGAAAATAGCTTATTTTATTTGCAGCTCTCTTAATTCCAGAAAATTAGTGCAAACAAAGTGCAGTGTCTTCTCGATATTCTATTAATTTTTTATGGCCCTTAGTGCTGTTTTGGTCTTACATCTGACAAATGATGGAGTCTGGCCAATGAAAACTTGTGTCACAACTGGGTTCCTTCTTAAAGGTATTGTCAGACTCTGTGCTTACCAGTTTTAATGGAATATATTTTCTAGTAGGTAGGTTTAGGATCAAAGTACACTTTTTCTTAAAAAAAAAAAAAGTGTCACTGTTGAGTATAAAACACTTCCAAGGAAAACCTTGTTTGGAGGGGAAAACACAAGATAACCTATCTCCACCCCTTTGTTTCCCACACACCTTTCTGTAAAATCATCCTGAAAGCAATCAAAGATTGTGCCTCTTCTTCCTATTTGGTTCTATTGCCTGGTCATATTCAATCAGTCTTAATTCCTGAGTAAATCTGGATAGGATTGCACCCTGATCATTCCCTTCACATGATCAAACAACCCCAAAACAGTCTAAATCTGACTTGCAGCCCAATTTAGAAGGTCTACCTAGGCAAATATGAAAGGGTAGTCTTGAAAAAATAAAGCAAAGTAAAATAACTTCTGCAAAGCATACACTGACATTTCTGCTTCCCCCCCCCCATGGAGTGAATTCAGATTTTAGAAATGATGAATTAAAAAAAACTTTTAAAATAGTCCCAAACTCACCTTAAATCATTTTTACCTAGAAATTAAAATTGCACCAGATTCCAGTATGACCTAAATGTGTTTTCAACTGAAAGAAAAGTGAAATGGGAAAAAATCATAATGCAATATTACTTTCTGAAAGACAGAGTACTCCTGCTTGAGATTTTGTCCCCTTTACTGAATTATTTTGACAAGTAATCTTACTTCTGTATAATCAAAACATAACTTTTGTTAACTTCAGTGGAATTTGCTCCATGGATTGTATCTTAAAGTCTTCCTGTAGTATTCAGGCCTAACTAATTTGCAAATTAACTCTCATTGCTGAAGAGGGAAAAACTTATCTGGAGAAGATCCGGTCTCATCAAATAAGCAAATAAACTAAAATTCACCTGCGGTATAAAGGGGAAAAAATGCCCCAAATTAGACTGCTTGGAAGGAAATGCCTCTGATAAAATTGCAAGGGATAGCTTCCAGCTGTTGCTCAATATATACTTTGTAAATAGTAATAAAACTTTTTTTTTATAGTTATACTATAGTGATGAACTGTGGCAATAAATGGAGTGAGACCATACGACAGATGGCAAGCTACTGTAGCAGACAGACAATTTAAAAATTACAGCAATTACAGTGATTATATTTTTTTATAATGCACATCACAATTTTAAAAGCAGATGTAATGCCATTTGGAACCTTAGTTATTAACCAACTTCCCTTAAGTAAAACTACTGCTTTGTGCTTTATTGCTTCAGTCAGAAGATATATACCTTCCCTTCTTGTCCTCTCTATTATCAATAGGGGCATAACACTCTAATTGAATTCATGTATACTTTCCTAACCTAAACCCAGTTAAACCAAAGTCATCTATGCATTTGAATAACTTGATGGTTTACCACATTCTTCGTAGCTTACCAAAACTCTTATACAAATATGAGAACATATTAAATGTTGCCTTCTGAAAACATCTTTGAGTCAGTAAGATTTCTTCATTTACAAACAATTTATGATTTTTAACAATATCTTAAACCACACAAGAGGAGCTGTTCTTCCATTTATCAACTTTATTCATCAACATGTAGAATCATTGTTTACGGACCACTTGTGCTTTGCTTTAGCTAGGGAGAACCGAGGAGAATTGAACGATTCTTTTAATGTGGATCATAGTAAAAAAAAAAAACTACTTACATTATCAAAAACCTATTCCATTCACAATTAATACACTTTAAGATAAAGCCTTTATTTCTGCAGCATGTGGGTGACATTTACAACATAATCCTAAATGAAATATGAAAATAACTTCATTTCTATTTCTGTGAAAGATTTACTTGGGAGTGGCTTCTCTATAAGTATGCATATAGAAGTGCAATCTTACTGTATTTTGTATTTCTGAACATTCTTTCTAAAGACCAAAAAAGATTAGCAAGAGTAAAAGAAAAAAAAGAGCCCTTACAGGCCAGTGACATGACATTTTTAGCATTGATTCTGCAGTGCAGCAACTACTTACTTTGTCCTTGAATTCCACGCTATTTTATACTACCCTCTTGGTCACAAACTGGCTAAACACCTAATGGGTTCTGTGAAAATAGCCTGTGTCATTTGTTTGTGGAGTAGGAAGCTAGGAAATTGAGTCAGTTCAGGAAACCATGTTAAGGATATGCATAGGTAAATCTGGCATGTAAAGATAGCCAAAATTTGCCTCTTCCACCACTAGTTCCCTCCAGCTTATTTTGAATCTGCAACCCTAAATATGTTTATAAAGGAGCAAGCCTAACCTGAACACAAGAGACTCACTTTTGAGTAAACCAGCAGAAGTTTGCACTCTAAGTTTACAAGTGGCTTCCTTAAGACTGTGATTTTCACGAAGTGTGTTGGAAGTAAGCCATCATGGTTGATGTGGCACAGTAGGACTAAGAAATGTGTGGGTTTTGATGCTGGCAGTTATTCTTTCTCCAAGGAATTGAAAATAATAGTTCGTATTATTGAACCTCTGGATATATGCAGAGCATGCTGAAAAGAATCGCAGCCGCCTCAATTAAAGGTCTTGAGTAGTGATGGAATATGATAAATCCCATATTTGTTCAGAATATATATTTTCAGGATTAGCACATGTCACAAAAACTGTATGTTAAATCAATACAGCGGCCTTTTGATCTCCATCTCCCCCTCCCACCTGCCACCGCTGCCTAAACATACAAGAAACTAAATTAATTCCAACAGAGAGGCGATAATCTACTCTGTTCAAACATCACATATATATCAATCAAGCCTTAATTTCAGTGGAAGTCATATAAGCGAACATAGACTTGAACAAACAAATTAAAAAACTTATCAGCTTTTATACTAGTGCCTGTAGGCAAAACTTCAAAAATATTTCGGCTAGATAAATCATAACATGTAGCGACTGATGTGATATCTAGTTTTCTACCACTTACAAGACTTAAAAAATAAACTCACCTAGCCTGAGTTTCTTTTAGTATTATGTTCCCCTTTTGCTTCAATTATAATCTATTAAAATTCTTGTTTTCCCAAGATGTACTAAAATGAACATATAGGCAGTATATGATGTGCTTATTCTTCCAAATGGAGGCCTTTCAATGTCTTTACCTTCCATACGTTTCTTTACTGTTTTATTGAACTATTGTACACAGCCCAGGGCCACTTTCTGTGAGATGGTCAAATCAAAATAAAAAATAACTTATTTTATCTAGGCTATCTGGCATGGAATAAATTATTGCAGAAAGGAAAGCTAGCTGGTTATTTACTGTGTAACAAGCTGATTTCCTTCCTTCTTGATGTGATATTGTGGATACAGAATATGAGAAGGATAAACTTGGGCAACACTTTGCCATATAAATTGTGGGCTGTTCTGTCACATTGCACATTGTGCAATGTGCAATGTTATGCTGACATACTGTTTCTAAGTATGATATTTCTCAGTATATCACAACCTTTGTTCTTTACTCACTTTCTTGGAGAAATACACATGGTCACTGGATTCCTGTAGTGGAATAAGACATTTATGATAAATGCTAAACTTTCTTGGTAAATTCTAATATTTCTAATGGAGGAATTTAAAGTATTGTTATAAACATATAGAGCGTTGTTTATTATTCCATTCGCATTGTTTTCTAATGGTATTGCCAGAGTGTGCAAAGTGTACACTTCAAACTGGGTAGTGATACTGTGTCAAACACATGTATTGCATAGATAAAGTGAAAACAACAATTGGCTACATATCCCTGTCAAGTGTGTGCTTGGTGATAAACCCCAAATTTGACTGCTAAGTAATGTGTGTGAAATAACTCTCACACCAGGAGAGTTTCTAAATAGACTGTTAGGGACAAAGCAACTCCTGTGTGTTTGATTTGCTAAGTTGCAGAAGACTTTAAACACTGCAGATAAAGACTCTGACTTAAGTGGATTATATTGGCTAAATTAATAAACACAATGGATTGGATGGGTGATTGCTTTGATCTAGTGTAATATTTTAATGTGTGGGCATGGGAGGTTTATCTGATAATTTGATTTTGCTAAGAATAATCTTAAGACATTCACATTATGAAATAAAAGGGTATTATAAGCCAGAATTTCACAATTAATTCCTCCATTTTAAAACTTCCGTAACATCTGAATGTTCTTGTTCTATGTTATTTCACATACTCTCACCAATGTACTTTTTCAAAATGGAATATTTTATCTTATTGGCATCAGTGTGCGTGTTGCACATTTTGTGAAATAAGCTTAGTTGCCACTCCTGTACAGGCTTTTATATTCCTACTTCATTAGGCTATGGACATTATATTTTCCCCAACAATTTATGCTCTTTATATGCTCTATACTGTATAAGAAAAAAAAGTTGCTATTCCTAGCATTTGGCCATCTAATTCTCATCTCATCAAGTAATTGATCTTTGTTTGCTTTACTTCCAGGACACCTGAGTCCCACAGCCTGTACGTTGAGAAAACACAAGACCAATCGGAAGCCTCGAACACCTTTTACAACTTCCCAGCTGCTAGCTTTAGAGCGCAAATTCCGTCAGAAGCAGTATCTATCCATTGCTGAAAGAGCTGAATTCTCAAGTTCCCTCAATCTTACAGAGACCCAAGTCAAAATATGGTTCCAGAACCGGAGGGCCAAGGCAAAAAGACTGCAGGAAGCAGAGCTGGAGAAGTTAAAAATGGCAGCAAAGCCCATGTTGCCATCCGGTTTTAGCCTCCCTTTCCCTATCAACTCGCCTCTCCAGGCAGCCTCTCTCTATGGAACATCGTATCCCTTTCACAGACCTGTGCTTCCCATCCCACCTGTAGGACTCTATGCTACTCCTGTGGGCTACAGCATGTATCACTTATCATAAGAAGACCAGAAAGGGATGATGGAGTGTACTCAGTTAAAAAGTGCTGTACAGAACCATGACTGGTCATTTTTCACCTACTTGTAATGTGCCTTATCAAATATATACCTAGGAGTTTGAACCCAGAACCCGTATTCCACAACTTGGGAACCAACCAAATGTGAGCTCACCAGCTAGAATCTGATCCTGAATGGAAGTTTTTTTTTTTATATGCAGACTTTAAGGAATATAGTTTATTTATATACTGCATAGGGAAGGGGGATTACAGTGATAACTATTCCCATGAAAATGTACGATTTAATTACCAGCCTCCTCGAAGTTCCCACTAAACCTGTGGAATATCACACACACACACACACACACACACACACAGACCTTGAAGTGAGAAACTTGCAGTCTTTTCTTATGCCTGTTTACTCAGAAGGAATATATCTCACTTTGTTCAGTAGTACTTATTCCCCTAGAGTGGTGTGAGTGCAGGCATGGAGGTAAAAATGCACATGTATTCTTTGACTGATTGAGGAAGCTTAAACATATAGATGAGCTTTATTTATAAAACCAACTTCAGAAATAAAAGCTGACTTGAGACTGGGTTGGTTTCTGTATTTCTCTTTGGACCCTTCACTGCACTCCAGTCCTGGAAACTGAAATGCAACTGGAATACTTCAGATGCAAAATGGTGGATGGGGTGGATTGTTGATCTGATCTGGCAAAGCGAGTTTTCCATTCCTTTATAAAATTCCACCCTGGAATATTTCCTGTAGAATGGCACCCATGAAGTGGGACTCCCCATTTCTATCTTGTAAAGGATTTCTACAGATGCAGGTTTTGCCAAGTTTTCGTTTGCAGTTTATTCTTGTTTGTAAGGCAGCCTTCAGATGGCTACAGGGGTATGCCCTGGCAGAGGAAAACCCGAGAAGCCTCTTTTAGTTTTGTCTTGATCCCAGTTGCCCCGTGTCCATTTAATCATTTAAATCAAGTCTGCGTTCAATTGACATTTTGAGATTGGGAACAAACAGGTTAGAGATACCGAAAAGAGGATGTAAGAGTTGTGCATATGTGCAGAGACATGATGAAACCAGAGTTGTTTTGTGTTGCAGAGTTGTTTTGTGTTTATTGCAATAATCTTATGATTTAACCATTATTAGCTTGTAAAAATGAATTACGCTTAAAGGAGTCTTGACACACCCACAAATCCAGAGAATGAAACAAAGCTATGAGAACAAAGTTGTCTGGCCCACTCTAAAGATAGGACAGCTCTCCTCTTTTTGACTTATTTCAGAGGAGGGCAGGGCGGAAAGAGTTCTGCTTGGCATATAAGGTACTATATAACCCATTGTTTTAATTGTTTTATTATTAATATGGCTAAACCTTGTGGTAAAGTGTCTACAAAGGAGGCGGGTTGCTGAAGACCAGATGTTTCCAAGTTGTGTCTTTAGTATGTCCTCAAGAGTGAGAAGGAATCTGCCCTGCTACAGGCTGTGATGTTGTGAATCTTTTGTCTATTAGTTCAGTCCTGGCCTTTTACCCACCCGTCCCTAGCCTACATGAAAATCCCTTTGAAAGGGATGCCTTGTACAATTTTATATATTTTATTGAAGATTTATTATTTCTTATCTCTTTATTTAGAATTAAATTAAAAACATCTTGTTTAATGGTGTGTTGATTTGTCAATGTGTGGAGTTAATTTGTTTCTAAAAAGATGAATTTTGTCTTGTCTGTTCTGGGTCAAAATCAAAGACTTTGGGGCAGGTCAGAAAATTTTAATTTTAAGAAAATCCAAAAACAGACATTATTGCAAGTCATTAACAATTTGCTTCTAAAGAATTTTTCTTTGGCACTTTTACTATAGACTGTTTGGCACCTTTACTATAGACTTCTTCATTACTACAGTTTATGATTTTGGTAGGATGACTTTATCAAGATGTTCAGAAGGGGGAGAGAGGTGAATAGATTTCACTGGTTCTTTTCAAACTGGTGATGTCTTAGATCTGAATTAGTTGCTTTCGGAGTACCCAAATCATTAGGACATGCTCCCTAATAAGTATTAAAAGGTTTCACATCCTGTTCGGATCTATTTGCAGGATCAGGTTAGGAGAAAAATAGTGAGGGGAAAGTTCCCAAAGTGTTAAGGCTGCAAAAAAAATCCAGTTTAAGGGATATCAGACAACCCTGGTGGGTGAGGGAACCATGCACACAGTTTTTTTCTCTTAAAGGATCAAAAACATAAGCACAGTCCATAGGAAAATATAAAGTGATCTTTTACCACTGGAAATTGCTAGATAAGAATTCATGGAGATGAGAGAATATTACCTTAATACTTCCAATCTAAAAAGTCTCTAGGCTGCAAACCTGCACACCTTTAACAGAGAGTAAACTTAGATTCTGTTGAATTCAGTGGCTCTCAAGTTCTCCTCTGTGTGTGTGTGTGTGTGTGTGTGTGTAATTATACTATTACAGGACTAAGACAATGACTTCACTGTCCTTGTCTTTGATCAGGAAGTGCCTCTTGTGTATTCCCAGTTAGTTCAGCTGATAAATCTTGTAGGGTTTTTTTTTGTCATGAAGGGACAAATTGTAATGACAACAACAATACCTTTGTGTCAGTCCTGACTACTGGTGGTTGCCTAGAAAAATTCCTGCAAGATTTCAGAAGTGGTTTGCCATTGCCTGCTTCCTGGAGCTGTGAGAGAGTGGCTGGCCCAAAGTCACCCAGCTGGCTTGGTGTCATAGGTGGGACTTGAACTCCCTTTATGGGTCTCCAGGTTTCTAGCCTGGTGCCTTAACCACTTCACCAAACTGGCACTCAACCAAATTATGACTTCTCTTTTTTGCCTCTTGGTTCCTCTTGGGATTGTCTTCAAAAAATCATACTTTAGAGATATGGAACTTCACAATCTTGAGATCTGAAAACCATAATTTGAGTAGAACATCTGAATTTATTTTGAAAATGAAACTTCTAAAAAAAAAAAAAGAGACCAGGTCAGCACTACCAGTTAATTGCTGGGGGAATGTGATGTTAAACAATAATCCTGTAACTCAGGTCCTAATCTTCCATACAGTAATTGCAGAGGGAGCCCTGCTGAGTTTAATGGATCAAATTCTTAAATGCATAAGAAATGCTCAAAAGGGTTTCACACCCATAAGAGTCTTATGTTTTATTAAAGAATAACTCCCACTAATTCAACAGGGCCTACTTCCAAGAAGAAGAAAAAAAACTTGCATAGAATTGCACTGCTTATGACATCTGCAGCATCCCAATTGGATCAGTGCCTTGGCGTGCCCATTTTACAAATTGGAATGGCTTACTTTAGGCCACTGATTGAAACTCTGCACCAGTTTTCCTTAGCAACAAGCCCTTCTGTACCACAAGGTAACTTTGGACGGACAGCCTCACACTGCAAAAGTGGCTTGAGTTTGCAGCAAGAGAAGAGAGATGATCCTTGGTTTGGGTATATATAGCAGATAGCAGAGGCTCCGCGCGCGGCCCTTTCTTGGAGAATAATCTGGTCTCTCCTAGACTGCTCCTTTGGCAAGGGTGATATGAGAAAAGGATCCCTGGCGTTTGGATCTGCTTTGACAAGAACAGGAGGAGCAGCTAGCTGTTTGTGCAGAAGGGGCAAGTGTCCCCACTGCCCAAAATATACAAAGTCTGCTTTTGTCCATTGCAGGGATTGTTTTGAGTTGTCTAAACAAAAGCCTGGAAGAATAGAGATTAAACCCTTTACCTCGGAGCTATCATCAACTCTTAGTCTCTAATTTCTTCCACCCATGCTCTCCACGGTCTGTTCCAATTATTCCTCTAATATGCATTTTTTTTAAAAAAAAAAGTACTCCTGAAACATACAACAACAAATAAGGTCAACAGGCATTTGCCAAAGTGGATGGTTTTTCTTTGTCTAGACTCTAAAGGAAAGAGGATTTACAGTTATCAAATCTATACCTGCTAGAATTAAACCAGACTCCACCAGTTTCCACCAATTAAGGGCGCAGAACTGTGAAAACATTCACAGTTAAGACCCAAAGCAAGATTGGCCTGAACTGAACATTCACGGAGAGTCGATTCAGTTCAATTAATTAATGTAATTAATGACGGGTGGGGGGGGGGAAGCAAGAGGCTCCAAAGCGCCTGGCTTTCCTGACAAAGGGTTGCCGCCAAGGGAGGGAGATACCACCGAAGCCAACCAACGGGGTTGGGCGGGGGATTCCCGGGAAATCTCTGCGCTGGGAAGTCTGGGAGGGCTAGGAGGCGGGGAGGGGCCGCAAGGGCGAGACCGCTCCCCAGCTGCTCTGCCTCTCCCGACGCTCCTCTAATTTCACCCCAGCGTTTCTGTGACTGCTGCGAGCCGAGCCGAGCGCAATCGCACCTTGCCCTTTATATGGGCAGATTCTGCCGCGGCTCCAAAGGGAGCTGTCCCGGAGACAGGCAGATGGTTGCCGCAGCTCCTGGGAGTCAGGAGTCCCACCCCCACCCCCACCCCGCTACCCTCTCCGGCCTTTTCGTAGGAAGCTGCGAAAACTATAAAAAGGGGTAACTGAATCGGAACCTCCCAATTGCTATCAGAAAGAGTTCTCCGATGGGGCTCGCAGAGAAACGAGATCTTCCTGGTGTTTTATAAGGACAGCGATCCCGTAGAAAGCAGACAGTGGCTGGGGTAAAACTTGGGATTTTAAAAAAGAGACAGGGGAGGGAGCATCCGCGACGTAAAAACCTAGTTCAAACCTCGGGGAAGCGCGGTCCCCAGAGAGGAAAGTAAATCCCCCCCCCCCCACCGAAGCCGTCGAGATTTCTTCCTGGCGGAACTCTGGGCTTAAAGGGCCTCCGGCGCGACAGACCCGCAACCGAGCGGCGCTGCGGGGGCCGCGTCCCCTCTAAATCACGGTCCGGTCCTCCTCTCCAGCCTCCTCCTCCCCCCCACTTTCAGGTTGTGCCAACGCCGAGGCTCTGTTAAATCGAGGCGTAGGTTCAGTCCGGGCTTATTAAAAAAAAAAAAAAAAAGCCAGGTTGATCTGGCACACCGGATTGGCTCTCTCTTTCTCTCCCACCCGCGCAACCCCCATAGGGATGGGCTCTCTGAGTCGGAGCTTGCAAACTCCCAAGGGGCCGCGTTGTGGTGTGTCTGAGTTCCCTCATCTTCCTAGATCTCGATCAGATCTGCTTTTTTTTCGGACTAAAGGCCACGTTAAATTTCTGGGGGCTGGCTGGCTGGCTGGCTGGCTGGCTTGGCTGGGCTGGGCGGGAGAATCTCCCCAAAAAAGCGCTTCTGCGCCGCGCTTCTTCCGGAAGACGGACAGCTCTGGCAAAGGCATTTCCTCACTAGTAATATATAGCATCGCGGTGTCGGGGCGATAGCAAGCTTCCTCAGCGCGGCGGCTTTGACCCTAATGGCAGGGATGTTCCCTTCTTTCAAGAGGCCGCTTGAAGTTCAGCTTCTCCGAACATGCGCTCCCTCTCAAGGAGGAGGTGGCCATCTTCAAATCCTCCTCTCCCCCCCCCCCCGCTTTTGGACTGCTCCTTGCGGACCGGTACGGGGATGCGACCACCAAGGCGTAGGCCAGTCTCCCTCCCAATCTGAGCCACCGCGAGCTCCTGAAATCTCCCCCGTGACCAAGTCCTTTGATGTGCATGTCTGACACCTTTCCAAACAACATCACTCTCTTCAGGCAGCAGCTTTCCTCCCGCCCGAATCGGCCCGCCGGTTCGGGCTTGGACCTCGACAATTCCGAATATTTAGCGGACAAGTCAAGAAAAGGTTCTTGGAAGTAAGACGCTTCTCTATTACAAAATAATAAGCGCACACACCTCGTTGCTATTACTACAATAACTACTCTTTCCAATTACCACCGGCTTTTATGACCTTGTGGGTCATTTGTGGCAGTCCAACATCAAGGCAGGTTTACGCCCATACTGGGTTAATTGTAAGGAAAGGGTTTTTCTAACCCTGTGGTTGCGTGTTTCTTTGAGCGGAAGTTCATCTCGACTCAATTCATCTACTTTAGGAATTCCTTTGGTGTCTTCCTTGGATTGGGTTGCACGCCTCCCCCTGTCTCTGTAGTGGCTTCCCTTCCAACTCCTGGCCCCAAAACTGTATTGGTCGTGATGAACTCTCTCTGCCTCTTTTCTCTCTCTCTTCGGCATTAGAATCCGTTCGGGGGGGGGGGGAAATAGGCGGGGGCTTTTTTGTTATTGTTAATTCTAGGGCACAGGAAAGCTAAAAGCAAAACAATTCGATCCTATGCCTCGACTAAAGTGAAATACAAATATTTATGTGTGGTTTCAGAAATGGGTCTGAGTGAGTACAAGAGATCCTGTTCCCCGTGAAGACAGGAGGAGTCCTTTTGTCCCATGGCACTTGCTATTGCAACCCACCCCACCCCCTTTGCCCCTCTTTAAAGTAAGTCTTGCAAAGGCTTACTTTATATGTTATATACCTGGCCAGTATAGGTTCATATGTATATGGTGTAAAACTTGCAAAACTTTCAGAAACCTTTATCAATCGTATCAATAAGTTGATCTTATTTTGTTCCGTGGGTTGTTTTGGACCTTTCGAGTCAAATCCTCCTTTCAGGAGAAGAAATTCTCCTGAAAGCCTAAGAGGTTGCAAACTAATACTAGGGAGGACTCATTTCTGAATCTGTCCGATCTGCTTCGGGGCTCAGGCGAGACAAGGCAAGGCAAAAAAAAAAAAAAAAAAAAACCTTGGAAATCGCATTCATGTCGGAAGTCCCTTCCTTTCGCACTGAACTCAGACTAAGTGAACTTAAAAGAACTTGCACCTGCACTAAGAGGAAGAAGAAGAAGAAGAAGAAGAAGAAGAAGAAGAAGAAGAAGAAGAAGAAGAAGAAGAAGAAGAAGAAGAAGAAGAAGAAGAAGAAGAAGAAGAAGAAGAAGAAGAAGAAGAAGAAGAAGAAGAAGAAGAAGAAGAAGAAGAAGAAGAAGAAGGTTGTTGTTGTTGTTTTGTTGTTGTTGTTGTTTTGAAAAGGGAATTCATCTGTTGACGGGCCAGGAGAACACTCAACTTGAAAACGGAGGACTGTTTTCTGAGGCAAAACCTGGTCCAGGAAGGAGAGTGTCTGGGCTGTTGATTTTCACGGGATGTTTTCACCATATCTCTACTAAAGCTACAGAGAGCTGCCACTGTTCTCAGACCTACGGAATCCAGTTGGGATCCCACCTGGGGGGGGGGAGGAGAGAGACAGAGAGACAGCAAAGACGGTCCCCAGGCAGGCGCAGCTCTTCTGCCTGCCTGTCTCTCAGCCCGCTGATAAACCACCGGGGCTGGACCCCTCACTTTTCAGGGAACAGGAGAGCCCGGCTTAGCCTTGCAGCTCATTGAGCTTGGCCATTATCCTATCGAGGAAAGCCCGCGTTCCGTCCCCTCTGGCCACTAACTATCAAGTTCTCGACTTCCATCTCAAGGATATGGGGGAGCAGCAAAACGCATGTTGCGAGAGGCGCACGCTTGTGTGTTTTTGTTTTGTTTTGTTTTTTTTGTTTGCTGCACCGCAAGTTTAGATTCTGGAAAGGGAAGGTGGCAGACGCAGGTCCTAAAAAAAAAAAAAGAAATCCTCCTTGCACTTACATAACCACAAAAACTTCCCTACCTGCCGCTTTCAGGGGAACTCTCGATCTCTAAAAATTCCCGAGGACACCCCTCCCCTCTCCTCTCCCACCACAGCAGTGAACGCCAGGGGTTTTAATTTTATTTTATTTTTTTGTTTTCGAGGGCTTTCAACTCTCCGCATTGTCTTTGGAGAAACGCCTCTCGCCCCCATCCCGCACGACTGTCGGTGTCCGTGCCGGCCAGCATCGAGAGCGAAGGGAGCAGGTTAGAAGCCGCGTTGGAAACGAAGCCCGCTTTCTACCCCCCTCACGGCGGAAAAAAACAACTGTCCGCTGCAGGAACAGCGCTTCTTTCCTTTCTTTTAAAAGAATGCCCGACTCGTCTTTGAAATTAGGAAGAAGAAGAAGAAAATCACAACGAGGAGGAGGCCCGCGTTCCTTAGAAAGGCTCCCCTTTCGCTTTTAATGTGGTCGTTATGCCAACATTCTACATCTGAAGTTTGTTTTTACTCATTCCCCCCCCCCCGCCGCCGCCCAGATTCATTATTGGGGTTGCTTTAGAAACGTTTCAGAACGAAGGAAGGGGAGGGAAAGGAGAGTTATTTGCTTTTTAATGAGTTTGAATAGCCGATTTTGGACGATCAAGGTGTTGTGCTAAATAACAATCGCGAGTACCTTGGAAACAGCAAAGGGTGGGGGGGGGGGAGAGAGAAAACGCCGTTTGGAATGAAGTAGAAACAGCCGAGATAATCTCCCATTGGCGAGCCAAGAAAAAAAAAATGCAACGAAGCTAATTTAAGACTGTCAAAACCTCAAAGCTGAGAAAAAGAGCTTCTAAAATGACGTCCCTTGATAAGGAAATAATAAACACGCGCGCGCACTCACACGACGCCCCCCTCCCCCCCCTCTCACTCACTCACACACACACACACACACACACAAAATATCTACTCGATAAACTCCCCTGGATCTCGGGGTCTGGGCTATATTTTATTTGGTGATGAAAGCACTTTGATGTCAGTGTATTCCAAACAATTATTATTATAATTTGAAACAACCTGGTGTTTTCCATTACTAACGGCTTACGCTTTGAAGTTACACCTCATAATTTCTTAAATTAAATAAATCATTTTAAGTTTGCACTGGGAGCCTTTTAATAGCAGAGAAAGGAATATCATTGTCTTATTGAGAGGCAATTGCCGCGGCTCCAGTTTGGCTGTAGCTGGGGGCAAAGTGGTTCTCCCGAACAGACATACTTTATTAGCCTCCCATAACTCTTGAAAGAACATTTTTATATTTTCTTTGATTCGGCCCCCTCCCCCCACCCCGCGCTTGTTTTCAAGCTGTCCCAACCTTTAATTACTGCCTAATATGAAAAGCATTATTTTTTAATGCTGTGTAATTTACCAGAGGCAATAGGCCAAGCTAACAATTGTGTTTACGGGACTTGTTGTTGTTTGCAACGGAGGCGAAGAGTGCGGCTTTCAACCCACCTTTTTATGGGTGGTTGCACTAATTAAGACAGTGGCTGGGACTCCCGGGAGGGGAGGGGGCTTCATATTGAAGCCGGAGGGGACGGAAGGCTTTGGAGAAGGCCGGATCCCGCTGGCGCCCTCCTCCATGCCCCCGGTGCCTCCTCCTCCTCTGATTTTCAGCTCTCAAGTTGTTTTGATCCTTGTTGAAAGTTAGTGGCTCTTGCTTGCTGTTGCTCCGCAGGCCTCACCGAGTGCTGGGTACGCGCGCGCGGGGGGGGGGGAGAGGTTGAGACAAGAACTCCCCACAGGCTTCGGATCCGGACGTTCTTACTCCAGGGGAGGCGGCGCCCGTCAAATCCCTTCAGGCGAGCTCCCACAGGCTTGAGGCCCTCACTGCGCCTGGACAGCAACCATCCTATGCATTGATCTATACAGAGCAGAACGCCTCTTTTTGGCTCTTTTTGAACCATTGACACTTTTCTCTCTACATGTAATCCCAGCACGTGTGAATGAATTTAGGCCGGTCTCTCTTGTCAATGGCCTGTCCTCCTTTCTGGGCTGCTCTTCTAAGCCCACCCGACTACACTATGTCCTCCATTTAAGTTTACTCCAGGCCTTATATCTCGGGCTGAACAGGGAGCATTGGGCTGGGGAAGGCTGATCCGAGGCCACCTCTCTCAGAGGAGCCCTCTTCCGAGGAGCTAGCGCAACTTTATCTACTCAGCACCTGTTGTAGCACCTTGTGGACCTGGTTCACAAGACACCCCTTTCCCCAGGTCGTACATTTACACGACCTGCTAAGCTTGGTCAAAGCTCTCTTCTGTCAGCTTCTGTGGCATTACATGTACCGGGGAAACTCAGGCCTTAGGTTACTTAGTTGGTAATTGATAGACGATGGTAGGATGTATTGAGAAAAGACCCCCCCCCCGGAAGTGGTTTAGTTCAGTAACTTGGTTAAGAGGGTTCTGTGATCGGAGATGAATCGCCTGCATCAGGTCCCAGTGGAGGCTGGGATGCGCCCTCTGGAAAAGTAGGATCCCTGGCCCTCCTTCTGAGCTGGAGGTTGTATGGTGGTTTTTGCACCCGCTGTCCTCAGGCCTTTTTTTTTTTTTCACTGTTTGGGTGAAAAATATGAGAGGTTAAGCTCAGACAGTTCTCCCTCTACCCCAAAGAAGTAAAGCCAAAGCCCTTCCAGCCAACGTTTGTTTCGAAAGTAGAAGACAGCGTGTTATCTCAGGAATCAAATACACAGAACCAGATACACAGAAAGCATGTGAGAAATGACTTCTGTGTTATGGAAATTCATTATAGTACACACACACACACACAAACACACACACACACGTGTGTGTGTGTGTGTGTGTATTTGGATATAGTGGCGATGTCCTGCATGGAAAAAGCATGCTTCTGAATACTCCCTTGTCAAGTTGACCCCCAAATGTTTTGAATTTCTCAAGCTTGGGAGCATTTCTGCGATCTCGGGAGAACAGGCGAAGTAAAGAAGGAGGAGCTGCGAATTTGCCCCCAGGGCTCTCTGCTAGCTGGAAGGAGCAGTAGTTAGATAAGCGCAGGCCTTGCTTCGAAAAGGCTAGCTTTCGACCCATTATAAGGTTTCTCTGGATTATGAGGGAAAATGGCTGGGGGGTTTCTTAGACAGATTAGTGGCGAAGGTGGGGATTTTAAATTCACGGGACAAATATTGCTAATTTTATTGATTCCTGTGTCTGATTTAGAAAGCCTTCATTCCCATTCCTCTCCTTCAAAGACTCAAAACAACTCAGGTTTCTTTCTTTGCGTCCAAAGTTCTTCAGTAGTTAGTTTATCTTCACGCCCTACAATGAAAGCATTCCAGCCTAACAATCTTCCCTCATCAAACAAACCTGGTTTGCCGTCCACACTACCCTGAAAGGGGCATCCTGGAGAAGCCCAGCGCCTTCGGATTTCAAACACCTACGGAGGACGTGCACCCCCTTCTCAGCTATACCCTTGGAAAACACTCTTAGATGCCTCCTACTTAGTTATCAAGATTGCCACAGCTTTAGGCATCCTCAATATTTAACAATATTAGCCATCTCCATCGAAGAAGACTTCATGTGTGAACAAAGGCCAGGTAAATGTTAAGGAATTGCTCAAAGTCACACGTTTTGGGATGTCTTTTAAATCGTGGTTTTACGGGGAAGGAGGCTACGCAGAAGAAATGAGTTCCAGTATCTGTTCCATACTCTGAGGGGGATTCGGGTAGGCGGAAAGAAAATTGTCCCGCAGGCAAAAAGCTCGGCCTTTATAGGATGCCCCCCTATAGTCATTTCCCCGGGAGTTAACAGCAGGTCTTAAAAGTTTGGGTTGCTCTGCAAATCCCTGAACGGGGCGCGGGGTGGATGCTGCTGGATGTCCGCTCAGAATCAGTCTCCGTTCCTTTGGAAGCTCGATGGGTAAACTTGGCTAACCTCTAGCTAGATTCGCATCCTCCTAATCATGGTTTATTCATTGCAGTTTAACTAATAACGCACCCAACACATTAAGTCATTAAATGTTTAAAACCAGGCTGGCTAGGTTCATCCAAAACATGCTACACCCAAAAGGAACATTTTGGTTCAGCGAGAGGCGTGAAGCCAAAATACAGTATGTCTCTCAACCTAACACCCCTCATAGGCGTTGTGGAGCTAAAACAGGGAGGGTAGAGGGGGCGGGAGCACTATTTCTATTGTTCTGAGTACTTTGGATGAAGATAGGTAAACAATAATGTCAGCAGCCCAGTGACCCCTACATCCTGGTCTCCACGGCCCAATTTGGCTGGAATTTGGAAGCTCAGTGTCTTCCCGCGGTTTCTACGTACTAAGAAGGGAAGAGCCGGGCTGCGAACCGATGACGGCTTGCAGCATTGCGGCTTTTGGCTCACAAGAGAACTTCTTCCCTTAAAAGATTGGGAAGGTTGAAAACGACGGGGAGAAGCAACGCACCTAACACACTCGAAAGCTTTATGAGCGCAGGCGCAGTTCCCAAGGGGACGGGGAGCGACGCGAGGAGCGGTTCTGCAAGCCTTTTGGCCGCGCAGGCGCAGCCCTATTTTTGTTTTACTTTAGCGTGGTGTTTGAAACGGTAGGCAGACTCGGGGTTTAAAAGAGCAGAGTCAGTCACCGAGGAGTTTGCTTTATGTTCGGGCGGATCTCTGTCTCTCTCTTTCTCTCCTCCCCCATCGCCTCTCCTCTTCTTAGTTCAACTCCTTTAAAAAGCCTAATCCGCCCAACTCCATTGCTATTTTTCACGCCGGGCTCCAGCATTTCTCGGCTAAGCCCTTTTCCTTTTTGATGTAGCGAGTCAATTGAGGAATGCTGGTCTCGGTTATCAATCACCCAGCTGGGGCTTAAAGGGCTCCGACTAATCAGATTTAATTGCTCATGTAGCGCCACTCCTGCCCCGGGCCACGACCGACTTGCTCAATTAAACCCCCAAATACCTCCAATCAATAAATAAGAAACGACAACACGTTTAAGGGATTTATCCAGCCAAGGAACTGAACTGGAAACGGATTACAACCAAGAAGGGGCCTTTCATAATTAAACATACCCCTCTTTCAGATGGGGAGGGGGAGGGAGAGGAGCAAGGGGAGAGAAAAGAAAAGGTTTCCTATTGGAGAACTTGTGATGCACCTGCTTCTTCTTCTTCTTTTTAAAGGGGGCATTTAATTTATTATTTAGCTGTTGTAACCTCCAAAACAAACAAACAAAGGAGGTAACAGACCAGGTTCAAATGGGGGACACTGGGAGGGGATTTGGGGGAAAATAATCCTTGACTTGCTTACTTATTTATGCATGTGTGAGTATTTAGGTAAATGGCTCCAGCATGTATTTGACAAGTCCATTTAAGAGTGACACCAGCACAGTTGTTCATAGGTGTTCTCTCCTCACCTGTCCATAAAATTAATAATAGCAAAAGCAACATTTCTATTTAGTTGATGAAAATGTTTTCCTTTCATTATCCAAGTGTAATCCTTACAGCCACTGTTTAATACAAATCAGGAATTAACCTACATGTTGTAATTGGAAAGACTGAGGTTGAACAAGTGGACCTAGCCTATGGCCACCAAGTGAGGCCACAAGAGGACATAGATAACTCAGTATGGGAACTTCTTGATTTTTAGCTGAGTTTCAGACACTCTAGAATAGATTTAATGCTGTCATACCTCATTCTATTTAAATGTGATATTTTTTTAAAAAAATATAGTAAATATTTTTTTAAAAAAATTATTACCAATTTCTTTCAGTGAAATGCATATACAAAAGGCATCTTGACTCTCCTACTTTTCTTGTTTCATCCTCTCTACATAGATAAGTAAGAGACAATATTCAGGAACAAGGGATGATATAAATTTAAGCCTACTGGATATGGTATAAGCAAGTAAGTAAATTACTTATTTACTTGAGATCTCAGAAGCAGAGATAATTCCATTACTAAGGAGCAACCTTCAAATTGGGGATATCCCAGGATATTGCCACTTCGTTTTTCACATGCAAGCTTTAGAGCTACGTCAATATGTTTGTTTTTTTTATTCAGGCTATAGAGTTTATATATATACATACATTCTCCCCCTCAAATAGGAGAAGATATACATTCAATGTCTTTGTATAAGTCAGTTTATCTATAGACCAGTGGTGGGATTCAAATATGTGAACACCTGGTTCTCTGTGTGGATGCCACTTCCGGAAGTCCATTCCTGGCCTGGGCAAAAAAAAATTAGCTACCGGTTCTACCGAAGTGGTGCGAACTGGCTGAATCCCACCACTGCTATAGACATGACTTATCCTTTCTATAGGCATTTTGTGAGTTATTTGGTGTGATGCTAATGGAGAGTTCCTGGAAAGAAAACTAACTGATAATTAAACCACAGGTTGTCCTTGATTTATGGCCACATCTGAGACCAACATTTCCATTGCAAAGCAAAAACAAAGTTGCTAAATGAGTCATGCTCCATTTTATTACCCATTTTCCATGGTTTTTAAGCAAATCACTGAAGTCGTTAAATGAATCATGTGGTCGTTCAGTGATTCTGGCTTCCCCCATTGGCTTTACTTGTCTGAAGCTCTCAAAGAAGGTTGCAAATGATACTCCAGGACCCCAGGATGCCACAACCATGTCTGTTGCCAAGCACCAAAGTTTGATCATGTGACTGTGGGGATGTTGCAATGGTCATAGGTCACTTTTTTCAGTGCTGCTATAATTAGGAATGGTCATTAAACAAATGGTTGTATGCAAGTCGAGTATTCTCCTCTCCACATTGCACAAAGCAATTGGCAGACATTTTGCTGCTCCCTTTCAAGACATATGATCCTAAGCATAATTATATGGAATAACAGGAAACCAATAATAAAATATTTCTATATCCTAATATTTAATTCTTGTTTCTTAAGTAAATTGGAAGCCTCTGCAATGTGATTGTAGCTCTTAGGGGCATTCATGAGAGATGAGGGGAGGAGGGCTAGAGGGAGTGACATCATATGTTCAGGACAAATGACAAGAATTACATATTGTATATTATTTGCATCATGAAGTGACTTATGCAAAATTCATAATTCATGCCTTTAGTTGCAGGTTGCAAACCTCTCCCAATCAAGGCAGCAGAATCTGAATTTGAATCCATTTTTTTGGAAAAAGAAATACTCTTCCAGTCACATACAGGAATGAATTGTTCTTCAGTCTCTCCCTCTACTGAATATTTATAGTTCTGATCCTTTCAGAAAAAAGGCAAAAGCTTGGTTCTAGAGCTAGGTGAATGAGAAATGTAGCACTGTTCTCTTAAATCTGTGATTTAAAATTGGAAATTACAACAATCTTGAAAATTTCAGGGAAACAAGCCAAAAATGTTCACTGCAGGGATCCATTTGTCTCTAAGGAATAGGTAAATAAGTCTAGCCAGAAACAATCTTTATTTTTCCATGTATTTTTCAATTTAAGTTTTATTGTTAATGAGGCTTATTTCTCTGTATAAACTCAATAATTGTGTCAGATGTTATCTCTTCCCAACAGAGCTTCCCATAATATCAACAAACCAATATCATCTTCTTCTGCTTGGAGACTTTTTCTATGGGAGATCCTTTTGAATTACTGTATGCAATTTAGTCAGCTCAAAATTTTTATCCTGTTATCACTGAAGGCTTAATATTTTAAGGTGTTTTTTTTTAATTAAAAAAATGCTGTAAGTTATTATTGTAAAATTTAAAGTTAAAAATTGATTTTTAATTTTCTTTTTAAAAATAAAGTTATATATTTTGTATATTGTCAGATTGATCTATCTTCGAAAAGTAAGGAGGGGATAGGAATGCTTTTGATTTTGTATAAAACTCAGAGATGGCATTATAGTATTTATTGTTTTAATCTTTTTCTTTTTAATTTGCTAGGAAAGCAATCCAGGTTGTGAGAACCCTATTTCTTTCATATACAAAGGGATGGAAACTAATGAAGGAGAGAAGCAACTTAGAACTAAGGAGAATTTTCCTGACAGTTAGAACAATTAATCAGTGGAACAACCTGCCTCCAGAAGCTGTGGATGCTCCAACCCTGGAAGTTTTTAAGAAGAGACTGGACAGCCATTTGTCTGAAATGGTATAGGGTTTCCTGCCTGAGCAGGGGGTTGGACTAGAAGACCTTCAAAGTCCCTTCCAACTCTGTTATTATTATTATTAGTGGTAGTAGAGGAGGAGGAAGTGGTGGCAGCATTAACTTCCAAACCACTACTCCAAATAAGAGGTGTGACCAGGTTGCAAAGATCCACAGGAGTCATAGAACTTGTTGTGTAATGGCTCAGTTGTGCTGCTATTGTGTCTTTTATGGGATGACATCATGATATGTATTATATTACCATAGCTCAGGGGTGTCAAACTCGCAACATCACGTGACGTGTTGTGACGTATCACGACTTTTTTTCCATTGCCAGCAATGGAGTGGGCGCGGTTTCGCCATGACACATCCGGCCCGCGAGCCGGCAGTTTGACACCCCTGCCATAGCTTCTATGAGATAGCTTACAAAATGGTTACAGAACAGCTGTTTTAGGCTAGGTCTGTCAAATTCAGCAGACATCAGTGAGGTTTCCGTGCAGCATAAGGGATTTCTTCATGTATGAGCTACAAAATAGGAATAGGGATACTTAGGCTGAAAAAGAAAAGAGTGCAGGAAAATATGATAACTGTCTTCATATATCTGTAGGACTTTAATATGGACACATCTTCTATATTAAAGTTGTGTCAGAATTCATAGGACAAGAAACAACGAAATTAAATTGTGAATTGATTGACCAGACATTAAACCTAGATCTAACCTTAAATGTTTTTAACAATGGAAGAAACTTCCTCATGGTGAACTCTGTTTTACTGAACATGTTTAAACAGAGGCCAGAAGGCCATCTATCTGAAAACTGTAGTAGTGAACAGTGAAGTGGACTACTAGGTGATCTTCAGTACCCTTCAAATCCAGTACCCTTCTTTGATTTGATTCTCTCAGCACAAATTATGATTGTTATTACATATTATACTCTCTCTCTCTCTCTCTCTCTCTCTCTCTCTCTCTCTCTCTCTCTCTCTCTCTCTGTGTGTGTGTGTATTACTCAGATTGATTCAGAGAATCAATTCACCCTGGCAATTCACAACTGGCAATTTGATTCTGATAATCAAATCCTAAATAATCTAATCTCTCCATGCTATTCAAATAATTTGGGCTGTTTTCAAATTGATTTGGCAACTGATCTGAATTTAATAGGATCAATTTTCCAAATAGTATGGGAAGTTTAAATCAAGTTGGATAGTAAATCAAAACTTTAACTGATAAGCTGAATCATGGTACCTGTGGTATGCAGAAATTCTCTAAAAATCAGGAAGATGGATTTAAAATGAGAGAGGGATAGATTTTTCTTTCTGAACTGTTTGTTGGGCACAGTTACTTCATATTCTGTTTGCCTTTAATTTTTAAAGCAGTTAATCAACCCTTTTTAAATTCTCCATTTTGTAAATAAACATTTTCTCAATAATCTGCTGTCTTTGTTCTGGGACATCCTTAAAGCTTCTGTTTTCTTCTGAGCTGGAGAGGGAAGAGTTTAAAATTAAAAATAAAATGAAGTATAAAGTGTAATAAAATGGATTTTGCTATTAGAGACAATTTTGTTAGAATGTTATGATACATCAGAATTTGATGTGGTAAGGCTGATGATTTATAGACATTTTGGGACTGAACTCTATCATGAGTAATAGAATAAATGTGTTGTTTCAGATTAAATTTCTCCATCCTTCCACATCTGGAAAGCTACACGCTTGATTAGATGCAGGACATATTGGAACAATGGGCTAATGCTATTGACGTTGTTGTTGTTGTTGTTGTTGTTGTTGTTGTTGTTGTTGTTGTTGTTATTGTTATTGTTGTTATTATTATTATTATTATTATTATTATTATTATTATTATTATTATTATTATTATTATTATTATTATTATTATTATTATTATTATTATTATTATTATCTACTTTGGTAATAGTTAAGGCACCAGACTAGGAAATGAGTTCTGGACCTGCCTTAGGCATGAAGTTGGTTGGATGACTTTGGGTCAGTCACTCTCAGTCCTAGGAAGGAGGCAATGGCAAACCACTTCCAAAATCTTGCCAAGAAATCTCAGGGACCAGTCCAGGTCACCAAGAAGTCATCAGTGACTTTAAGGATTATTATTACTATATGGTTGGTCACATAGGCAGCCAGATGTTTAGACTGGATTTGGCATTTTTGTCTACTTATCGAGTACTTCCCAAGGATCTGGGAAGGGAGATATTGTTGTTTGATGATGTTAAAGGCATTGCCACAGGACGTGTCCTTTTCCAAGTAAATCTGCCTTTTGCAATTGACTGATGTTGATTTTGTCAATGCCAATGGTATTCAAGTGGTGCTTCAGATATTTTTGTGATTGCACCCAGGCCACCTATTACTGCAGTAGTCCTGCAGCTGCTGGCCCTGGTTGCTCAGCCAAAAGTCCTGACTCCTGTAGCCCATTTATCATCAGATGTCCAGGAACTCCAATGTCCATCTGGCTCCTCATCCTCCTCAGAGCATGCAAGTCTCACAACCATGTCAAGGTAGTTCCTCACGGCAGGATTATTGTTTATTTTATTTATACTGGAAATTATCAAGATAGATCAAACCCAATTACATTAGTAGTAAAGTGTCTATTTAAAAAAAAAACATGAGGTTTTGAGAAACAGCCAAATACATTTATCAGATTGAATGTCTCAACTCTGAAGATAGTTGTCACCATAAAATTGGACATACTTTCTTTGTACTTGAAGGGTTCAGCTAAGCCCCTAAGAGAAACGGTGGATTCATTTTTCTTTTTCTTTTTTGAAGTGATGATGGTGGTTTGACTGCTCATGAGTCACAAGGATAATAGCTGTTATTTTAAAGAGTGCACAGGAAGTAGAAGAAAGGTTATCTGATGTTCCCATCTGCCTGATGTTTAAGACTGTCACAGAGACAGCTTGAGGTTAATAGTTTTACAGAAACATTAATTCTGAACAGTAGCAACCTTAATGTTATCTCCAATACAGGGAAAACATTAACCGCAAGGAGAAACAAAACAAAAAAATCTGGCTTGTTTTCATTCAGATTATGCTGCCAACATTTCTTATGTATCTGTAGTACCTCCTTTCATTGATATTGTTACTGTGATTGAAAATGTAGCATTCAGGGACTACTACTACTATATATCCCAGAATAGCAATTAAAGAAAACTGAAGTCCTCTTCTCTGGTGAATGATATCTATTTCTGTAGGTGTACAGGTCCTGCATACTGTCTGATTATTATTGTACTGTATTGTTGTTGTTGTTGTTGTTAGTTGAGAAGTCGTGTCCGACCCATCGTGACCTCATGGACAACGTTCCTCCAGGCCTTCCTGGCCTCTACCATCTTCTGGAGTCCATTTAAGCTCACGCCTACTGCTTCAGTGACTCCATCCAGCCACCTCATTCTCTGTCATCCCCTTCTTCTCCTGCCCTCAATCTTTCCCAGCATTAGGCTCTTCTCCAGTGAGTCCTTCCTTCTCATTAGGTGGCCAAAGTATTTGAGTTTCAACTTCAGGATCTGGCCTTCTAAAGAGCAGTCAGGGTTGATATCCTCTAGGACTGACCGGTTTGATCGCCTTGCAGTCCAGGGGACTCGCAGGAGTCTTCTCCAGCACCATAGTTCAAAGGCCTCAATTCAACTGTACTGTATTATTGTACTGTAAATCCCAGCATCATATGCAGTCCCCGGACACCATTTTTATGTTTGTTACTGTAAAATTTCCCTTTACAAATAATGAAAAACTTTGGCCTGGATTTCTACACTTTTGAGGCAGGAAATACAAGCAAATATAAGCCCTGTAGTGTAAATTCTCATGGATATTTAACAGTGAAGAAAGCAAACTGGAAAAAAAAGCTTCCTCATCTCTTCTAATATTGGAAGGAACTAATGTCCATGTTACAACCTGCCCTTGCCACTGGAGGCGAGATCTGCCCCCACCACCTTGGCCTTCAAGAAGGGCCTCAATTGGCTGGGATCCCTGATGGGGGCCCTTTATGCTGAAGGTGGCTGGTGGAGTAATAGAAAAGATCCCACCTCCATACTGCTCTTGTTTTTGGGTTTCTAGTTTTAGCTAATTCTTGCTCATTTTAATTTTTTTGCCTTTATTGTATTTTAAGCTACCCAGAGTCGCTTGGATAGCAAAATAGCCAGCATATAAATAAAATAAGTAAAAATATTCCACCTATATTCCACCTACAAGCCTAGTTGAGGAAGATGTATCTAGAATTCCTACGGCCCACTAAAATAGCCTCTAAATAACCAGAGAACAGCAAAACATGGCTCCTGCCAGGCCTTTTCTTTGTTTTATTGCTGTTTTCACAGGAGAATGTTACAGGCAATTTTTGTGTCCCAAAGATGTACATGTACATTTTTGAGAAGTACATCCTCAAAAATAGTGGAAATACAAGGAGGTAAACTGAATTGCTTTGCTGTATCTTTCTCCTGCCCCAGAACTGGCAAGAAATCAGATCAGCCTAAATCTTTCTGCTCTACATCTGTTCTATATTGCTGTGTCCATTGAGCAATACCACATCACTGTTTAAGTTTGGTGATTGGTGGTTCCCTTGACTGAAATTCTAGCCCTCTCAATTTTATCTTGGTCAAATTAGGATAAATGACAGTGGCTTAAATAGCTAATCTAGAGAAGATATGCACTAGGGCAGACTTAATATGCAGTTTAGAAGAAATTAGTCTTTCTTGGTAAGTTTGTCTTTTGCTGATGCAGAAGATACCCTTAAACATTTGATAGGTCTATGGCTTCTGAGCATGAAAAACACCACAATTTCCTATTTTGTGTGCCATTGGTTAGGAGGATCCTCCCCTAGTTCAGTGTAATTGTTGCTGATGGTATGGCACTGGTCATAACTGAGCCAGAGGGCTTACACTTGGTAAACATTCCGGCATGATAATTACTGGTAGGCTACCATCATTCACATGTACAGTGGTATTTGGTCATGTAATGTGGATGAAAATAAAATTGTGTGCTGTGTGTTTCCTCAAACTCTATTCCAGTTGTGAGAAAGCTGAACTTTCTCTCACACTTTGGTCACAACATATTAATAACAATCATTTCAGAAGGTAATTACAAATGACTACTTCTGAGCTCTTGCGTCAACTTTCCTAGATGGCTTAACTCAGCACAATATTGTTGCCACACAGATCTCAAATTTGCATTGCATTGTTTATATTCCATTTTCCAGAATGCATTAACCAAGTATTTAGCCTTTAGGAACATAAGAAGCTGCATTACATTGCATTACATCAGACTCTTATATAGTCATCCAGACCTGTCTTCCTCCAAATCTGCACGTCTTTTAGATGAATTGGAGTGCATCAACGGAAATTAACATGTTCAAACTGATTACATTTACTTTGAGAGTAAATGTAATGTATTTGTAGCAGAGAAAAAAAAATGGACATCTACATTTATTAATAATAATAATACGTTAATTATTAATGTAGAAGAGGAATGTTTTGGACACCTCCAGTGCTGTGTGAATGTGTTGATAATTGAAACTGTACAGGAATGGACCTTAGTGGTATAGATTGTTGTTTGGTGCTCAGTTGTGGTTGTCTTCATTCCCGTGACCGGTTGATTTCCAGAGATGCACAAAAATGCCATAATGAGTGATTAAGGTCATTTTTGAATATTCTGAAGTTATCTTATCTCAGGGATATTTTGCTTGTCATTGAAACAAAGAGAATGGCTGAATAAAAAAAAGAGAGAGAAAGTACTAGATATCAAATTGTAAAATAACTGAAAACTTAAATGCACCTTTAAAATTTGTTAAAAACAGAAGCTGAAATAGTTAAAAGCTAGGAATGTCTTTAAATTTTTTAAAAATTAATTTAGTAAACTATTCCTGTAATTGAGTGCATTCCAAGATAAATTAAAACCAACTTTGTCTTTTAAAACACCTGTTGCATATGAGTTGACACTTTCACGAAGTTATTGCATGATGATCATTCACTGTCGATTCAGGGAATATTAAATACAATCTTGCATAGGTTCCTCCCCTCAGCATGAATCAGCTGAAGCCGATTTGCACTAATTCACATCTGCCATTTTCTTTCCTACTTGTTAGTTGTGGACAGGTCCTCTTTCAGATTTTCTTTATTTTTTTTTCATCTCAAATAATTCAGACATTGACAAACTTCAACTGCAGTTGAGAGCCAGTTAATATGTTATGTATGGTAAACCACCAAGACATTGGCAGTAGAAAAAAAAACCCCAGTGTCTTTTTCTTGCTATTCTTTCATTTTCTTTATCTGAGTAACAATCCAGAAGAAGATCCATTCTGATCTGGTGATCTCTTTGTTCACTTGGGAGACTTTCTTAAGGAACTTTATCAGAAGCTGTTAGAAAGTACAAGCATCTATTGTCAGCCATCCAAATGCTTATTAACACTTTCAAAGAACTCTGAAAGGTTAATAAGAGAAGACTTAGCTTTGAATAAACAAGGACAATTATCCTTTAAACAAGACTTCTTGTCGCTATTTGATCATCTTTAATTGTAACAGTGCTTCCCCAAATATCTCCAGAACAGATGTTAAGATAAATCATCTCAATTTAATTTCCTGGCTTCTTCTTGAATCCTTTTTAAAATTACCACATTTGACTACTTTTCTACTTATAAGGGATGATCTAAAGGGATGAGAAGGCTATGATGATGTTGAGGGAAAAAGCATGTAATTGGAGGCTTTTTGTTATTATTTCTGTCATTAAGAAACCAGATTCCAGAGCTATCATTATAATTACAAATATAAATACAGAATTTGTAATAGAATAGGCAAGAAAGATTAAAATAAATCCAAGTACTTGTTCTAAAAACATGCATGCATCATCTATTCAGCTAAGGCTTTCTCAAAGTCAGAAATGGCTTAGAATTGATGTTTAGTTTTTTATTTTATTTTATTGATTGCAATATATAGTTATTTGATGTAGGAAAATAACATTAAAATGGATACTAAAACGAGAGTTTTAGTGCAAATTGATTATTAGGGCTAGCTCTGAATTGAAAATTCCAGTAATAAACAAAAATATGTGAATTTCCTATACTCTGCCAGTATTTTAAAAAAAAAACATTTGAAAGTTATCCATGGTTAGGAACAAAACTTTTACAGAAGTCTCAGCTGCAAAGCAATTTTCACATTGTTCTGTGGGGTTTATCTGAAGCAGGCACAGGACTGCAACTCTCTCCTCCTGACTTCATGATTGCAATTTGCAATGCAAAACCCAAATGAAAGGTGCAGCCAAGATCCAGGACAAAGGAATGATCAACTCACTCTTAGAGGAATGTCTGCCCTAATGGCTGCCTGCTGCGAGAGAGAGGCTGCTGGGGAGAGCGCTATTGTCTATTGAAAGAGAAAGTGGCTGGCCAGTCAAATCAACTTTTTTCATTCCCACTTCAGACAATTCCAGCTGCAGACTTTGTGGCTTTGACATTTGCCAGCTTCCCCCCCCCCCCACGCCCCCATGACCTGATTAAAAGTTGTGAACAATTCATAAGCTTATTCACTGTTTTGGGAAATTTGGTAGCTCCTGATAAAGGTACTTACTGCCCAAATGGTTGAAATTAAAAAAAAAAATATGATAAAGGTACAATGGATATTCAATGATTTTTCGGGGACTCCTGAGTCTAATAACAGAGGACTCCTAAAATCAGAGGACAATATGTATCTGCTGCCTAGAGAGGGCATCTGACTTTTAAAGGTGACAGATATCTAGATATTGCAACATAATTTGGTTCCTGCCTAGTGAACTGTCCAAAGTTAATCTCCAGAATTCTTAATTTTTTTGAAAAGAAAACTTTTGTTTTCTGTCTTATACGATAGTTGTATATCCTTTGGCTCAAAGGACACATCTGTGAAAAAATGATTCCATCAATCTGTCCGTCCGTCCATCCATCCATCCATCTACCCATCCACCCATCCACCCACATCTTCCCTGAGCACCAACAAGGCATTGTAGCTTTTGAATGACATACCGAAAGTGAAACTTCAAAATAATGAGGTCAGACAAAACCTAACTTTCATTTCATTTCCATTTAACGTAGCTACAGTAGCATGATTATATTAGTCACTTATTTAACTTTCTTCTCTCTAAAATTATTAATTACAGATTGCTACCAGTTTTGAAAATCTCAAAATTTTGAGGCATCCAAGGGGGAGGCATTCAAGAATATTTGTGGAATGTGCTGTATGTGACCCTAAACCACAGTTTGGACATCACTGTTTAAACTATTACTAACCTACAGGCTTTGTATTTTTTTTTCTTGTTTCCACTCTTACGTCTAGCTTTACATCACAGTATGATAAAATATGTTGAACAATCTGAAAGCTTGCTTATTCATTGGTCTACTGCAGCTGGTGCTTCAGGGTTCCACTCCTTCCTCTTGTAACTGCTACTTGGTGTGAATCAATGTGGAAACTGGGCTTCTGCAAGCTCCTTTCATTATAGCAAGCTATGGAAGTAGCTCTCAACTAACAATCATTTGTTTAGCGACCAGTCAAAGTTACAATGGCACTGAAAAAAAAAAGTGGCTTATGACTGGTCTTCGCACTTATGACTGTTGCATCCCTACAGTCATGAGATCAAAAATTGGGTGCTTGGCAACTGGCATGCATTTATGACAGTTGCAGCCTTCTATGGTCATGTGATCGCCATTTGTGAATTTCCCAGGGAGCAACAAGCAGAGTTTGACAAGCAGAGTCAATGGGAGAAGCTGGATTTGTTTAAGGATCATGTGATTCAATTGACAATTGCAGTGGTTCACTTAACAACCCTGTTTAAAAAAAAGGTCATAAAATCAGGTGTGACTCCTTATCAACCATCTTGCTTAGCAATGGAAATTCTAATCCTGGATGTGGTCATGAGTTGAGGACTACTTAATTAATTAATTAAATAAATTAATTAAGTTAATTCCATTTATATGCTGCAGTTCAAAGCAACTCTGGGCAGCTACTTGTATTATAGAATTTTATATAGGTAGTATTAATAGACAGTATTATATCTCAGGCTGTTTCATTCTCCTTTATTTCTCCCAGATAGTGATGAATAAATTTAATTCACTCTTTTTTTTCTTTTCTGTATCCATTTGCATTATATATGTCCAAACTGAATGAATTTTTTTTTATCATTATATGGATAGAGGTAGATACATCTATGCCCCTTGTGTCTTCCTATCTGTGTTTTAATTAAAGAGCTACATGCAAAATTCAGAACAGAGTAAAATACCTGTATAGAAGAAAAAAATACATTTTAGGTCACGTGGTGATTTGAGAAGTGTGATTTTTTTTTTTTTGAATGAAACCAAATGAATTTATTTCCTACTTTTACTCCAGATGGCTTCTCATGACACTGTCAGAAGAGAAGGCTTCTACAGTCCAGGGCAAAAATCCTATATGAGCTCAGAATGAAGTCTATTGGCCCTAAATAAGGTATAAACACTGTATTGGTAAGCAATCTTTTTTACTTTAAGAGCTAAATCTGTGGCTAGGTTGGGGATCAGAGTTGCCCCCGTGGATGAGTAAGGATTTGCGCATGCATCCGGACATGAAAATTCCTCTCTTTCTCTCTGAAATATCTTACGTCCTCCCGAACTCTGTGTTCAAGATCTCAGATTTCCTGGTGCCAAGGGGAATGGGAATGTAGCACTCCAATCATGTGTCACCTGGAGAAACATGGCTCTCTTATGTGGCTGAAGACCGCCTTTTCTTATTGCCATTAGCAGTATAAAAACAGCACAATGTCATGTTTCTGTGACGTTATGCTAGCTGTTCAAGAAAATTCTTGGAAAATCTCTGGGCATCAGGATGTAAGTAGCCCTTCTTAAATAGAATCGCAGTCTGATTTAGTTCTGTATCTTTTTTTCTTATGGCATCTGAAATAGTCACTGCTGCTGTTTGTGGGGCTAAGTTATTCCTGATAGTTAAAAAAATAATAATAATGGGTTAAAGTCCATATCCTTGTGGCAAACTATAAAAGCATCCAGGATCTTCCAGACTTTTTTAGACAAACACTGCCATTAATTCCCAGGAGCCTGGCCAATTTAGGGAATCTTCGATAAAAATATCTGGAGGGAACTAGTTTGAGGGAAGCTGTCCTATTGGCGGTGTTCACGAATAACAGGTTTTAATTATCTGTTTTCCATTTCTTTTACTGTTCCAGTCTGATCAATTTTTGTTTTCATTTCCTTTTCTCCAAGACGATGTCCATTATTTAAATTGCACCATTAAAAAACTACTTTTCATCAATGGACAAATGGAAAAACAAAGATTTTTTAAAACACATTTCAGTACAGAGCTGCCACTGCTAAGAAGCTTTTATGGAGTACTTTGCCTCCTAGCAGTTCACATATTAGGGTCACAAGATAAGAACTGTTTCCCAGATACAATTCACTTACTTTGTACTTCACCTCTAATGGGCAGTTTGGAAAAGAGCGTTCTCCAACATGTATTTAAAATGATCCATTTGAAAGATAAGTAAATTGTAGCCGCTCATTAAACCCAGCACTTCATGCCACACTGCAAACATATATTTAACTAAGAAAAGAACAGTACTGGGACCTCTCTGTTTTCCTCTTTCCTCCGAGATCCTGAAATGTTGTGATTCATAATAATTTCCAAAAGCACTTGAAATTACAGACCAAACAAAATTGCTAAATGCTGCAAGGATCCAGGATCTCAATGCTTTTTCAAATGGAGTAAGCACTTTCCACCCAGTTGACAGGCCTTGTATCTGAATTGCTTTGATCAATAGGTTTATCTGATCGCTACACTTGAGGGGAAAAATGTTTTGAAGAGTGGCGTATAAATTTTTTAGGCAAAGAAAATACAGCACAGTGCATGTGGTGGTGTGGCTCCCTAAGGGCCACAAGGAGCTCTACAGCTAAGGATGAGTATAAATTTATTTATGACTTAGAAGGAAAGCCCAACCAGTTAAATTTGGTGTTCTACCATTAGAGTTTGTATAAAACCGCAGCCCAGCTTGGGGTTAGCCATATACATTAGGCCACATCACCTAGAAATTTCAGGGGATTTAGTCTAACACACTAGCGAAGCAGATCAGAAATTAACAACCTTAGAGATAGTCTCATATGTGTTGTTGCTCATCAAGAATTCGAAGATAATTTTTATACAACGATTATATTCAGAAGTGAGGTAGGTAATAATCTACTGGAGTTGTGAAGATTGCAATCTATCCCTGTTTCTGCATCAAAACAACAGTCGATGCAGGAGACGTTACCAGGTCAAAGCATTTATTTCTATTACTTAGATTCATTTCCTGATTAGATTGTAATTAAAGAAATAGAGGATGATTTACTTTCCTGGTGACTTTAGTCTGTAAGGATGCACAAGCAGCTGTTAGGTGAATGTCTCAATGACTGGGTCAACACTGCAAATGAATTTGGCTGAAGCCATTTCTACTTTGTTTTCGGTTGCCACAGAATTGGGAGGGGGGATGTGTACTTTTAAGTTTAGACAAAACAATAAATTGTCCTGTGGGAACCAAAGTCATTGCTGCCTGAGTTTTGGCGGACTGAAGTTTCCATTAGAAAGCCTGCCAAAGTAGATTATTGGGGAATGTGATTTATGACCTATTACTGGGGTGGGAAGTTCAACTTTGTAACATTGTAACCTTTGGGAGGGAACTTCAGTTTTGGTTTCACTTTTGATTGTACCGATACTATGTAACCAATAAATATGTTCTTTAAGGAAACCTCTTGCCTTGGAGTTCTGTTTTTACTGGTCTCATCTATCAGAACTATGACATTAAACCAAGACTCCAATTAATTTTTAAACATGGGGTCCTGAGCCCCGATCACCTACCTAAACCTTTGGGAGGACGACAGAGACTCAAGGAAGATTTTAAGATGGAGAAGAAGATGGAGACTCATTATGAAAAAAAATGAATTCTTGATTCTAGAGTGTACAAGGGGAAATTGCAGTATTTAGTACAGTGGAAAGGATACCCATTATCAGAGGCCACTTGGGTTAAAAGTACTGATGTCAAAGCTGATAGATTGATACACAGATTTTTTGATAAGCACCCTAATAAGCCTCGGGGAGATTCCTAACTCTAACTCTTCTTTGTCTATAGGACTTTTCTTAGGGGATCTGACTGTCAACGCTGCAAATGAATTTGGCTGAAACCATTTCCACTTCGTTTTCAGTTGCCACAGAATTGGGAGGGGGGATGTGTACTTTCAAGTTTAGACAAAACAATAAATTGTCCTGTTTATTGTCTGAGACTGCATTCTCAGATATCACATATATCTTGACTAGTCCATAAGTATGATCTTGGTTACTGTCATAATTTTTTATGACACAATAAATCAGAATAGCTTTCAATGTTCCTTTCCTTTTCTTAGTTATTTTTGGATTAGAATGAGTTTGGTTAAGAAGACTTGTGGTTCTCCAGCCTTCCTTTAAAAAATGCGAAACATATGACAACATATTCTGGCGCTCTCTCTTTCTTACAAGCAATTGTGCAGATAAACAAGATTAGATTTTGATTTATTAGTCTTATCAGAGTGGAGTGAGAAAGGATTGACCTGTATAGTATTTGGAAATAAGTACTATTGTCTTACAGAGAAATATTCAACGTGAATCTGTAACTATCTGTGTTCAGCAGGTTGCCTCCAGACTTGAAAATATTTACAGAAATGGGGGGGGGGGAAGGACACTGTGATGAGCAGCATCCTTTTTTTTTTTTAATGTAGAAACATGTCAACCCAACTTGCTACTGCACTCATCACTTTCCACTCTCTGTGTAGTCATTAAAGGCCCCCTCAATCATTATTTGAGGCTGTGAGATGCTGGTCTACACCCCTAAGGTTTAGCAACAGTTGCGCTAACACCAGTGAATGAATCAATGGGTTTATGCTCATGTAAGACTGATTTAGAAGTTGTGATAAAGTCTACCTGCACCATTGGATTAATCTCTTTTGATTGAAGAGCATAAATGGAAACAATCCATTGCAGCAGCAGAGACTCCTTAGGACTAGTAGGCTTCAAAATGCAAGAATATAGAATATATTTTGCTTATAGTTGCAGATAAAAGTTTACTACTCAAGTCACTGAACATTTGAATTGGATGACTGAATGGAGAATGGGAAATGTGCTGTACACTTAATATTAAGAATTTGTTCCCTAAAGCTGGGTCAAAAGAGACTTCAAACATTCACTTCCTCTATGCTACTTATTCACAAAGGAAATGGATTGCTCTCACTTTAATATAGCTTTGTTATGTTTATTAATTCATTGATTCATCTACTTAAAGTTGACTAACTACAGTGAGGCCTATGGAGAGCTGGAGCAATTGCTTCACTTTAATCTGACTTTCTGATAGCATCACATAACCAAACCTATTTGAAGCTCATATTATCAGATTTCTGTTTTATTAATTGAAAATGTACTACTACATCAGGGATGTCAAACTGCCAGCCCACGGGCTGGACATGTCATCCGGAAGCCGCGCCCACCCCATTGCCGGCAATGGCAAAACCGTCCCGATATGTTGCGCGATGTCACGTGACATCGCGAATTTGACATGTCTGTACTACATGATCTCTGACCTGCTAGGATCACTTTAAGAAAAAATTTACACAACTACACATGCAATCATACATAGACCCAAATGATCCTGGTCTGCATATTGAATACGAAAACAGAGTATTTAGGATAGAAGTGTGTGTGTGAGAGAGGGGGGGATTTATTAGTGTTTTTCATAAATAAAGTCTTCTCAGTCTCCATTTGTTTATGGATATAATTTGACATAGATCTCCAATTGAGCAGTATATTTCCAGTGGAGGGAATGACTATCAATATTTCTAATTCCACCCCAACTGGAACCTCTCTAATATACTCTTACTTAAATAGAGAACAACTTGTAATAAACTGTGCTGAATGTTAAAGAATCTATTTCTTTCTCCATGTGTAGGCCCCACAGCTAATTATTTTCAGTTGGGCAGACTATTTTCATGAGTTCGGCTTAGTCTGTTGTATACTTAAGATAATAGTTATTTCAGCCTTGCTATAATGATTAAGGCAGCCACACGGAGTGATCATAGCAAGTAATTGATTCCTATGATGAAAGAATAGTACATGATGACACTAACCCTTATTGGCTTTGATGCTTATTAAAGAAAATCTCTGTAGCAGGAGCAGCAGCTCCACCTGTGCTGGAGGGCTAGAGCATTATTGGCAGTATTTAAAAGCCCATCATCCTCTGGACATATTTATTCAGCTTTGCTTAGTAATCCAAATTGACCTCACTAATTGCCTTGACTCTTTAAAGGCCAGCAATAATTTGTGTCTTAGAACACAATGAACATCGAAAAACTTTAGCTCACAAATTGTAATGGCATCTGCTATTAGAATGCTAGAATGCTGGTTAACTGCTTTAGCCCAACTCTTTTTATTGCTGCAACCTATTCCCATCTGAAGGCACTTAGTGGTATACTTAAATTTCTTAATAAGATAATTAGGCTTTAAAACAAAATTTGGGTTAAGTGGTATCGTAATGAAATAAGTGTATCATATCTCATCTTTAAACATGTTAGCATGGCAGTTCACAATAAAACATGCAAAATGTCATAAAGTAAATATATAAAAATGAGTTTTAAACTACAAAACACACACACACATACAAACACACGAGCCAGAATCACTAGTTCAAGAAGAGTTAAAAGGTTCAAGAAATAATTAAATAAGTCCACTTGGCTCCAGAAAGTGAATACTCCATAAAGAGTGTTTTAAAGTTGGCATGTTATTACTGAAAAGCCCTTCTCTCCAGAAATGATCCATTGCACTGTGAATAGTGAAGAAATGGGAAGAATTTAGCCAGCTGACCTTTAAACATTTTGATCCAAAGCTGGGAAAGTCAAGGCCAGTTGTTTCAGTATAAAGACTGGAGAAAGTCAGTGACACCTCTATATAATTACTGGTGTTACTTTCCAGTCCCCAAATTAAAATGAATCAGAATAAAGCAGACGTTTTAATGTAGCAAAGAATATTATATTGGGCTAGAGTCCCTTTTGCACATTCATATCAAATTAATGAAGGTGAGCAAAGATATTTCCATAGATTTTTTTCTTCTCATTACTCCTTCTTAGCTGTAACATCATTGCTAAAGTGATGTCTCCATAGTTATACGTATTATGGTAATTTCATAATAAAATCCATTCAGTTCAAGAACCCAGACTAGGTGCCTGACTCATCCTCAAAGACAGGCTACAATATTTTCCTTGTGTAAATTACAATTACCTGTTGAGAAAAGCAGATATAATTTTCTACAGTTTCAGTTTAAGAAGAAATAGGGGAGAGATAATAGCAGTATTCCAGTATCTGAGGGACTGCCACAGAGAAGAGGGGGTCAGGTTGTTCACCAGAAGGAAGGACGAGAAACAATGGTTGGAAGCTGATCAAAGAGAGAAGCAACCTGGAATTAAGGAGAAACTTCCTGACAGTGAGGACAATCAACCAGTGGAACAGCTTACCTCCAGAAATTGTGGGCGCTCCATTACTGGAAGTTTTTAAAAAGAGACTGGACAATCACCTGTCTGAGATAGTATAGGTCCTCCTGCTTGAGCAGGGGGCTGGACTAGAAGACCTCCAAGGTCCCTTCCAGCTCTATTCTATTCTATCATTGGATATTTATACTTTGGAACTTCAACATTCAGATTCTCTTTGGGCTCATCTTGAGAGTTATTCCTTGATTCTATTAAAATCATGTCATTATCAGTGGAAAACCTGCATTGTAGGATAATTCCAGTGAGAAAGTACAGTCTAAATAATTTTAAAAAAATAAATTTCACCTCTCAAATATTATGATGGATCAATCAGTTCCAAACAAGCCATTTAAAAACTTTTCAGCATTAAACAGAAGTTTGATTTACCACAGAGTACTTCTTAGTGGTATACTCAAATATTTGTGATTTCATTGTGATTGTTGCTTTTAAAGTTACAACAATTAGAAGTTCTGGAAAATTACTGCAATAACCTTTCGTTGAAGAACACTGATTAAATGTGCTATTTATGCAATCTTTAGAATAGGAAGCTTGGGTATTCTGTCCTAGTACATTAATGGAAGGTTGAATATGATATGATCATTCAAAATTAATTTTATTTAATTCAATTTGGTATATACCTAATGCTGGAAATGTACCGAGCGTATGTGTCTTTAAAATACAGCAGTTATCCAGAATCCTATGAACAATCTTGCTGATGTCAGTCCTAAATATAATGGTAATTATACAAGATGAAACAATACGAGATAATGTTCCAGCTTCTGGGTTACATTTCCAAGGAAAAATGAAGTTAATATTATTTCATCTATATTTCTCTCCTCAGAGTAGATTCAAGGTTTGACTACAATCACTTTCTTCTTGGAAATGTAAAAAAGGGTAAAAGTTTTGCCAAATGCCTATAGATCTCCCATGAAGAAGGTATAAAGGTAACGATTTTATTGCCTCCTGTAAATGGATAATCAGTGGCCTGATGCTTCAGAATGTGGACGTATAATTTAGTCATAATATGCAATAGCTATGGACAGATTTAGCCACACTACAATTGTCTAGCCTACCTTTAAGACTAGGCGTGGGTCCGAGAGCCACACTTGATATTTATGTTTTACAAGGGAGCAGAGCTCAGCTCAAAGCAAAAAGTGGACAAAACCCAGACAAACAACCACAACTCCTTTAATTCTTTCTTCTTCTTCAAAAGATAATGAAATGGTTGATTTATTTATTTTTTTACAAACACTAAGTTTCAATTGAACTGAATGTTAAGACCATAAATAGTCAAATGTTGTGGAAGGCACCATTCTGAATACTGGTGGCAAATTGACAAATTTTGGCAGTGATTAAAAAAAGAGCCTTCATGACAACAGTTATTGAGATGGGAATACTTACACCAATCTAAGCTTATGATCACCAGTTAATCTTAGGGCAGCAAATTATGCCTTTGAATTAATATATGATGATAGGTTCTAATGGTCTGTTTTGAATCTACTTGCCAAATAGAACTGAAGGAGCTTCTTGGATGAAACGTGAAATATTTTCAAGGAGAAAAAAAATCAAGAAAGTCCAGTTGCCTTTTGAAAAGCAGCTTTGGGACAGCCATGACCTGGATGATTAAGAATCTCCATAGAAACTTGCCAAATAATTTAAATTGGTGACCTCCAGTTTTAGTTTTTTATGTAGGAAGGGGAAAAACCCTCTTGATTTCCCCTTCTTCCACAGCATGCATAATTTTCTAAATCTTTATCAAGTCCTTTAATCCAGGGTTGCCTTTATCATGAAAAAAAATGGGCTGCCATCCTAAACACTCTTTCCATGAAGAAAGTGCCAATGAACATAGGAGAACCTATTGCTGAATATTTATAAACCTGCACTCGAAAACAACAGGAGTAATCCCAAAGCTGCAAATGCTTTTTTTTTCCTTTTACAGAACTCTGTTTCAATAATTCAGAAATGGGCAAAAATAATTAGTTCTTCGTTTAAAATCAAATGCTATTCTTAAGGGAAACTTTTTATCCACTCTGTATTTTTTTTTAAAGGAAGCTTGTAATAGCTTGCCACTAATGTTAAATTTCAGAGCCATAAAATATATAGGAATATATATTATTACATAATCTTGTATCAGATAGGAATGCTTCTAATGTTCAATAGCCTTAAATATTTTTAGCTGGGGTAAGCATTAAAAAAAGGGCAGGGCAAAAATAAATTAATGGCACATTCGGCACTCAGTTTTAAACCATCTGTTCTCCTATAGTGAGTTATGTGGATCCAAGGGGGGAAGGACACAGAGGGGGACTCCTTGAAGCTAAGCTCCGATTTTCATCAGTGAGCTGTTAAATTAGTCCTCATGCTTCACGGGACTTGTTTTATTCAATCTTCCTTTATTAAGAACACAGGTTTGAGTCTGTGGAGAACAAATTCTCCTAAGATCTTAAAAGGAAAAATGGTTGTAAGCATGCTTTTATTAGGCCTGCCTTACTGAATAACCAATACAGCATGTTGCTATTATGGATCATCTGAGTTGGAGTGACAGGAAAAGAATTTAGAGAAGGTAAAAAGGAAAACAGTGGGGAATGGAAGCAGAATTTAACACAAATACTGACAGCTGATAGCTCACAAGGCCCGATTTGATCAGCTGTAGCTAGGTTTTCTGCTGAGACTGATAGCAATAAATGAAAGTCTATTTTTATTTTGGCTTCCTGACTAAGAAATAAAATTGGACTGATTGGAGGGTCAGACCAAAGGCATGTCTATACTGGAAAGGTAAACAACTTTCATACCTGTTTATCCCTTGAGGCCCTACTGTGACTAAGGAATTCTGGGGATTGTAGTTTATGCAGAGAGAGCAGGTGAAACCACATTGAATTCTTTCCTATCCAAGCCTACTATTTGGAAATATTTTTGTTCCACTTTCTGAGGGGGAGCCATGACCACTACACTGATTCAAACATGCTTACATTTATAGTGCTACTGTACTTTTGGAGGCAGAGTTTAATTACTTGGTGGAGTGTGCTATAAAGATGACTTCACTGATCTTACTGTTACAAAAATAAATTAAAATACTTGACCTTCAGCAAGGAAACTTGTATATTGGAACTATGCCTCCTTGCATCAATGGAACAAAGTTTTGCTCCTTGATGTGCAGTGATTTATATGTTTTTTTTAAAAAATCATGATTCTTGAAAAGAGGTACAAAAATTTATACTTCATCTTTCCTGCAAGTTTCTAAAAGAACAGTTGTATTTATCTGTTGCAGCAGACATGGTTAGCTGAAACACCTTAAAGCAGCTTCCTCAACCTCAGTGACTTTAAGATGTGCGGACTTCAATTCCCGGAGTTCCCCAGCCAACATGCTGGCTGGGGAATTCTGGGAGTTGAAATTCACATATCTTAAATTCATCAAGGCTGAGAAATACTGTTTTAAAGCCTGGCATATTTATTGTCCTATAAAGTTTTGTGAGTTCCAATCCATATCATCAAGTGTATAAGTCTCGGGATAAGATCCATTTATTGTCAAGCTTAGAAGAGCAGCAAAAAGAAGGAAGGAAGGAAGAACAATGGAAGGTGGCAAGCAGTTTTTTAACTGCCAGCTCTCCACCTCCATAGATCTGATCCTTGAGATTGGAGAACTATTGACTTTTCCAAGTCACATTAATCAGGTACTACAACCAGTGGTGGGATTCAGCCAGTTCGCACCAGTTCGGCAGAACCGGTAGCTATTTTTTTTATTGCCCAGGCCCAGAATGGACTTCCGGAAGCGGCATGCACACAGAGAACCGGTTGTTCACATATTTGAATCCCACCACTGACTACAACACATAACTTCTTGGAAGGATAAGTGTTTTAAAATATATCCAGTGGTCTTCTGGAAGTCATATAAACATATGTAAAAATCTTGCCATGCTCTCCACATACCAGGCTTATAGGAAGGTTGGGGGGTTGGGGGTGTGTGAAAAGAGAAGAAAAATCTGGGACAAGAGAACGGGTAAGTAATTCTTAATACCTCCCCCCAATAACTGCTCGCCTGATCCACAGAGGTAGTAATGGGTTCATTTCTTTAATGCCTTCAGTGATTAGGCATAATATCTGATGCATGGGGTGCTTGGCAGCTTTTAACTAGATGGCAAGAAAAAGTGGGGAGAAGTGGCATTTTAACTAAATTCTCTGAATCTGTACACTTCTGCTGCTTCTCCTTCATTTCTCATTTGTAACCCTATCTTTCACCAATTCTTTTCTTCAGGTTTTTGTAGCCTATAAACTCTTTAGGTGAAAGATAAAGAAAATGTGGAACTCCAGATTTATTGAGCTTCAGGTCCCATCACTTCTTGCCAAGCATGACAAATTATGAGGGCTGAAGGCAGTGGTGGGATTCAAATATGTGAACAACCAGTTCTCTGTGTGGATGCCACTCCCGGAAGTCCATTCTGGGTCTGGGCAACAAAAAATTAGCTACCGGTTCTGTTGAAGTGGTGCAAACTGGCTGAATCCCACCACTGGCTGAAGGATATCACAGTCTAATAATTTTTGGAGGGTTGTACACCATCTACTCATCATCTCTGTGGGCTGAGGGGCAGAGACACTGAACTAATTGGGAAGAAATAAAGAAGAGCTGGAAGATTGTATCTATTTCTGAAAAGTGTACTGATCGGGAGCTAGGTTTTAACATTTTATACTGATAAGACATCTATATCTATGTATCAACTATAGAAATCTCATCATGAGCATCTTTCAGGAACAGTGTGATTAAAATGTAGCAAATATTTATTTAAACTTACTAGAAGCACAACCCAGATGGATCAATGGCTGCAAGCTGAATTTGTCAATAACTCCTAGTTATTATAAAAATAATGCAATGTTTAATCAATTTAGAAACCCCAGAACTAAATAGGATGGGTTTGCTGAAGCCACAAGACTCAGATGTTTGTCATGGAAAGATATTATAGAGCACTTCCTGGATATTTTAGATTACAACTGTCTTCATCCCTGGCCAATACACCAATTTGCTGATTAGTGATTAGTATCTTGCATATTTGGTTTGGGTTAGCTGAGGTAAAGTATCTTATTTCAGTGATCTCCCATTTGCTATTAAAATGTAGACGGACATCATATTATAGACAATCCTTTGGTAAAATACCAAGAATCGACGTAAGAACTTAGAAGAGATATTCAGCTTCAGCAAGAAATCTTCAAATGTGTGAAATCAGTAGAAAGGTATCATTCAGCAGAACTCCCACAATGATGCAAAACTGAGGTAGAGTAATCTTTCCCAACCAACTATTTTACTGAAAATCTCCCAATCCTGTTCAGATGCTCTGTATTTCTACTGCAATTACTCATGCCTTTTGTACAATCCTATCAGCTTCTTGACATTTGTCAGATATTTCTCACTAAGGAATCCATTTTTGCTGTACGTTTCACTATATTCTATCACTAAACACAAATAATGACATCACTTTAAAGACAGATTATACAGATATGCTGCTCAAAAAATATTGTTTTCTAGGACTGTGTAATTTTTTCCCCTTGAAAGAGTTGCTTTGGAACATGCTAGAATACAATTAAAACACTTTTTCTTAATTGGAAGAAAGCAACCACATGTTTTCCCAGGCTTCTGCTAATACTTTGGAAGCTGTCTCCAGCCATTTCTGCAGGCAAGTTATCACTTCATCACTTGATAGGGATTTGCACAGACCTAATGGTTTCTATAATCACTACTATATTTATTTATCAATGAAATCTCCCAGGACTCCCGGACATTCACAATAGAACAAAACATCTGTGATAAAAAAGTAATTATAAGGGAAACAGACAATAAAACAAAGCAACAACAAAAGAATGCCCAGAGAATGTTACATCACATTAATTCCCAACCTTTGAAAAAGCTTTATCTTAACCAGTTTCCAGGAGGTTACCACAGAACAGGCTAATCTAGTTTCCAGCAGGAGGTTGTGTCAAAATATTGGTGCCATAACTGAGAGGAAACATCATCTTGCCCTAGTCCATATTCACAACCAGCAGTAGCCTCTCTTACAATGAACATATCTGACAATTTGATCCTGGTTAGAAAAGGTAGTTCTGAAGATACCTAGAGCATAAAGAACTTTATAGATTAAAATTAGGATTTTTGAATTGTATCTAGAAACTCCAAAAGCAGTAATATAATATGTCCCTGGCAATGGATGCCAGCCAGCAAGTGGGCTGCTGCATTCTGAACTAATAATGGGTCTCCAAAGGTACCCCAATGCAGTTGTCCAACTAAGTAATGATTAGCATGTAAGCCACTGTAGCAAAGTGCTCCCTGCTCCATGTAGAGCCACAAGTGGCCATTGGAACTGAAAGAGAACCTTGTATACAAACAGCAATTCTGCTTGCTTAAGTTCAACTTTAGATCCCAACAGCTTCCAGAAAGTGTGACAAGGTTTCATCAAGAACTTCTGGTCATGACTGGGGAGGGATTGATTAGGTAATTCCCTGCATTAGGAATAAATGTGTTTTTATTACCAGTGGAGCTAGCATTTATCACCAACAACTTGAAATCAAGGTCCTCAGTAATCTGAATACCGATCCATGGAAGCAGAGGTTGAAACCAAGATGTCATCTCTTTTCTCCTGTAAATCTCCTGTACTCCCTGCCACATCTGTTCCAATCCATCTCCACTGGGTTTAATGTGCTTCCACCATCAAAACCGTAATTACAATCTGTTTCTCCTTCTCATCTACCTATCCACAACAATCTAACCCCAAAACTGAAGCCCTACCTACCCATTCCCATCCATTTCAGGTCTGACATTCCTGCCATCTAGAAAAGCCTAGCTAATCTATCAACTACACTACACTACCTCACATGCCAATACCTTTCACCTCAATTCAAGGTGGAAGGTAGTATTACCCTTACTCCACCTAGTTTTTCAGTAAATACCAATCTAGCTGCCCTCTATACAAGAGTCTCTCTTATTGGAGATCTTATTTATAGCACACAAAACCTCCCATACTCTCATTGTGGATTAACCTTCCTGACTCTCTGCTTCCCACAAGGCAGTCATCTAATTTCAATCTACCTTGTCCATAAAGAGGCAATAATCTCAGTTTGAAATCCAACTCTCACTACTTTTGGTTTAGGAGACCCTCATAGTCTGGCCACTAGCCTCCAAGCCCTAGGTAGTCCTTTTTTCCCCCACTACCAAACTTTTTGAACAATCTTGCATTCCATCCATCAATTATTACCATTTAGAAAGACACATCAATGTATGTTCCTCATTGATCCTTGAAGATCTGATCTGATCTGATGATCTTCTAAGCAGAACTCCAGTTTCAGAGTTCACTTACACACCATCTTAATACTGTTGCTCTCTCAGGACTTCATTGTCCTATCATTGGTTGTCCAACATCTCTACCCAGCTTCCTGGTGAGCTTCCAGGACTTCCAGCTCCATCTCTAACTTTTTCAAGGCTTCCCTCTTGCCATTGCTGATCATTTCATGTGCTTCTCTGACTATTATGGTCGCCACCATGGAGCTGGCTCAAACTCTCTGGACAATTGTTAGTTTCTGGTGGCTCTGAAATACAGTAATCTTAGTTACCATTTTTCTCTTATACATTCTATTCATTTCTCTGTTTCAGTCTATCTTTCAACATCCTCCATAGCTATCCAATCAGCTCATTTTCCTCCCTTATGTCTTCAACTTTACTTCCTCTACCCATCTTCCCAGGTTATCAATACCTCAACTTTTAGAATTCTCTCTCAAACAATCAAATACTAGTGTTATCCATTTTTAAAAGCCCCATGGTTTAAATTTATTGAAAATTCATTCCATTTACACTTAAAGCAAAACAAAACAAAGCTATACTTTAGCATGGCACAGGGGTTCAGACAATTTGGCTCAGGTTACTTTTTAAGCTGAGGACCAAGCTCCTAATTGTTTGATTATAATTTTGTATCAAAGGGAAATATGGAACAAGTTTGTCCCTTCAAATATTTCTGTTCAGTGTATATATATTGAGGATAAGGCAATGAGAGGAAAGGCCCTCCAATAGAACCAAAGTAAGATTGTTTGCAGTATTTATAAATTCCTGGCAGTTTATAATACAAGTTTTTCAGAAATTGTATAAGCTATAAAGAGAAAGTTAGAGTAGCGGTTATACATATTTTTCAATTGGAAGGATAGTTACTTCATGCTGATGTAGTAGCAGTGAATAAATTCTAAATAGCATTAAGCATTTGTAAAACGTTATTAGACTTATTGTACTAATTGCTGACACCTCCACAGAAACACTACAGCAAAATGGAAATAAATGTGCTAGCATTCCTTTCCTCTGTAGTTTTTCTTCCTATCTTCTATAAGTTGAAGGCCAGCATCTTTATTGTTACGTTTTCTGACTTATACAGCTACCATATCATTGAATTGTAAGCCACTCAGATCATTGACTAAGATGAGCAACCATAGAAAATGAATGAATAAATGTATATGTGTGTGTGTGTACACACACATATGCATGCACACACACATACCCACCAACAAAGCAAACTCTAGATCAGGGGTCTTCAAACTTGGCCCTTTTATGACTTGTGTACTTCAACTCCCAGAATTCCTCAGCCAGGCATGCTGGCTGAGGAATTCTGGGAGTTGAAGTACACAAGTCATAAAAGGGCCAAGTTTGAAGACCCCTGCTCTAGATGCTAGCAAGGAGAAATAGTTTCTCTGGCTTTCTGCAGTCTCCATATGGGAGCTCCTTGTGTACAATGTAGAATCCTGAAAAGAATTGATGATAAAACTTTCAATTAGTTACATTGGCTATGTATTATTTGCACTAGTAGCCACAACTTGTCTTAAAAGCTGTCTAAAAATCAACATAAGAAAGAGTGTTAGTTTGCATTCATGCCTTGCTGTAGAGCATGGGTTTTCAAACTTGGCCCTTTTATGACTTGTGGACTTCAACTCCCAGAATTCCTCAGCCAGTGTGATTGGCTGAGGAATTCTGGGAGTTGAAGTCCACAAGTCATAAAAGGGCCAAGTTTGAAGACCCCTGCTGTAGAGATGCCCAAGGGCCTTTGGTTGAGTACTATAGAAGGTTAAAAAATAGAGATGCTTTTAATCTGATCCAGCAAAAGCTTATGTTTTTTTTGGGGGGGGGGTTAGTAGTTATGTCTCCCACAATGGATATTTGCTTCTGAGTTATGGAGGTTAATGAAGATAAAGGCAAAATGTCCATCATTCTGAATTGATAAAAAGTCCAATGAGTTAAGAAATTAGAAACCTTTGCTTGGTTCAGAGTATAACACATCAATAGTGGACTCAGGTCCTTAAACACCCAAGATAAGTCTAGAGAAAAACACTGCTAAATAAACAAAATGCACACAATTAAAGTGAGACATCAACCCAGTATCTTTTGTCTCCTTGAAGAGCAGGGGACAGCATGTGGCCAAAAGGACCTTTGCAGAATCTATCTTGTGTGCATTTTTGTGTGTATTTTAAACCGTCCACAGTTTTTTGAGATTTAGGCAGCCTCCAACTTCTATGAATACATCAGATCCAGGATCAGGAAGTCTTACAGTCACTCATGCCTTGGATTTTGCAGTGTGTTTTACATGGGGCTGCAACTGGTCCAGAATGCAGAAACCCATGTACTTTGCAAACTGCACTTGCTTCCCAAATGCAATTCAAGGTGCAAATTGCCATTTTAAAGTCCTTTATATCACAGAGCCAGATTATTTGAAAGATTGCCTATCTTCAGTTGAATCCACCCATTCCATGAGATCCGACAGAGTAGGATTCTTGTGCCTTCTGAGCGTGGTTGTTTTCTTGCAGACATTTCATTACCCAAACTAGGTAACATCATCAATGCTAGTAAGGAATGGGGTTTGTTCTCAGTTTATATTCTAGTGGCTCGCCCTGTCAGTGTTGGTGGGGGCAGTCTTATGAGTTTCTTTGGTTGAGTTGTTTACTGTTAGCTTGTTAGCTTGTTTGGGGTATTGTTTACTTCTTGATTGTTGGTGTAATGTTAATCTTGGGTTTAATCTATGTTCATCTGAGTGTTGATTGCTGGTGGGGAGGTGTTTTGGTCTTTTTGTTCCCTTTTTGGCTTGTTGATTGTGTCTTTTGCACAATATTTAGATATTGTTTATGTCCATGTGTCTATTGATGGCTAATTGGTCAGAGTGCCAGGAATGCCTTCTCAGTCACAGTGTGACTCTATGTTCAGGATGAGTGTTTCCCCAAGTTTCAGATACTCCAATTCTGTCGGCCTTTGTCCCCAGACATTGTACGAGGGTGATGAATCAGTCATCTGTAGGAATTGAACAACTATGGGCTAGCCTCAGTTACTTATGCTTTGTTTGTGTGTGTGTGTATTTAAATCGTGCATTTTAAAATCTCATTGGTGGTGTTCTGATTTTAATGCTATGTTAGCTACCCAGAATAGCAATGTGTGAGTTGAACAGCTATATGCATTGATTAAGTAAAGAAATCAACACGTATATACACACATATGTGTGGGTTGCATTTTGAATGTCCCACGTTATTACAAATTTAGCTTGTTGGAGGGCTTTCAAAGTGCTTTTGTGGAATGAGTAACCACCATTAGATGTCTAGTTTGTTGTTGGTTTGGGCATAGCTGTTTGTTTATGGGTAATTTATATATACTTGATATGGGCATTTTATATGATATATATTTGTTTGTTAACCTCTGGAAGTCCTATCAGATTCATATAAAAATCTGAACAGGGCGTTGGTTGAATGATTCTTTTGTTGAAGTATGAAAGAGTACATGAAGCCTAAGTTTGAAGAAAATTCATCAGTTATACAAAATAAAGCAAAAATTAGTTCGTTACTATGACAAAATCTGTTAAACCTCAGTTTTGTTATTTTGCTTTAAACTATTTCAGATCATTGGAAAAATTTGGAAATGTTTAAACATCCATTGCTATTTTTAGACATTAATTTATAAACAACATCAAGGCTATAGCCATATAATTTATTGGTGAGTAAGTGCCATTGAACTCAGTGGGGTTTAAGATTCCTAAATTTACTTGCTGCAATCCTAAATTCACTTTAGATTTCTTTAGTGCAGGCTTAAACATGCATAGGATCATATGGGTGAGAACACAGATTAACATGTCTCCTCATCATATACTGTATGGTTCATTTATAGGACATAGCAATAACAAGCCTTTTCTGAAAGACAGCCAACAATTCCCTAACTTTCCCTCTGTTCTGTTCGCAACGCAGACATGAAGACGAGGCAGTTGGTACAAAAGATGTTCTTTATTGAAGACATTTACTGAACAGAAGCAAACGAGAAAATGGCAACATGCCCTTTTATACTTCCCCTGCAAGGGGAGGCTCAACCAATGAATGCAGGCTATTCTCCCGCCTCGCACATGCGCACGAGGCTGGAGACAGCCTGTCTGGGTCCCGGGCAGACCACATGTCTCTACAACTGGTCCCGGGCAAACATGTGGTCTGCCCGGGTCTCTGCAGTTATCCTGCAGGTTTCCTGAGCCTTGCTGATTGACTCAGCAAGGCCCAGGACACAACACCCTCCACTTCCTGCTTCTTCTTCCTTACCTCCACCAGAGTCCTAACTCCCACTAACTCATTGTCATAAACACAATAACAGTCATTATCCTATAATTGGGCACTATAGTCACACTCTGGCTAAATACGTCAGTGTGGGAAGGAAACTAGTAATGATCATGATGATAGAATAACATATTATTTATTTCCCTATTGTCTCCGCCATGGGTAGTATCCCTTGTGAAGCAGCCCTTTCATCAACCAATTTCATCTCTCCATGTGGCTCCCTAGTTGTGCCCACTCTTGTTAACAATCAAAAGCTGTCTGATTGCAAGGTTTGTCTGCTGCTGCTACTCCTGGTAAGATATCAGAAAAAGCAGGGAGAAAAACGATGAAAAAATATCAGTTTCATAGCACTATTTTAATAGATTTCACATAATTATGCTTCAGCAAAGTATTATAGAATGTGCCAGAAGAAATTCATCGCTCCCTTGTTTAGTCAAAGACTTCCATACTTATATTTTTTTCCCATTATGAAAGCTGGAGAGGAAACAAAGTTCAGAAGCAACATATAATCTGCTTTCAAGAATGTACCTTTGACTGAAAACATTTGCTTCGAAGGTCCTCAGCACCTTGCTAAACTGGAACTCTAACTGGAGTTTCTTGTTCCTGCTAACTATCTCGAAGAATTTTTGAAATAATGCAGAGCAAAATTGCTGCAATATTGGAAAAAAAAATAGTTTAGTCTATTGAATGGCTTAAACTAGCCACAGGTAGGAATTCATACCTTTTCAGCCAAATGTGGACAAGCATATCCTGTGGCAGCTTTTGAGATTTTCAAAATCTGGACGGCAAACTTTCTCTCCTTCAATCCTTCTTTCATACTGCATGAAATAGTTTTGAATAGTCATGTGTTGCACAGTTCATGCAGGAAATTAAAGTAGGGAATCCATTAGTATAACATATGGAATAGATGTTTCGGTTAGAAAAGCTAAGTGTGTTGTTACCTGGAGTCATTGGGAGCCGTAATCCAATTATCAGGAGGATGCCTACTTAGAGAAGATTGATCTAGATCAGGGTTCTCGAAAGTATTCGGTGTCAACACTTAAGGGTTGATGAGACTATCAGTTATTGTTGTTGTCGTATTATAAGTTGTAGGACTGTTAGTTAAAGTAGCATTTATTAAATTATTTTCATATAAAAACTTGAGAATCAACGAAGAATCTGAAACTTCATGAAAGGGTTGATGATCTGAAGAGTTTGGCAATCCCTGATCTAGAGGGATCAAATGGTTCCTTCATATATTCTATTAAACACTGGGAAATTTTCTCATCATTACCCACATTACAGGTAGTCCTCATTTAGCAACAGTAGGTGGGACAAGAATTACTAAGCAACGTTGTCATAAATTGCAATGTCAAGTGGGGCCTTGCTGCTTAGCAATGGAGATTCCAGCACTTCTGGTTGTTCTTGTTAAGCAAATCACTAAAGTTTGTTAAGTGAGACATTATGTAGTCATTGAGTGTGGCCTCCTCCAAGCTTCCCCACTCATTTTGGTTGTAGGAAGCAAGCAAAGAAGGTCACAAATAGTGATCACGTGACTGCAGGACACCGCAACATCATAACAATGAGCTGGTTGCCGAACGCCCAGTGGGTCATGATCACATCACCATGGGGATGCTGCAAGTTTTGTAATTATGAGAACTATTCATAAGTACCACTGATTCAGGCACCATCGTAAGTTCAAATGATTGCTGAAAAAGGGATTGTTAAATGAAGACCTCTGTACTGTGATTCTCTTGCAACGAACTGTGCTAGGCATAGGACAGAGACAAAGATGCAGAAATAGCCCAATTTTTCCCAGTATAAGAAAAACTGATGCATCTTTTCCTTGGAACTGATGACAAAGAGCTATTCCAGCACTGCAGAAGAAAAGGCAGGACAAATTATGGCCTCTTGAAATCCGGATAGTAGAAATAAAATCCTGTGTATTTCTACTCCAAAGTAAGTTTTAATAAAAGTGATTATTAAGATTTCAGCCTAGGTATTTGAAAGTATATATTAGTGGAAAAATAATAATCAAATAAACATATAAACCTCAGTCTAAGTGCTGAAAGTTGTAATTAGATAAATTAATATTTCCCTTTCATTTTACCACTGCTACCATAATAATAATGATAAATGTGGATTAGTGGGGTTTATTTAGAATGTGAGGCCCATGAGTTGCAATTCTATATTAGATTATTAGAGATATTGGTAATAATATCCAACATATATAAGATTAAGAGTTAGTGATATTTTTAAAATTAGACTTGAAAATGAGTATCACAATGAAATAAATGATCCATCGTTGACAATTGAGTGCTTTTGAACTAAATGCTTCCAAAACTATTATTAAATTACATCAATGCACTGATATAGTGCTTTTCTATTAGCAGTGAGAATTAGTAAAAATATTCAAGTAATAGCTATTATATTTAGAATTCTTTTATATCAGGGATAAAGATTTTACAGGACTGTTTTACTGAACTACAGTTTCTGATATCTTTTGCCTTGCTAGCTAATGCTGAAAGAAGTTATAGTACAGCACACATAAGAGTCTGATATTCCTCAGGATCTATAGTGATGATTTTGCTGAAAAAAGAAGACCATTGCTTAATAATATTCATCTCCACCTCTGTATTTATAAGATTACAGGTTCAATCTCTACTATCTTTCAGCTAAAAAAAAAATCTCACAACAAAGAGCTACCGAAGGTGTCTATTTTTAATGCTAGCAGCTAGACACTAATGGACTAGATACATTTTTAAAAAATATTGCTGAAGGTGAGTACGATCCACAATCACAATGAAATAAATGATCCATTGTTGAAAAGGCAATGCTTTTGATCTAAATGGTTCTAAAAATGGTAGGAGAAAATGGGGTTTTTTTTCTTGTATAAATGCTTATAAAGTTAAATTGGGCTACACAGTTCATGGGTCTAATCCAAACCAATGCTAAAAAAAACAATACATGAATTATGAAATCTCTGCCACAATCTTGGCTCTGCAGTGAACTATTCTTTCATTTCCATTCCATTTTGCAAGGAAGGCTTAATAGCATCCTGCTTTATAGGACCACTTTATTTATTTATTAAATTTATATGCCACCCATCTTGCTGTCTAAAGCTTTAACACTACATGAGATAATTCCTGGAATACTGTAAAATATTTGCTATACTTAAAAGGATATGTCTTAATGTTAAACTTCAGTATTAAACCAAAACAGGTGGCAGCATTTAGCTGATCTTTGACTCTAAAAAGTAATCATGGTCAAACCTGGTCAGTACTTGAACGGACATCACCAAGAAACACCAGGAGAGTAAGTTAATTGGAAAATAAAAAAGCAATGGCAAGATTTTTCTATATTGTTTCCAAAACAATTACTTGAATATGTCCTTGAAGTCACCTGGAGACTTTGACTCTATTGTTTATTAATAGTGGTATTTTATGACTGTACAAAATATGGGGGCTATAGAAATTGTTACTCCACTGAAGCAAAACGTTTTTGGTAGCTAAAAGTTTCCCAGTATTTCATCACTGCAGAGAGAAGCTCAGTAAAGAAAGATTTAGCAGATCATATCCAAAGAACGAACATTCAAAGAAAATTAAAAACATATAAAATGAACTCCTTATTGCAACCACTGAGCGTCATATGAAAAACAGTCATTGTAAGGCTACAGTGTCCTGTAGCATATAACTTTCCCTTGAATTCACTTTTCCTTGCATTATTGATAAACATCAGTCAGAAAGAGGGTCCATAGGTTAAATCTATATTGCTTTGAATTTCCCTTCTTTGACTAAGATCAGACGCCATCGACACATCTTGAACTGATTTAAGGCCCCGGGGTGTTACTTAGTGCCATTCAAAACACAGCAAGCCATTTTCCATGTGCTGAGGCCACTAGGGCTCGTTAGAATGGCATTTTTAATAAAAGTGGAGTAGAGCTTCAACTGTTTGCAGTTCTGCTCTCCAGATCAACCATTATGTACGTCATTCCCCTCTGTCCCCATTCATAGACCCTCCAGACTTTTGACTGTAAGGACAAATTCATATTAGATGTAATTCTACTGAAACTAATACTGTTCCAACCAACATGCGTTAAGGTTATTGCCGTTTAAACTTACATGTGCCCACAGATGGAAGGAACTATGGCATATTCAAAACAAAATTTATTAAATGAAAGAAGAACTAGCTGGCTTGGGTTTCTTTCCTAAATAAAGTATGATCCCTGTAATGTTCACAAAGAGTTAACTTTCATTGAACCATACTTTATTATCAAGAGAAGATTAAAATTAGAATTATTGTACGCATACACTAATTGCCAGTTAAATGGTGACATATTTATTCTGCAGAAGATTAATTTAGATCACAACTCTAGTTTGTGATCTAATCTTAAGTTTAATGTGTTAATGCTGTACACAATACTTTAAAATTATTTATCAATATCATGATTTATTTTTCTATTCTTTTTCATACATTTCTTGTATTTTTTTTTCCAGTCCATGTCGTATGAAGGGAGAAGCATAATCAGAATTTCAATAAAGGTCTCCATTGATGAACAGAGCCAGTTTGGTGTAGTGGTTAAGGGGCTGGCCTAGAAACCAGGTGCCTGTGAGTTCCAGTCTGGCCTTAGGCATGAAAACCAGCTTAGTGACTTAAGGCCAGTTGCATTCTCTCTCAGAGCAACAGCCCACCTCACGGGGCTGTGGGGAAAATAGGAGGAAGAAGGAGTATTAGGTATGTTCATCACCTTGAGTTATTTATAAAAACATTAAAGATGGGATAAAAATATAATAATAAATAAAAATTAAAAAACAATTTGCAGCAAGCAACCTGAAACCTTTTTAAAGAAGATACTAAAATGGTGGATAGTGGTTACCTTTTAGGTTCAACCATTAAGAGTAAAAGAGGCAGCAGTCAATAAATATATCATAGACGAATACTTTGCAGGATAATAATGAAGGCCTTGGAAAATAATTTCAGTACAAAGATCAGAATTATGCTGGCAATGACTTTCCCTGTGGCAGTAGGACGTTGAAGAAGGGTAGAAAAAGTTTTATATATTTTTGAACTTTGCCATTGAAGAAGACCCCATGAGAATACCACTGATAGCCAAGAAAATAAATGAATCAATCATAAAACGATTCAATCCCGAGTTCCCACTTAAAGCACAAATAATCAGGTTCACCATGTCATGTTCTGGACTCTTTGTATGACACCCTTGAGAAATCCACACTCCTGGGAAAGAAAAGAGGATGACCAGCATCAATGGTGATGGAATCACTTACCGTGCTGATGGGTGCACCATTGGCATTGTTGAAGAGCCAATTTGGGAACAGATTGTCCTGGAGAAATTTTATCTACTTGATTGCTAACAGTTGACAGGGATTTGATGGCAATACTGAATGAATACTAAGGTTTAATATTTGAGGGGTTTTCTAGATCGTGTTATGCTCTTGGATTTTTTTCATGGTAACTGAGGCCAGGGGTGCTATTGACTTAAATTAGTATACTGACTGTACTCAAGTTGTTTAATAATGGTAACTTTCATAACAAAGTTCATGAAAACTGGATTATTCCACTATACCGTATTTCCCCAAAAATAAGACCTACCTCGAAAATAAGCCCTAGCTTGATTTTTGGAGGTGGGCCTAATATAAGCCTACCCCAAAAGTAAGTCCTAGCATTGTGGTTGCCGGGGGGGTTGGGCGTGGTCAGCTTGACATCACCCACATGGGACGTAAGGGAGCCCGAGCAGGGCTGGGGGGGAGAGACAGGAACTACGGAGTTTTGCATAGTACAAATGAGGTAGAAGATACTGTTACTGCACCAAAGCTATTTAGGCTGAGGTGACCAGTGAATGTGGTTTCAGCTTTTACACTGTCCCTTGACTAGAAAGTGTCTAATTCAGGGATTGCTCCCCTTTTGCTTCAGCATGGCCCAAGCTCCCCACACTTCTTTCCAGTTCTGCCTCAAAGCCTCAGCGATTCAGTTCTCTCCCCACCTTCCCAGCATGCAAGCCTAACCTTACCCCCTTCCTTCGACTACCACCTCATTTACCTATTTCCACCCACGATGGGCAGGCTTTCTTTCTCATCGCTTGTTCTTCTCTGGGACTGTTTTCTTGCGGAGAGTCTACAAACATGGCTTGAGGCAGCAGCTGAGTGAATTTCAATTGCCAGGCATGGCATCTCAGTGCTGTGAGTTCGTTGCACTGCAAAAGTTTTGCAGAACACGCCCCACTCTGAAAGGAGAGGAGAGCACTGCCCATTGGTTTTTGGCTTATTGGAGGACTCCACCCAGTTTGGTGATTGGCTTACAGGAGGGCTCCTCTTCAGCCTGGTATATGCTGGGTGCTGAAGTTCTGTCCAAGTGAGGTTTAGCAGGCCAAGCCACACCATGGCCCCTGACTCTCAGGAGGAGTCGGGCTTGCTCTGTGGCAGCAGTGGCAGCAGCAGCAGCAACAGCCTGCCAAATCTGTGCCATCCACAGCACTCACTGGTGGTCTGGTCTGGGTCTGCTCATACTTCTTTTTCCTTGTGTCCCACCTGCCAGATACAAACAACGTCAAGCTGGCCCCCACCTTCCAACCTGGTAATTGCCTTAGTTTTATTATGAAAATATCTAAAATCTTTATCATCAGAGAGTGAGATCAGTGGCATATTAAATAAATAAGTAAGCAAACAAACAAACAAGCAGGATTGAAAAAAATCAAGATGATAGGCACAGTCAAGCAACTGAAGCCCTCTCTCTTTTTAATTTGCATTGCAGGTGTTGCTTTGATGTCAAAATGGGGTTGGGGCTTCAATCTCATTGATGCATCTGCCATTTTGACTTATTGTGACCTGTGGACCCTTTTATAGTATTCAGGCACTGGTTATTATTACCTCTATAGTGCTAAATGATATAGTCTAGAATACATTAAAAATGCATCTCCCCTCACTTCTATCCATGCTTTAACATCTGCACAACTTCTTCCCAGTCCATCAAGGTCTGAGATATGCCTATCAGGGTTGTAGAAGAGAGCCTTCTGTGTGACTGAATCTGGGCTTTGGAAGCTTCCTGTCTTAGAAGGTGCATCTTATTCTTTATATTCCCATTTTATGAACACCAGTCTTATTTTACTAAGCTGATTGAGCTGACTCCATAAAGGTTTTTTAATTTCACTTTCATCTGCTCTTATTGCCTCTATTACTTTTTGTACTATTTGTTATGTAATATTGTTTTATAGTTCTATATAGTTTAAAATGGTAAGGTATACATTTTGAAATGCATAGACTTTCCAGATTGTACCTTACCCAGCCTTTGCTGAATTACTGGGGTAGAAGATTTTTGACAAAGACAAAGATTGAGGCATGCTCTCACCTCATAATTAACCCCCTTGTAAAATACAGAGATATAACTCCATGATCTTGTTTTAAAATGGGCTATATCACCTCCATGCAGCAGGAAACCATAATGAACTTGTCTTTTATGTATTGTTTATATACAATGCCTGATCTCTTTGATCTTACTGAAATAATGAACACTTGTCAGCTCATTTTGACAAAGTATCCACTTATCTATTTATGTCAATTTATTTGTGTTGGGTTGGAGTTTAATATAAATACATATTAGTTTATGTTACGCACTTTCATTTCTTATTTCCTTTCTATCCCCAACCTTCCTGGTTCCATCTCAAACCTCAGACTAACATCCTGAGGGAGATGTGACACAGGAAGAATAAGCCAATAGTTAGAGCATTTGTAGCTTCAATAAGAAGTTGTTTAAAGACCAGGTCAGTGAGGTGAATAATACTACAAAACTTTATGGTCTGTAAATTACAGCCACATCTTTCTCCTCAGTTTCTGCTTGTGAACTCTAAGAATTTGTAAGTGAAAACAGGCCTCGTTAACTGATGTAGTATAGTATATAGTCCTTCAGTGGAACTGAGCCAATGCAGCATTCTTGTAAGAAGTTCCTTGCTTGGATGAGCCACCAAATCAAAGGCAGAGTGATTTCTGTGACACAGTCCTTTTAGGTAATTATTGTCTTAGGATCCACGTGGCAGATGAAGCTTCTTTGAAAAATCTTTCACAATGTGAAGCGTAACCTCCAGTTAAAAATGTTAACATATATTCTAGGAGTAAAGTGAGTTTTGAATCATTTCTCAAGCTTAAAAGATTAAAATAATGATACATTTACAGGAAATGTCAATGTAACTTTGCAAAAGTCACATAGTTCCCAAATTTCCATAAACTGTATACTACAGCATTAGACCACAGTAGAAAACACATTTGCAAAAATTCTCCTCTCCTCTCCTCTCCTCCTCCTCTCCTCTCCTCTCCTCCTCTCCTCTCCCTCCCCTCCTCCCCCTCCATCCCATCCCATCCCATCCTAGTCAAAGCAGCAATGCAGCAGTATTACCCACATGGTCTAATTCTTGCAGGCTGTAAATATGTTAAGAATTTGTTGGGTTGTTTTTTTTTTTTTTTTTAACTTTTCTTCTGCATAGGACTTTCCAAAATATAGTTTCCCATATGCACATTGGGATTTAAAGTGTGGTGAATAGTTGTGTCCACAAGAAACTCATTCTCTTGGGATGATGTAGACACAAGTGATTTCTGGCAACATAATACTGCAGCAGGGAATGTTCCTTTTCAGAATTCAAGAATCCTACTGTAGATCCCTTCATTCCTACTTTCCCAAGAACAGACATCATTCTAAGCCCTTCGAATATGTTCAGTTCCCATTAACTATTAAGGGAGGATTATTTTTCCTTTCCTTTAAAAATTCCTGCAGCCCGCCAGCCTGCTAGACTCTCCTGTTATGCATGGGTGGTGCAGTGTTGGCTTTGTGGATAATAGCACCCACGTCCTCACCAAAAGAAATAGATCAAAAGACTGGCTGGCTATGCAAGGTGCTTGTTTGTTTCATACTGTGATTGACTCATTTCAGAAAATAGCACTGTCTCTGAGACTCTACAAAGTTACTTTTGGTCAGAACTTTCAGTACTGATGGAGACCTGGCTTAATTCACTAACATTATTGTCATTTATCTAGTATTTTTATTTGAAGCAGGTAATAACAGCACTTTAGCTGATCTTAAGTGATCTTGAAAACAACTAAGCAGGTTTAGACCTGATTAGTACTTAAGGCAATGGCAAATCATTTTCATACTGTAACGAAAAAAATTACATTATTATTATTGTTGGTCATACAGTCAGCCAGATGTTTAGAGTGTATTTGGCATTTTTGTCCATCAAGTGAGTTCTTCCCAAGGATCTGGGATAAGCAGATGTTGTTGTTTGGTGGTGTTAAAAGTACAGTTGCAGGATGTAAACTGTTTCAAGAAAAGTTCATTTTGCAATTGATGGATGATAATTTTGTCACTGCCAATGGAGTTCAAGTGATCCTCCAGATATTTTGGGATTGTACCTAAGGCACCTATTACTATTAGTACTATCTTTGCTTTCTTTTGCCACAGTCTTTCTACTTCTATTTTCAGTTCTTTATACTTTGTGCTTTTCTCCAGTTCTTTCTCTTCTATTCTGCTATCTTCAGGTATTGCAATATTCACTACCCAGATTATTATCTGGTGTTCTCATTATAATTATTTTGAAACCTCATTACATACCGAATAAATTTTTAGCTTAATCTCTGTCATAGGATAATGATTTAGCTGGTTAGCTAAACTCAAAGTAAAATTAATCAGATCTTAAAATTTATTTTAAGAATGATCATGTTTCATGAGCAATTTGGCTGCAATCTCTTTTTCTCAAACACCGAAATATAGTTAGAGACTACATGATTAATAGGGATGGATTTAGAAACAACATAAACTATATGTGTAAATATTAGGAAATAAAAAAAATGGAAATGATGGGTAGCGTGAAGTAAAAATACAGCCTTACTGGCCTGTGTGGGAGAGAAAGAGGAAAATACTGCTAGCTTGAAAAGTAGTGTCAAAAAAGCACTTTGATTTTATGTTTCCTTATAAAAGTATGTAGACTAGATTACCCCCAAATTTATACACTGGAAAGAATCTCTTCAAGATCATTATATAGTCTGACTGCCAAGTAAAAAGCCAAAGGGGCTGATAGCCCAGAAAAGTCTCTGGCATTAGTATTCTGTTATGTTTCCTGTTATTACATAGAGTACGAAATCAAAATAAAAATGGGTTCCTTGCAATAACAAACAGATTGATTTAAGGAAGATATTTTATCTTGTTATTAAGCCATGTTGGGTTGAATCCTGAACACTTTATTCAACAGGAACATAAGCTAACCCAACCAATTTAAGTTTCATTTATTTTGGTGGGTCCATTCTAAGAATAATTAATTCTGCAAACAACCTAAATGTCAGGGAATGTCATCAGGCAGGACCTAGGAAGAAAGATTTTTCTGTCATAGCTCCACCTGTGGAACATGATTCCCAAGCTGAGACTGCCTCCAGATCTTTCTGGAAGGCCCTCAAAACATGGTTTGGTTAAGAAGGTTGGGGAATCCTATGATAAGAGTAGAGTCTGTTAGATGGCTGCATGATAGTTTACTGATGCATTCTTTGTATGCTTTGCTGCCATTTTGCATTCTTTCTTGTTTTTATCTTGTTTTTTTAATTAAATTGTTTTTGAATGATTTTTATCCACGCCACCCAGAGTCCTATGTAAAATGAGCAGCTATGAAAATGTAATGAACAAGCAAAATTTCCAAGAGACAGCCATATTTGTTTCTTGCCATATAAAAATGTCTTTAGCCTTCTTTTCTAAATACATCTCACTGCATTTTTAATCTCTTCAACAAAGTCAAAATCAGAACATACATCTTTCACCTGTCTCAAAACTGCAGAAACTGCTGAGCACAATGAACAACAGGAGCCAATGTACAAATTGCTGAATTGGAAGAAGAAAATTTTGGCTGCCCTTTCAAACACCTCAGCATGTCTGGTCAAAACTAAGATTCACTGAATCCAAAAACCATTACTCTACAAAAATGATACAAAAATGCAGGGAGATGTTGTTATTTTATCCTGATTTTTTTTTTAAAAAAAAAAATTAGTCAACTCAAGACAGCGAACTCACTTAATAATCTGCTTCCTATTTTCCCCACAATAACCACTCTATGAGGTGGGTTGGACTGAAAGAAAATGACTGAGCCAAAATCACCCAGCCGGTTTTTCATGCCTAAAGGAACCCAAGAACTCACAGTCTCCTGGTTTCTAGGCCAGCACCTTCACTGCAACACCAAATGGTTTTTTAAGTTATCTCTTTGAGCATAGTGTTGTGTTCACATACAACACCAAGAACCTTTATCCACAACACAAACATGCCTGACAATCTTTTTTTCCCCCTTTGCTGGGCCACTGTCCCACTTGAGTGACCATTGAGACATGTTAATGAGGAGGTACTTTTAGTAACAATTGGAGGCTAGAAAACCATGCCATCTCCTCTCGTCACCCACACAACATTTTTGCCAAAGGATAGCACTAGGCCACAATCGTCATTTTCTCAATGAAGCAGTCACCTTTCAACTGGCATTGTACAGTTGAGTGGCATGTCTTTGGTACAAGGGATCCTAGCTGTTGATCCTGAATTAAAACATAGACAGTCTCTTGCTGTAAGTTTAGATTGCAATTATTTTTTTGCAAATTTACTTGGAAGTAAGCATGTCTTCAATTGTTCTTCCAATAAACATTTTATAAGTCTTAAGGACATTCTTATGGTATTTGTTTATTTCATTAATTTATTGAAAGTATTTGTATACCTTTAATTACCAAAACAATCAAGCAAACACCCGCTCCAGTTTTTTAGAAAGCAGAATGCCTTAGGATCTAAAGGAATAGGACTTTGAAAAACATCTGGGCCAGTAAGATCCATGCTCTCTCGTGTGGCCAAAATAAAGTACTGCATCTTTCTTTTCAGAAATAAAAACTGCTTTATATAATACTTACATATTTTTCCAAGCATTTTGAAATTTCATTTTTTAAAAAATTCAGACAATATGACTTCATATCCAAAACACATTTTGGTTTGATAGGATATTCCAGAAATTGGGATATTCAGTTATTAAAATATTAGCCACAAATTATTGATGTTCTTTAGCTCTTCAGAGCTAAAGATGTTACCTAATTGGGTAATGAAACATCTGCAAAAAAAAAAACCCCAACAAAGTTCAGAGAACTTTTCTCAGGGATTAGAATTTGGGGCTACCGATAAAAGACAATATTTGTAGCTCAGGGCTGAAATGTTGTCTTGTATCAGTAGCCCCAAATTCTAATCCCTGAGAAAAATTCTCAGAAAGTAATTTAATTCAGAGACTACATTTCAAAACAGAGTATTTAAGATGTTATTAAGATGTAAACAGTGATCTGTTACAGCATACATATTGATATAAACTAGACTGTTGAGTACTACATCAAAATCCCCATAGGACTGTACTCTTAAGCCAATCTTGAGCGTAAATCAAATCTTGATGAAGAAAGAGTTGGTACATAGATTTTAAGATCTATCTGAGATTATAAAATGTGAAGGCAGGGAAAGACTTTCACCACCTTGGCAACTCTCCTCTGATCTTAGTCCAGTTTGTCATAGTCCTATTTGAAATATGGTGATCAGATTGAATTCTTAACATACACCCACTTATAATTATCTTCATTTGGGCACCTCTCAACTATTCTCTCTCTCTCTCTCTCTCTCTCTCTCTCTCTCTCTCTCTCTCTCTCTCTCTCTCTCTCACACACACACACACACACACACACACACACTCACACACACACATCTTCTGCCCCCTCCCCCCAATGTTTTCCCATATATAGGGAAAAATAGAAAAAAACCAGGATGAAACAGAACTCTCGGTGTGGATTTGTTGCTGATAGGTAACAAACTATAGTATTTAGTAACACTGATACTACTTGTTCCAAGTATCCAAAAATTAGCTTTTTGAGGCAAGCAGTTGGAACAACAGCCCCTAGCATTAAGTTTAAACAACACCCAGGAGAGACTAAAAAATAATAATAGCAGCAATAAATGGTGCATAATACCTAGAAAAAGAAACAGATAAAGAATAAGAAAAAGCATATTAGGAGAAGAATTGGGAAGTTGAAATAAGGGTTGACAGAAAAGCTGAAAAATCTGCATGGTAAACAGATCACAAATATCTTCCTCAGTTTATCAAAGTCCCCCCCCATTTCTATTCAAAAGAGGCAGAAATGGAAAGGAGAACAGAGCAGAAATGTAGAAAAATCATGAAACTCTCTCATCTCTTATTTGTTAGCAGATTTCTTTCAAAATCATGGAACAAAATGTCCTTGATATTCAAAAGAGGTTATTACAACAGAAGAAAGAAACATTTCACGGTTATCAGACATCACCTTAACCTGGAGATATAATTTGGAAGTTGAAATGGTTTGGGCTTGTCCTATTATATTTTGTTTTCAAATTAGTAGAAGGAAATATTTATATGATTTTACAATTGAAGTTTATAAAGGATATCTACATTCTGCTAGTCTTCATTAAGTGTATCAATTTATTAAGAATAATGGATACTTTGTGCATGAGCAGCCACTAAGAGCATGATTTTCTACAATCTTGTAAGGACAGATATCTGATTTCTGGCAGCTCATTATCAATATGTGTTCCTAGTCAATACTTGAATTAATTATTTTTCTACAGAGATACAAGGGGGACGATTGTCAGGCAATGTTATCCAACTTTTAGCAGACAATATATTTTCAAGCACCTTTTCTTCCTCACTATCCATTTGTTTTCTCATGATAGCATACATTTGTTAGTGTTATTTTCCCCTCTTGTAGCACTGAGGCCTGTAGTTATGTTTGCCTGCTTCCTTATATTTTACGGTGGAAGGTGGTCCTTGCTATTTTCTGTGGTCTACAATGGATTGACAAGACAATGGATTGACAAAACAAGACTATCTGCGTACCACAGATAGTCAAAAGGACAGTCCAGGAAGCTATGAGTGCATGATTCAATTTGTTTCAGCCGGCAAGGGCAGAGAGGAGGAGTACTTTTAAATAAGTCTTTAATCCACCCTCCGAAGTGGAGAGTTCAGCATGTTGTATTTAGCCAGGCAAAGAGTATGTAGAAAGAGGCTGTCAGAAAAGGCTTAGAGAAAAAGCTTGAGCTACATACAGTTGGGTAAGAGCAGAGAGGTTTCAGAAGGCCTATGTTAAAGACTCACTCTTTCACTTTTAATTGGGCTTTGCTAAAACACAATATACTCAGATATTCTGAGGAGAAGCCATTTGACTTAATGCCCACAATTATTCCCTTAGGTCATGTAAATGTGAAGGTGTCATGGAAGGTCAGGAAAACCAAAGTGCTCTCAAAATAAATTAATTAAAGCCAGTAGTTGAAATGGCTAAAGCATGCACAGACCCCATGAATAACAGATCAGCTGCAAGCCAAGATCCTTGGGAATTTAAACCTAACCCTTTCAAGAGGACCCAAGAGCTTTATTCATAGATCTGAGCTTCATAGCTTAGGTCAGCGTTTTTCAAACAGTGTTCCATAGAACTCATGGATTCCATGAGACTTTGAGGGGATTTTATACCATTATAGTTTTGTCTCTTGATTCCAAGACTTTTTTTTTTTTTTTTTTTTAAAGAACAGAATCTGTAACCTGAAAAATGCTGCATATCCCTGGCTTAGATGGTTCATTGTTTTTCCTTTTCATATCTGAGTTGCAGTGTACTTGTTGCTGTTTTGTCTCACAAAACATAAAATGGCACTAGTGAAACTTTGGGCTTTCTTGGATGCCATCCTTGTCTGATCTTTTTAGGATGCTGATGCCACAAAGCAAATTTGAAATATTTAAATGACTTATATTTCATTATCCAGGTGTGAAGACATGGTGCAGCATTTCTAGAGAAATGTTAACAAAACAAATTTTGTTATGGCACGTTTGATGTTGAAACAGTTTTCTCTAGGATAAACGCCAGCTCAGTTCTGAAACAGATTTGGGATTCTATCAAATTTCATGTAAATTTAACAGATGTGCTCCTGGGGAAGATTTGGAAAAATTATTCCAATCTCATTTTGTAGTCAGATCAGCCAAGTTCATTCTGTCACTTCTGTTTACAATCTAATTTTGTTCCATTGCATGAACTTTTTAGGTTTATTTGTAAAGAAATACCATACATTTTTTATGCTTCATTCTACAGAATAAGCATATCTTACTACATACTACAGGGAGATTCTCAACTTGGCAAATGTTGTTTCCAAAGGAAACAAACAATTAATTTAATAAGATCTGAAAATTACAGAAGCCACTTTATAATGTTCTAGCCAAAACTTCAGATGGAAATAATTGTAAACAGCTTTTCATCATCTGAAAGGAGTTTTAAGCTCTTACAAAATGCATGAGTATGAATTTTTATTTTTTTGTTAAATCCCTGAAGCGCTGTAAATTTTGAATACTTTAAACCATTCTGCTCACATATAGATTCATGCTGAAGGATATTTGGTTTATATATAAACAACTCTTAATCTGGTTTAAGTGCATGAATTACAACTAATCATATCTTCGGCTAGGAAGCACAGTTGAAAATTTATATTAATATCCTACATTATGTGTTTGGTTTCTTTGGGTGACCAAGAGTCTCTACTTAGTCTTGGATATGATAACAGACCTATTTATATGCCCCATGTATCAATTTTGCACAGGAAGAAAAACACATTGGTCTGTGACCAATAGAAGAGAATATTTGTATCTCAGTGTTGAACTATGGAGGCATTGGTGCTCTCTGAACCTGGTTGTTTTGTTTTCATTACCCAACTAAGTAACATCTTCAGTGCTAGACGATGTTATCTAGTTGGGTAATGAAATGTCTACATGAAAAGAGTTAAGCTCAGAGAGCATCACTGGTGTTTGAACTTCATGGTTCTCATTGGGTTTCCAGATGCAATTCAAGGTGCTTGTTATCACCTTGAAACCTTACATGGCATAAGGCCAGGCTACTTTGGGGGCTGCCTTTCTCTCATTGTTTCTGCTTGGCCTACCACATAGAACATTCTTGGGGTCCCTCCCATCAAAAAGTGTCACCCTGTTGGACCCAGGAGTCATGCCCCCTGCCCTGTGTAATAGCATCCCTCTAGAAATCCGGATGGCCCTGACCCTGTTAGCATTCCACAAGGCTTTGAAGACCATGGTCTGCTGTTGATGTGGTTTTTCTGATGTGGGTTTTTTGTTTTAACCTTGGGCATCATAGATTATATACAGATGCTGTAGTTGTTGTTTTAATCCGTGAGTGCCCCTGGGACTCAATGTTTGAGATGACAACCATAGAAAACAAACAAACAAACAAACAAACAGATTTGGACTGTGTCTTTTTATGTGTGTGTGTGTATCAATTTATGAAATTCTACTTTTCATCCCATTTTAATTACAGAAGCCTTTTTATAGTTTCAGTCCCTACTTCTGTCAGCTCCATCATACAGATGTCTATTTCTTATGTAACAGTATAGAAAACAGGGATTGTCCTCAGAGAACTGAGACAATAAGGCAGCTTTTTCATTTATCCATGGGACCATTTTCAGGACTATAACATTCAGCATTATTGAATTTTAAAGTTTTTGATCAAGATGTAAAAATGAAGTTCAGAAACTTCTGGGATTCCATTTAAAATAAATGACAGATCTGAGGCAGAATCCTGACAATATTTATTATTTTAAATGGACTCGACCCACTTCCAAATATTCAATGTAATCTCCAAGATACTTATGTAAATTACTTAAAATCTCCAGGGCCATTCTAAACATGGAATTTATGTGTTGAGCGTATTTTGTCATCATCATCATCAATGAAAGTCATGCTCCCTTGTAAATCTCTGATTTAATCCTCTCTCTGCTGACACTTTATAAATGATGACTTTTAAACCGGCTCTTTAAAAAGAATAAGATAAAGTGGCTGTCTACTTAGCAGGCTTGAGGTAACTGAGCAAAAGAAAAAGTTTTTTTTTCTTTTTTTCTTTTTTGGATCTGAACATTTAACAATGTTTTCCATAGCTCCCTGTTTGCTTGTGAATTGAGTTTTTGATTATTATTTTCCTCATTTAGGACAATAGTGTGATCAACAGGGATGAATGACCCAAAAGAAAACATTCCAAATTGCTCCATTAAATTTAAAAAATCATGCAAAAATATCATTCTCTAAAATATATTTTAGAAAATGAAAAATGGAGTTAAATAGACAAAGCGACAGGGGAACCTTCCATTTTTTGTATTTATCTATAAAGTTGTCTCATACACTTACAAAACGTCAAGAGGTTTATCTCCTTTTAACATCTCCTGGAGTGACCATTGCTTCACCTGACTACCCAACATCACGTGCTCACATGCCTCTTTCAACAAGAGAAAACTTTCAACAATTGTGTGCATATTATTTTACAATTGAGTGACGAAAGTCATTAGCTATCACATACAATACAAAAAAGTAAAAATAACTGTGCCCACAGTAGATGGTTTTATTGAACACTAGCTGGCAAACATTAATAAACCGAGTCTTGTAGAAGATGGATGCATTGCATTAAGTCTGCTTAACTATACTACTCTTGTTTTATCTCTAAATGAGAAAGTCACATACTCACAGGCAAAAGGTTAAGGAAAACCTGCAGAGGCCAGGATAATTTCCCCCAAAGCTAAGCACTAATTGCTGCTCCTGCTTTCTTAGTGGCATAGGAATGGATGAAAACTGACTAGATACTTGTCAGTTCCTTTCTCTGTATCTTTGTCTGCACATTGGAAGAAAAAAATTGGTTAGGTTACAGAATCTTGGAAACTAGAGATGTGTGCACTAGATCCCTGCAACTCCATAAAAGTTGGCCCTTTTTGTTGCATCTTATTATCCTTTTCATCTTTTCTTGTTTGGGATGGTGTGGTGGCTATATATTCATCTATTCAAGTTCTGGGTTGCTTTTTCAGTGTCTCTTCATGTTCTTTGATTCAGAATGTTATTCCAGAAAAGTAGATCAAGGAAGATCTCCAAACTAAGTACCTTCTTTCAGCGCAACCCCATCTATATAACAGACTGCATACTCAATTGCTAGATAAGGAAACCACCCATTAGTTCTCTTTACACAAAGGGTATTTTATATGTCTCTATTATATCTTGTTTCACTTATCCTTTTTTCTAAGTTAAAAAGCCCCATAGGCATTAAACTTTCATCATTCAGGAGTTACTCAGCTCCTTGATCATTAGGGTTGCCTTTTCTCTCTCTCTCTCTCTCTCCAATGTCCATTTTGAGCTGTATGTTGCACCATAGGTTGTTAAATGACATTAGAGAATTATTTACTTTTCTTTTTCTTTAATCTCCATCATAGGATCACCTTACTCTAAGTGTTTTTATTGAACTACAGTGTTCATGGCTGCCCACACTTGCTTTTCCTAATCAGCCTTCATTACTTCAGAGCCTATTAGCATATAGGGGAACTTATGATCCCAGTTATTACTTACATCTGTTTACTTTAAATTGCATTTATCTTTTAATAAAGCCCATGCCATGCCTCCAGTTTTCAAAGGTCCTTTTTGAACTATTCATTATTTCTTTTTCCTTTAGTCTTCCTAAAACAGATTTAGCCCTGCTAAATACTACTATGTCATAAACAAACAAAATCTTTTAACTCCATATTCTTTGTGAACTAGTTCCAAAGCATTAGGTCTGATAACTGCCAATACTATTTTCTGAAATCAAACTTGAAAGTAGAAATATATTTCTTTATATCTTATAGCAGAGCTGATCCATAATTGATAGTATCAAATTCACTGAGAAATAAGACAAATTATCAATCTTGCAAACCTTCCTCACCTCCCCTTTTGATAAAAATAACCCATTAGGATAACAAAGGCAAAATCAAAAGGATATGGTTCCACATACTGCTTCATCTAGTGAATGATTACTATCATGATCTTTAAAAGACATAATAGCAACTGGGAATAAATAACAAGGTTTTGAATTTTAGACATCTCAGATTTAAATGGATTGTTCCAATCATTCTTAAAGCATTTTAAATAAGCTTGAAAGAGGTCATGTTTTGCTCAGAACAAAGCAGCCAATTTTGTACTTGAAACAACTGATTAAAATTCTAAATCAGGCATGTACAACCTGTGGCCCAGGGACTGCATGCTTTCCTCGACAGCAAGAAAGCAGCCATTTATTTTGTGATTTTATGTTATAAAACTGCATTATATATTTTATAGGTGGCCCAAGACAATTCTTCCTCACTCAATGCAGTTCACACAAGCCAAAATATTCTAAATATTTTACACATACCTCTAGTAAAAAGTATGGGTCCAAATATGAGTTCTTGTAGAATAAATGCCTAACCATCTCTTTCAAGGAGGCTGGGAGACCTCTCTCCTTTTGACATTCCTTTTGATTCCATTCAGACCCAAATGTAGGATGGATATGAATGAATGGCTTGGTGGACTCTTTATATCAGCATTCTGGAATACGGCCCCTAAAACTAATCTTACTTCATTGGACTCCGAGGGCTTTCATAAGAACCATATCAAAATTAATTTTAAGACTATGGCAAATACAAGAAATTTCTCCTTCCTTCTTTAAAACTAGACCCAACCCATGGTTTCACTTTTTAGCTATTTATGAATGGTAAGACCAATATTACAGGTAAGACCGATATTACAGGTAGTCCTTGTGTAACAACTTGTTGCTTAGCAACTGTTCAAAGCTACAAAGGACCAGCAAAAGTGACTTAAGATCTGATTTTGAAGTTCTGATGGCTTCATTCCTTTCCCCCAATCATGTGATCATATTTTGGGCCCATGGAAACCCTTATAAACTACTTGCAGTGTCCTGAAGTTACATAACTGATTTGTGACAATTTTTCACTGGTTTCCTGAATTTACTTCCTGTTTTTGGTAAAAAAAAAAAAAAAAGCCTATTAGATAAAATAGATTTGCTTAATGACTGCTGCATTCATTTAACGACTGTGGCAAAAAAGATAGTAAAATCAGGCATGGTCACATGGTTACCCACTTAATGATCACAACAATTTCCAGCCATAACTTTGGGCTCAATTACAGTTGTAAGTTGAGGACTATTTGCATGGTAAACCTCATAATTGTGAACATTTAGGGATGTTATTCTTCTTTTGACCTCCTTTTGTACATGAGAGCCAATGCCTCAATAGTGGTGCAGAATGCATATCCAGCATTTATTTATTTTATATGCATGATTTAGAAACCACCCAACTCCAACTTAATTGGAGTGATTTATATATTAAAAACAAGAACCAATAAAATGAAAAAAAAAACATGTTGTACATATCCAAAGAAAAGAACAAAGAAAGAATACAATCACAGATAGAATGCTACAGGTGGTCAACAATGCTTTGGAAAATAGTGAGATTTGCACTGCCATCATCAAGATAGTTGTAGGAGAAGGAGTGGTAGAACCTGGGGGGCGGAGTCAAAAGAGGAATCAGCCTAGAATCTCTACGTAGCCACAGATAGACTAAGCCCAGCTCCTCTTGAAATCCATTGAACCTTATCCAGTACCAAAATAGTGCTGTTAATTGAATAGATTCCTGTGTATAGGCATGACTAAATTCAGCATTTCAAATACATTTCACAAGCCACATATTTTAAAAATGTTTATTTTTAAGAAACATTTTTGTACATTTTCTTTCATGCTGTTCTCTGTGTGTAAGTATGCATGACAATGTTTGTAAAATGTTGTATTTTCTATAGTAACCAAATCAGTAAGGTCTGTAAGAGGGATGCTTGAAAGGGAGAAAATATTTGGAAAAAGTGTTAAGATAGACTATTTTGCAGATACTGCTCACACATTTTAAAACAAATTTATTGCAGGACATGGCCTAAAAGCTTCTACTGTTTGAAAAATAAAATATTATAACAGAAATTTTGAGGAACTACTCTTCTATGAAAAATGGCAGAATTGGCAAGGAGTTATGTATATATTGGATGGTAAAAGACTAGCTGTCTGGCCTATATTACAGATCATTACCAGTTTTGGATAAGACTGTTATTACCCATTCAGCTGTATGTAATCTTCAAGCAATGATGCTTAGAATATTAGATAATGCTTAGTTGTAAAATTGGTTTGGCTACAATTGTTCTTGTGCTTTTAAAACACCCTCCAGAGGAAGGTGTAACTTAAAACTGTCACACATTAGTTTTAGAGATACTATTTTATTTATTCTCCATTTTGTTTCCTTTTTACACTTTTCTTCTATACCTTCCTGTCCAGTGCTGTTATTCTTTGGACTCGGGGAGTTGATACCACATCAGTCCCTTGGATAGATAGAAATAAATAGGGGAGCCTGTGTAGAGGGGGGTATCAAAAGTCAAGATGACATTGTAAGCACAGGATCAAAATTAGCTTGATTTTTTTTTTATCATTCGCAAACAGTAATAAATGAACTTTTCTAAATTAAAAATAGCATAATTCCTAAGACTGACTGACTTATGTTTGTCTATCTATCATCTATCTATCTATCTATCTATCTATCTATCTATCTATCTATCTATCTATCTATCTATCTATCTATCTATCTATCTATCTATCTATCTATCTATCTATCTATCTATCTATCTATCTATCTATCTATCTATCTATCTATCTATCTATCTATCTATCTATCTATCTATCTATCTAATCACTGCCCCCTCTCATTTATCAAATATTTCCCAAAACTACATGAGCATATTATGAAGAACTGCCATTTCTATTTGTTGCCCCTGGGAGAAATTCACCTCACAACTTCTTTCAACTGTTCTTGCTGATCTTAGCTTCCTGCAGTGCAGGAGTCTCCACATCCTGAGATGCAGGCAGTCACGATAAAAGTCTAGATGCTTGAAGTTTCTTAGATGATTGACATTTCTAATTTAAATACTACCATCTTTGTGCTTTTGACTTAACGGAACATGTCAACATTCTCCAAACAATAATATAGTGAATGTTCTTTGGTATCAGATGGTTACCAACATACATATCGTGTTTAATGTCACAAGATTGGAAAGGAAGTTGAAGCAAGCTGATCAACAAATTATTGGGCATAATCAAGAATCAGAATAGCACAGAATAACAGAGTTGGAGGTCTTCTAGTCCAACCCCCTGCTCAAGCAAGAGACCCTACAACTTTTCAAACAATTGGTTGTCCAATATCTTCTTTAAAACCTCCAGTAATAGAACACCCAGAATTTGTGAAGGCAAACCTTTCCACTAATTAATTGTTCTAAGTCTCAGGAAATTTCTCCTTATTTGTAGGTTGATTCTCTCCTGATTAGTTTCACTTCATAAGGACAGCACAAACAAGCACAAGTGTCCTACACTGCATGGACAATACATCTGCCAAAATATGTGGCAATAAAACAGCCTTCAGGTAAGAAGAATAACTGTAAGTACACATATTTGTTCTTTGGGTCCATCAATATCAATACTCAATTTGGCCCAATGATGAGATGATAGTGGAAGATTATAGTGACTGTTCATCATGTAAAAGTTGATCATCATGTAAAAGTTTGCACTCTTAATAAAGCATCCACATCTGAGTCTCTATTTGGCCAACTACTTGGTTTGTTCCATGGCTTGGTGCATCTCATAAACTCATTTTAAACAATTTCATCCTTTTGATTGTGTACAGAATGTTTGACAACAACATGCTTCAATGGACATAATAGAGCAGGAATTGTAGGTAACAATTTCTGGGATTACAAAATATGTTAAAGTGTTCTGGGTGAAGCATCCTTCTGAGAAACAAGGCAGGATTCTTGTAATGATAATTCCTCAAACTCCAGCATATATAAATCAACAACCTGCCAAATAAACTCTTCCCCCATTAAGTTTTGTCCTGAAACAGCAATGGAACATGTAATGAGGAACCATATACATTCAATTTTCCAGAAATGTGTTGAACAACAACATCATATGGTTGCCATATCCAACAGAGATGCTGAATGTGGGGATGAAAAATTATGGTTTTATGTACTTCAAGCAAAGAACAAGTGATTTGCGATCTGTTAATAGAACAAATGACAATCCTACAGATAAATATAAAAATGATCCAAAATGTCACTCTCAGTCTGTGAATACTTCTGCTCTGGACAAGAAAATAAACAGCTGTGAGACTTCTAGTTTGCCGCCGCACTGCGGCCACTGGAAGATGAGCTCCATCTTCCACGTCCGATTTTGCACCGCTGGGGGACCCTAGAAAGGGTCGAAAGTTGCCCTGTAGGTGCAACGAGCAAGGAAGGGACTCCCGCTTGATTGCAGGAGGGCGGTAGCCCTTCTGCTTGATGCGGGACAGCCCTCCAAACTGGTGGACGAAAGACTGGCCATAGAAATATGGCCTGTCACTAGGCTGCAGACAGCCGAAGTCAAACTTACCACCAGGCAGCTATAAAGCAGCGCGGATGAGACTGGGTGAGATATGAACCTCTCTTCAATCCTAACTATTTTTTCCACCTGTATAAGCTGCCCAAAGTATTTTCCCCCCTGTGGAGAGAGGGAAGGGAAATTCCATCCCACCCTCTAAAAACAGCGGTGACTGACTATCCAGGGGAGCTTAAAATGCTGAAAGAATAACCTGATTCTAACTGGATTTTCATCTTTCTAAAATTTGAGGACTAAAAGATTTCTTATTCTTATTGAAGATTTGAGTTCTTACTTACAAAAAAGAAGTAAAATTGAAAAAAGGATTATAAAAAGTTTGGACTTAAAAAAAACTTTAAATGGTATGGGCGACATCTTGTGGCTAAACCTGATATTACAACTTGTTATTGCCTAAAAGAGACTTGGCTTGAAGCCCAGACTATAGATAAGACTTTTGCAACCTTGGCAGATATCAACTGTGAAAAGCCCAGCTGTGTTCTATACTCAGTGACAGAATTATTTTCATTCTCTGATTGTAAAGCTTTTAATTTAATACATCACTAAGAGAACATGGCTGAAGATCAGGAACAGATTCTCTTTATGTTGAAAGCAATTTATAAAACTATTCTGACAGCTACTGATGAAATAAGAAGCTACAGAAAAGAACAAGATGTCAGCCTAGATATACGAACCCAAACTTTGTTTACAACTAAAGAATCAACTACACAGAATATAATAGAAGAAGTGGAACAATCAAATACTATGATAGAAGATTCAATTGATCAACAAACACAGTTAACAGAAAACCCGGTAAAGGGACTGACAACACTGAAAATGGAAAAAACTTTCTATATAAATCAGAAGAAACCTGAGGATCAAGAAGAAGAACAGATCGGGCTTCCGGTTCCGGATCTCCGCAGATGCAGTCGCAAGGAGAGCCTTGTCTCTCCATCGGCTGTTTTTCCCTCCGCCGGTAGACCCTTAATCGGGTCGAAAAGTCACCCTGGAGGGGCGACCACCGTTGAGGAGGCCCTCATCGACAGGGGAAGGGTGGCAGCTCCTTGCTCGGTCCGAGCCAGCTCCTTACGGCCGTCGGAGAAAAGATCGCCCAGTAAAATGGACGATCATTTTGCAGCGCCAGCCGAAAGCCAGAAGAACAGCTAAGCACAAAGAACCCCCATGGAGAATCCGGGTGAGACCTTTCCTTCCCCCTCTTTCCTTAATTACTCTCCTGTAAAAAGCTTTTGAATTTGAATTACTTCCCTGCTGTGAGAGAGCAGCGTTTTGACACTGTGGGAAAACCAGCTTTGGGAACTGAAAAAAATAAAACAGCTAATTTTTTATTGACTATTCAACTCTTGGAATACTGAGGGACCCTGAAAATATTTCTACTTTTGATTATTACTATTATAACTACGCTATTTACTGTCCTGGAGAGGACTTTCTTTTTTATTTGTTTAATGTGAAAAACAAAAAATCTATTAACTTGGAAAGAAAGACTTTATAGCCTACTGAGGACATCTTGTGATGAAAAGTGTTACTGCAACTGTATATTATTTTTTTTTGCTGGAGGATGGCTTTGACCTTCAAAGGATGAGATAACTTGAAACAGCTGGGTGGTGATTTTGTTTACTAGGAATTGGAGGTGAATATTTGTTGACTTTTACTAAATATAGCCTTCACTAAAAGATTAAAAGATCCTTTCACCACTGAGATGGAAGAATTTTGCCCACAGCTTGATTATGAGCTTATACTGGAAAAAATCTTGGAAGCTACGGAGTACACGAAATCTTACTCTCAAATTTTGACAGATCAAGTTATAGGCCGAAGAACAGTGGAGAGGGAGCAGAGTGGCTCCAAAGAGGCCTTTGAGCAACACATACAACCTAAAGAGAAACCATACTTACAACTTAAACATGAACTTATACCGGGAGAAATTGTGGAAACCATTGAACAAATCAACTTTACACAACCCCATATACAATTTATGGAGAAGCCTGATGATCAAAGAATAACTTTAATTGAGATGCCTGAATTGTCAAAACCAATAGAGACTGACACCCAGATACAAGTTACTGAAAATTGTGATAACGTGGATAATCAACTAGTAATTACAACATGGAATAAAACTGCCTACACCATTCAAAGGCCACTAGAAGAAAGGGAAGAGAACTTTGACCAATCTGAAGTGCTGAGAAATACCTTTTTTCAAATATTGGGATTTGTAGGAACCTTACTATGGAAACCGGTGTGGCACAGAAAGAAACCTAGAGTTAGATTTAAAAATGTGTTTTAAAATTTCATTCAATGGGTTAAAAAGGCTTTAGAGATTTTGACTGATTCAATAACTAACGGAGTACGTGAATTCTGTAAGAGGATATCCTTTGTAATAATATTTTGTTTCAGATATGATAATTATCTGAAGGGGTAAACTTTACCTATTGGGTTAAAAAGACTTTTTATAGATATAGATTGATTGATAGAATATATATTTAAAACAGATAGAAATGTATTTTTTGGACTGATATTTTTATTTCAAATAAGATAATTATTTTGTAATGGAAGGAGAATAAGAGGGATTGGTGACAAGAGAAGAAATGGTATTAATGAATAAAATATAAGAATGTTATTGTGGGAATAATATATTCATTTTAGATATAATTATTATGTTAGGGAAAAGGGAAATGAGGGATACCCGAAGTCTTAATAATATGTTTATTTAAGGCTAATTGGAATATGGTAACTGTAAATTAGTAAAGCCTAAAAACAGGATTTGGATCTTCACAACTGAAATGTGATTGATGTTTGATAGGATTGCTTGAATTCTATTTAGAAATGTATTAATTTGAATATATAATAGTATATGAGGGAAATAGAGAGGGAACTTATAATGAATTAATTTGAGCTATATATTTATGATTTTTCTTTTGGATGTTGGATGTTTGATATACCCATCTCCACGTTGTTTCCTAAGCACCTTGATGTAACTTTCCCACCCCTATAAAAATCCAATAATATATATATATATATATATAAAAGAAGAAGAAGAAGAACAGATCAAAGGGAAGATAAACATTTCAGGACAACTACGTCGAGATGGAAAAATAGAGAGACGATTTGTTAGTTCTTCCAAAAAAATGGTGACTGGATGGCCTTTTTTATCTCAAACAATATATATAATAACAGAGGGATATCTATTTGATGATTTAAAGGCATGGATATGGAAGGCGAGTTGGCAAAGAAAAAAAGCTAGAATAAGGCTGAAGAAAATTGGGGTTTTGACTTATTAGTGAGGATTAAAATAGACAAGGTGTACTTTGAATACTAGATTTTGTCATGAACTGAGATAAAGAAAACTTTGGTCATTTAAAACTTATAAGTATAAATATTGAAAGTTAAATTTGCATATTGATTTGTTTGTAAAGGTTGAATGTAAAAGTAATTAAGATATAGATAAGCTAAAAATCTATTGATAAATGTAATAAACATGTTTTTACTTAGCTGATATAATAAGAACTGTATTAGCTTAAATATGAGATAACAGACATTAAGAGAAAAAGAGAGGAAGTATTTGCTGTTGAAAGAAGAGAAATTTTGGTTACTAGATTTAAGACATTTGGAAATTAATAGAAAATAAGAATGTTATATTGTATTATTAATTAGATGATGTAAGATGGTGAGAAATAGAATATATTCAAATAGATAAGACGTGTATCCTGAATATTAGACTTTGTGATGAATTGTGATAAAGGGAACTTTGGTTACTTAAAACTTGGAAATTATAAATATTAAATGTTAAATTTAAATATTAATGGGAAATTAAAAATTGGGAAAAACTAATTAGGGCATTGATTGTCTATAAAGACTGAATGTTAAAATAATTTGGATATGAATAAGCTAAAAATTATTGATAAATGTAAGAATGTTATTTTTATTTAATTGATATAATAAGAATTGTATTAGTTTAAACATGAGACAGTAAATACTAAGAGGAAAAGAGAGGAAATATTTAATGTGGTAGTTTGAGACTGGTACTAAAAGATACTTGTATGTCATTGAATTATCGATTAACTCAGCTGCCACGTTGCTTTTTAAATACTTAAATGTAAAATTAGAAAATCAATAAAACTTTAAAAAAAATTTAAAAAAATAAACAGCTGCATATGTAATAGACTTCTCTGATGCTTCTGCCTTAGTCAGTAACAAGATGGCGCCTAGTTCTACAGCATTGGCATCAGTCACATACAAGTTGGTACATACAAATTATAATAAGCTATTCAAGGTCCTTAGTTAATACATCTTTCAGTTACTTGAAATGCAGTGTCAGCTGCTGTAGACCAGTGCCAAGTGGTTCCTTTTCTAGTCAGCAGGTGCAGTGATTCTAAAATATCCACATAATTAGGAATACATTTCATAAGATAGCCATAGGTAGCTACAAAAGAATGTAGCAAATCCAGATTCTTGGGATCTGAAGCTTGCAGAATAGCTTTTAATTTCTTTGGATCAGGTTTTAATTCCTTCAGCTGAGATCTGTCCTAATATAGCAATCTCTCCAAGACCAAAGTGTTATTGGTTTTGTGGAATTTCTGAGAAAACACATCACAATATCTTCATCGGTTGTTATAGAGATAATGATGTCATACACCAACATCAGGAAGACTTGGCAGATAGATAAGCCTCAGGGCTACTCGAGAGTCCCAATGAAATTTTAGAAACTGGTAGGAGCCATGATGTATTATCAGGTTGTCAAATTGGGAGTTTCTAGTGCCAATTCTATTTGCCAAGAATATTTGGCGGCATCGACTTTAGCAAAATAAATAAATAAATAAATCAGTGCACTTTGCAGAAAATGCAAAATATTATCTCTATTACCTCTGTTGATTATCTATACATGATGGCACTGCTGTACCACAGCCTTGTTTACAGCTCCGAGATAGGTATGGAGACAGATGATTAGTGTGTGTGTTTTTTGGTACAATTAACATGTTAGATACCAAATATGTATCAACATATACTTTTTAATAATAACATTCTTACACATTTTGTCTAATTCAGTATTCATAATTTCTATCATGGTATGAACTGCCTCTGGAAGTAACCTGAATATATGGATGAGGCTGATAACTGGCAATTCAGCCTCATCATCCACATTTTTGGATCCACATTAAAACCTTGCTCACAAATACTGACCAATAAAGTTTGCTCCAAGTGAGGTTCTGTGGTCCGTTTCTTCTGGCTTCCCATTAAATAGTAACAATTTTTCTCTCCCCCCACCCCTGAATTAACAAATAAGCCAATTTTTCCTGCTCATCCTTACCTTCTGTTATATTGTTGTTTTTGTCTTTGTTATGACATGTGTCCCTGGATTTCTAGTAACCAAAGGAGCTAAATGTCCATTGTTTTCCTTTATTACAATATCAGAAATAGGGTTCGGTGCAATATATTGTTTTCTGATTAATAATAATAATAACAACAACAACAATAATAATAATAATAGTTGGAAGGGACCTTGGAGGTCATCTAGTCCAACCCCCTGCTCAGGCAGGAAACCTTATACCATTTCAGACAAATGGCTATCCAGTCTCTTCTTAAAAACTTCCAGTGTTGGAGCATTCACAGCTTCTGGAGGCAGGTTGTTCCAATGATTAATTGTTCTGACTGTCAGGAAATTTCTCCTTAGTTCTAGGTTGCTTCTCTCTTTGATTAGTTTCCATCTGTTGCTTCTTGTCCTGCCTTCAGGTGCTTTGGAGAATTGGTTGACCCCCTCTTCTTTGTGGCAGCCCCTGAGATATTGGAAGACTGCTATCATGTTACCCCTAGTCCTTCTCTTCAATAAACTAGCACTGTTCCTTATATGGTTTAGCCTCCAGTCCCCTAATCATCTTTGTTGCTCTTCTCTGTAAAATAGTAAAACAGCTCACACTGAAAATAAGAAATTTCTACTCTTTGGTGCCATTAGGCAGCCTTATTTTAAAGGAGTTTCATGTAATCTTTATCTAATGTCAAAAGTTTCTGCTGCATGTATTTGTCGTTGTACTTGGGGTGAATGCAAACCAACCCATCTTGAATCTTATCTATTTCTAAATTTCCATATTCACTAGATTTGGCTAATTCACTAGTGTATTAACATATGCATCTAGAGATTCATTAGATGCTTGCATTCTCTAGATCAGCTTAAACCATCCATAATACCTCTCTGTGGAATGAAACATTCAATCAAAGCAGCTTTAGCTTATAACAAAGTACTGTTTTCTCCTAATAAATGTATGGAATAGTATTGTATAGGAGCTCTGTTCATACAGAAACTTCTTTCTGGTTTGATAGCAATTTCATAGAACGTAAAAGTGCCCGTCCATAGCTAACAGTCTGTATTCAGTTCTTCTGAATTAATATTTGGAGACTTGAGAACAAGAAGAAAAGAGTGAACCATATTTATCTAGCCACATTTCACCCTTGTTGACAAGACCCGAATGAACCATGTTTATGCAGCCATGTTCTATCCTTGCTGACAATTGCTGTGTTCTTTTTTCATAAGGTTCTTAATATAGATTCCAGAATACGTCATCTTATAACTCCTAATAATTTTAGGCACAAGAGTCTCAGAAATCTTCATTTTTGTCTTTCTCTGCTCTTCATACTATTTGTTTCAATGTCTCATGGGACTTGTAACATTACACTATAATTCTCACTGACCAGCTTGATTAAGGAAATAGACCTCACTGCTAATTCATTCTACCTTTCATGTTTCTTTGGTGGAGATGATCCAGTGTTGTACTGTTCAGCTGGGAAGGAAAATGAGGTACAAGTTGATTCCATAACTAATCTAAGGAGAAGAAACATGCTGAAATTTATTTTCATTTACATCCTGAAAAACATATGTCTTCCATGTTTGTGCCTTGGCAGTCTCCAGAATCTGAGCGAGTCAAGTCTTTGCCAAGTTGGTTGAATGTATTATGCTTTTGTGGTCAATCTGAGAATATTTTCTGCATAGGGACAACTTGCTCATCTGACAACTTGTACTTACCAAAAGTGAAATGTATCATCACGGCTGATTAAGTAGACATAAATTCTTAATTAAACATGCAGCCAACAGTGGCTCACCCACAATCAAATCATTCTGAAGACTTAAGACCAGATTTGTAAGAGCTTTCTGCTTTCAGTTAAGTTTTATAGTCAATAACCAGCTGCTCAAAATAACTTAGCATAATGGCTGCTATGCCTGTGGTGTAATAACCTGGCATGGAGTACATGGATTAACACAGTCCTGCTGTTAAAAAAAGGAAAAAAAGGAAAACTTGATCAAATGTGCCTACAACAATGCAGGTGGGCATGTCTAATTACTATTTAGCATCTATGTTTCAAGCTCTATCCAATCTATGCCAGAAGCAAAACTACCCAGTTATTACTCTGACCTATCAAGGGTCTCCATTATTCAGCAAATTAAAAACATAGATTCTCTATAACTTTCCCCAAATATGTGGCTTTTGGTATGTAACTTTGAGCAGATTGTGGGACCCTGGAGGCTTCTATCTTTGAATGCTGAGTAGTAGACCAGTGTCTCTTTGCCTGTTTGCCTGAAGGCTCCTCAAGATATTTGCCAAGAAATAATTCTCTTTGGCTTATAAACTCAAAGACATGGCAAAAATCAAAAGTCAGTTAGAGACTGTTCTGGTTCTTATTCAGTTTAGTCTACCAGTTATCCCTAATTATGGCATCCTCTGAATATGTGGATTTCAAACTCCCAAAATTCTCAGCAATAGTTTTAGTGGCTGAGAAATAGGTTCTGTTCTACATGTTGGAAAGATACTTTGATTCAGAAAAACTGACCTCTACAATATGGAATAGGCAAAAAAAATATTATGAGCTTAAGAAAATACGAGAATTACCTCCTCTCCCTCCCCCAGCAAATCCTGTTCAATTCTCATTCCCAAAGGACAACTAGAAAGGCCTACATTGGAGAGATGGGGGCAGAGGATAGACAGTGATTGCAGGAAGAATGGTAGACAAAATTACTGTGCACTCTTTTTAAGAAAGAGCAAGGCTCTTTTCTTGGTCTGTCAAATGATGTTGACCAAATCCAAGAAGAGGAAGGAAGGGAATCATCATCATCATGAGTTGATACCAAAGGATTATACCTGACAAGATTCCTGATAGGGTGTCCCAGATATAGCTACCATTTGAAATTCTAGATTTATAGCAGAATTAAAATACTTCAACGTGCCTAAGAAAATGCTAGAGAATAAATTAATTTAAAAAATGAAAATAGAAATGGCATGCTAATGTGACCTCACATTATGCTGATTATCAAGCTTATATTCAAAGAAATAGCCTACTTAATCCCCCCCCTCCAGTGTAATGCTTTTCAGTAGAATCAGCTTGCCTAATCAAGTCGGGTTTTGAAAAATCAAATAAATGAACTCACCCTTAATTTCTTTTCCAGCAGGTTATATTGTACTGACTATTAGCTAATTTATACCTATAACTTATTCATTGAAATGTAAAATTGAGAGCCTTGCTAACGCTTATTAGCTCTTAATTTTCCAATCCTTAAGCCAGTTATTTTCAGATAATTCCTCTGATGTCATTGCTTTGGAATAAGTTATTGGAAGATATTGGTCTAAAAAGATTTAAGGGAGAAATGTCCTACTAAAAGAAAACAAGGACATTTTTTTAGAAAAAGTTGAAAAGGCTGATGCATTTCTGCCATCTATTGGATGAAGCTGGTACTTAAAAAGTTCTGATTTTTCAGGGTTGTAAAAAAAGTGTATTACTTTCTAAAAGATTTTGATATTTGATTATGATGAAGAAATGAACTCACTATATAGTTATATATTGCCTTGCTAATTTCAGTCTTTTTTCCCCATATGTCCCTGCTTCCTGCAATTTGATAAGTAAACTGAATAGGCCAGGCCCCAAGAAACTATCAATTGCTTTTATGCTTCTTTTCTTTCCTGAGTGTGAATCCCTGTGACACACAGTGTACAGCAGATATGTAGGTCTAAATCATGGACTTAACTTGTGGCCTTCCCAACATCATAAGATTGACCTGCCAAAATAATTGAGGCTTAATTGAGGGGGCTTTTACTATCATTACTATCATTATTTTAATAATAAATGGAACAAAAAACCCACATTATTTTTAAATAGTATGGTATTTTTCCTCTTCATTTGTTTACCCGTATAACTTATAGTCCTTATATCCTCACCTTCTTCTAAAGTTCTCAACAATATTACCCATGCTAAAAGAAAAGAAAAAATGGTGGAATAGAAAATAACCCAAACACCCCCTACCCAAGAATAAAATAAAAAAGAATAGAATAAAGCAAAAAAAAAAAAGATTAAATAGTCACTGAATGAGAAAACTCAAAAAATGGGTTAACCCTGTATCTGTTACTTTCTTCTATTTTCTAACACCCACAAAGAAGGACAGCAAATCCAAATACTGATTTAATCATTTTTAGGCAATCCAAGGGGCAGGTTTCTAGACATTTTGCAAAATGTACTGCCATCAGATGGCAGGAGACTGTGAAAGCCATTCTGCATTTCATAGCTGCTGAAGATCAGCATAAAGTGCACACTGAAGTTTTGAGTAAGATGGATAATTTTTGTTCTCCGCGCCCACAGCTGCTAGGCTGGAAGCAACCATTCTTAATATGTTCATTGCTTCAGCACTATTGTGGCAAGATAAATGCCATGGCTTTCTTTCAAAAGGACTCTGAGTACAAGAAGGTTAATGGAAGGACTCATGGGAAGTGGGGGGGGGGAGGTTGGAATGAGACAATAATCTGGGATTACTGAAATGAACCTTGTAACTATGGAGCCTCTGGGAAACAAAGAGGTAGACTTTACATCTGTTAGCTCCTAAACCTTCTCCATAAATTGTTTGGATAATTAGGGGCTTAGATTCCATGAAAACAAAGGGAAAGATGTCATAATTACCCTTTCATATTTTCTTTTCTTGTCAATAGAGGAAAATGATCCCAGTAATTTGGTGCTAAAGAAGCCAGGACACATTAAGCATTGCTGTCCCTTTGGCTGAGCTTTGGGAATCACAAAAGGACGTCTGGAGGTGAACCTCAATACTGCAAGGGAATCATTCTGCATCCTGATGCTTGGAGCAATTAGCATTGCATTTCAAGGTCATTGCTGTAAAATGCTGTAAAAACACTAAAACGTCATGAAATGTGCCTCATTTGGAATCAATTGGGAGGCTTCAAAGTATTTGCCATTTTCCAGCTCCCCATTTTCAACCAATTATTATTTTTTTAAAAAAATACAGAAACAAAACATGAATGGCATGTGCTATTATGTGAATAGAGGCATTGCCTTTCCCAGTTTTTTTCCTTTCCTTTTCAGCCATTAGCAGTCCCCCCCCCCATATATTAATAATTAATATTTTCTGAATAAGGACTCTTATATACAAAACTCAATCAATGCACATTTTGAAGTCATGGAATTATCAATCTCTACTCACCCAAACATAAATACTTTAGGGTGTGGGGGGATGAATCCTAAAAATGGAAAATACCCTCAAATCATACTGTGTACTCAGTCACAGATCACAGAATGCTGGCGTGGTGTGGGAGGAATGAAAGAAGAAATTAAGAAGAAGGGGTTATCAGTCCTTTAAGATAATTCAGATAAGAAGCATCAATCAAGCACCACTACTTTGATTGTAAAGTTACATTAACAGAATCTTGCAAGTCTAAAAATACCCTTTCCCTACCTTAATTTTACTCTCCTCAAAACTAGGGAAGGCCCCTTCTATGAAGCTTTTTCTATCCCACACTTCCTTTGGACTCAGATTTCTCTTTTTAATATAGGCTGGGTCTTTCTCCTGTCTCCCAAGGTTATTCCTGCATCCCATTACAACTATCCCGAAAATAGCATTGGTGACTAGCTGGAAGCCCAAACACAGGAGCACTGACTATATTTGTTGCTGGCCCCACTAGCTTCATTAAATATAAGAAACAATATTAACACTCATGTATGATAACTAAAATATTGTTTTGTACCAGACTCAGAATTATTTGAAATATCTTCCACATCCATTAGTTGGATTCATAGCTGGCCCAGATGGATTCGTAGCTGGCTGACCGGCCGTACTCAGCATGTGGTCCTCAATGGAACCGCATCTACATGGAGGGAAGTGTGTAGTGGAGTGCCCCAGGGCTCTGTTCTGGGCCCAGTGCTCTTCAACATCTTCATCAACGATTTGGATGAGGGGATAGATGGGGAACTCATCAAATTTGCAGATGACACCAAGCTGGCAGGAATAGCCAACACTCCAGAAGACAGGCGTAAGATACAGGAGGATCTGGACAGACTTGAACACTGGGCGCTATCTAACAAAATGAAATTCAATGGTGAAAAAAGTAAGGTTCTACATTTAGGCAAGAAAAACCAAATGTATAGGTATAGTATAGGGGATACCTTGCTTAATAGTAGTAACTGTGAGAGGGATCTCAGAGTCCTGGTGGACAGTCACTTAAATATGAGCCAGCAGTGTGCTGCAGCTGCCAAAAAAGCCAACACAGTGCTAGGCTGCATTAACAGAGGGATAGAATCAAGATCACGTGAAGTATTAATACCACTTTACAATGCCTTGGTAAGGCCACACTTGGAATACTGCATCCAGTTTTGGTCACCACGATGTGAAAAAGATGTTGAGACTCTAGAAAGAGTACAGAGAAGAGCAATAAAGATGATTAGGGGACTGGAGGCTAAAACATATAAGGAACGGTTGCTGGAATTGGGTATGTCTAATTTAATGAAGAGAAGGACGAGGGGGGACATGATAGCAGTGTTCCAATATCTCAGGGGCTGCCACAAAGAAGAGGGAGTGAAGCTATTTTCCAAAGTGCCTGAAGGCAGGACAAGAAGCAACAGATGGAAACTAATCAAAGAGAAAAGCAACCTAGAACTAAGGAGAAACTTCCTGACAGTTAGAACAATTAACCAGTGGAACAACCTGCCTCCAAAAGCGGTGAATGCTCCAACACCGGAAGTTTTTAAGAAGAGACTGGACAGCCATTTTTCCTGCCTGAGCATATTATTATTATTGTTATTGTTATTGTTATTGTTATTGTTATTGTTATTGTTATTGTTATTGTTGTTGTTATTATTGTTGTTGTTGTTGTTGTTGTTGTTGTTGTTGTTGTTGTTGTTGTTATAAGATGCTGGCTAATATTTCCAACTTTACAGTCAGAGATGCTGCTGGCTGTTCTATTACTTGATTTAAGGAACTAAATTCAGCAGCAGCCATTTCTTGTGTCTCCACATTCTTACTTATGCTCCATGAATCTTTGAAAGGTTTCAATATCTGTGTCTGTGCACCTCAGTCCACCTTCTTTCAACTTTTAAGATAGGGAAAAACAAATCCCTCTTGTTTCCTTTTAGATCCTGTCAGGACCAAGATTGACATAGAACAATCTAGCCAAAGTTCACTTCTTTATATGCTTATACCTAATAAACAGAATCATGCCAGACTAAACCTTTACTGCTCTCACCCTAACATATACACTCTAAGGAGTGGCTATCCTAACTCTCTTCCTCTGTCTCCTGTCGAGCTCTGATTTGTGCTGCCTCTTCTCTCTCTCTCTCTCTCTCTCTCTCTCTCTCTCTCTCTCTCTCTCTCACACACACACACACACACACACACACTCTACCTTGGAATGTGCTCCCTCCTTCCTGGAAAACTTTGTCTTCACTGCAGTCCACCCCATCATCTCCCCCTTCATGGGCGTCATCCCTCACATGTTTTCTGTTTTGGAGAGATAGTTTTCTTCTTTTACTCATTACTCATACTTTTCTAGTCTGTGTATAGTGATTTACAACAAGCATAGGAGACAAATGTGTAGGCAGAGAGCAAGTAGATAGAGCATCTGCTCCTACTAGTAACTTCTCCTCTGATTCTGTGCAATTCAGTACTGGAAGTCAGTGGATTCAAAGAAGCAGCAGGAAATAAGAAGCTGCCTCTGAGGCTGGTGTTTCTCAGGCTAGGCACACAAGACACAAGTTCTCTTCTGGAAGCTTCTTCTGCTTCTTGTATTCTCTCCCACCTCCTCTCCTGCCTGTCATGTCTCTTGTGCCTCCTTCCTCCACCATCTCTGCACATCTAGAACAGGGAGAGTAAATTTGTGTCAACAGCAGAAACATTCTCCTTGTGATACCTCCTGTTTACCCCAAAACACTGTCTGGTACCCAAGGCAGCCATCATAGTTTGCCAGGCCAGCATTAATCCAGAAATGGTGCAAAGCCCTCCTATGGAACAATCTTCAGAAAAAGACTGCTTATATACTTTTGCAGCAAATTGTTAAAAATATATATACTGCTACAGAGTAACACACCATACTTAGATTATTAAATCATTTTGCAATTCTTTTAGAGTGGTGAATTTATTGGTGCCAGCCTTTTGGCACTTGTTTTCCAAATATGCTCTTTGGAACAATTAGTTGACGAAAGATAAATATGACCTATGTTCAGTGTACTTAAGAGACATTTTTCTTCTTATTGTGTCAACACATTATTCATTGCACACACACACACACACACACACCTACTTTGAAATGTGTGCTTCTTTAGCATCTCTTGTGTACATCCTTTTACAACTATTGTCAAAACAAAAAAGTATCTGCCTCACTAAGCAAGATCATTGTTTGCAGCTGAGCTTACTTTTCAATAAAGATGGTTTCAACTACAGCTGGAAATTCTATTTATTTTAATGTGGGCTCTCTTATTCCAGTCCATTTCACCCCATATTCTTCATAAAATGTCACAATAATCTAGGTTGTTTCACAACTCAGTACGGCCACTTTGCTGGCCCCAACTGCCAATTGGGGCACTTTGGGCAGAGATTAGATAATTTTCTTTCTATCCCCAACCTCCTTTTTCAGGGCAATTTTGTCAAGAAGGTGATTGTGCTGCAATTTCAGACGGGATAGACGAATACAGAGGTGGCCTTGAATAAAGTATTCAATAACTGCTAGGTAAACAATATACTGTTAACTTGCTCCTCAGTGACAGATTTTATGCAGTAAAGGGGGGAAAAATAGAAGCGTTAGGAAAACTAGGGACAACAGCCAGTAAAAGACAGATCTCAACTTCTGCATGAACAAAACAACAGCCCTTTTCCTCTTGTTTACAACTACTCTTAAATGCGAAATTAAAGTTAAAAATGGCCACTAGATGGTATCATACCTGCAAAATTGCAATCTATTACAAAGTAAAAGAGGAGTTAGCTTCAAAGTTTATTAATTCCAGGAAGAGGTATTTGTTGATTACCAATCTATGTGTCCAATCTCGGCTTTGCTATTTATTATATTTATAGGTTTGACATCACAAAGTAGCAAAGAGAGGGTTATTAGAGTATAAGTTACTTCATTTCCTCCAATTTACCTATAAAAAAATAATAAAACCACTTAAATGAATTGAATATGAAAAGTTTACTTTAGCTCTGGACAGAGCAATATATACTAAGTAAACTATATATGCTTCCTTATGAATTATCATGAATTTCCTAAAGATTCCACAAATATTTGGCAAAACTTTGAATACAATAGCATTATTTATCCAGTGATTATCTCTCAATCCAATAATTAATTTTTAGAAATATCAGACGTACTGCCAATATCTGATGATATTCTATAGCTGCATCCAATAGTAGTCAGGACTGTCATATATATGACATTCCATAATCATCATTTGATAGCAGATATAACCATGTCAATGGACACTGAGCACTATTCTATTTAATATTCTATTAAAATTGAACAGTTCTATTGTTTTCTGTGTGCATGATATTTATTTATATTTGCATTTTTCAAAAATATGCTTATTTATATACATATATGTTAAAGAACCAATCACTCTAGGTGCTTTACATAACAAAAAGCCAGAATAAAAAAAGAGAAACATGATATACCTACAGGAAAAAAGCACCTCATACAGAACAGAAAAAAATCTTACAAGGGCTTGCTAATTACCTATTCTCCAAGGTCAGAGATAATATCCAGGGCTTCAGTACCTTTTAGTATATCCTCAGAGTTGGGAATGTTAAGGTTCTATGAAGGAATACTATTTCAGAGGGCAGGAGAAGGTACACCCCCATGACAGATGACTATGATTAATTGTGGTGACCCAAAGGTCTTGCAGCTGCCATAAAAGCCAATGCAGTCCTAGGCTACATCAACAGAGGATAGTAACAAGATCATGTGAAGCATTAGTACTGTTTTAAACTGCACTGGTAAGATATCGCTTAGAATACTGCATCCAGTTTGGGTCACCACAATACAAAAAAAGATGTTGAGATTCTAGAAAAAAGTGCGTAGAAGAGCAACAAAGATGCTTAGGGGGCTGGAGACTAAAACATATGATGAACAGAACTGGTATGTTCTAGCCTAACAAAGAGAAGGACTAGGGATGACATGGTAATAGTCTTCCAATAGTTGAAGGACTGTCACAGAGAAGAGGGGGTTAACCTATTCTCCAAAGGGAAAGACAAGAAGTAATGGATGGAAGATTATCAAAGAGAGATGCAACCTAGAATTAAGGAGAAATTTCTTGTCAATGAGAACAATAAATCAGTGGAATAGCTTGCCTCCAGAATTGTGGATGCTGAACATTTTTAAGAAGAGATTGGACAGCCATTTGTTTGGAATGGTATAGGGTCTTCTGCTTGAGCAGGGGGTAGAAGATCTTCAAGGTCTTTTTCAAGTCTGTTATTCTATAATTTTGTAATTCTACTAAATTTTGGGAATCCTTAATTTGGATTTGGAAATTTCTCAAAAATGATTCATAAAAATTTACTCTTTACAGCGGCCAGCAGTTCAACAGAATGTTCTGCTGAGAACCAGCAACTGTTCTGTTGGAATGGTTATTGCTGACTGCTGACAATAAACTGTAACCTAGTAGCTTAATGCACAAATTTATGGTTGAACTTGAAGGGTAGCTATTTCTATGATAGAAGATGAGCAATAGGAGGATCATTTGACCCTTCTGTGTACTGATGTTTTTTAAAACTCTGTATAAATGCATCCTAATTGTATTTTTCTTTTCAAGGTGATATAATAGCACTAGTACTGTAGAAAGCTAGAACTTTCTACAGAACTAGAAAGATAAATGTGATTATCTGCAAATATCCTGAGGAGATACACAAAGAGAAAGTTAAGAACAATTCAAAAGTGAAGCATTGTCCAAGAAGAATAATGGTTTGGAAGAATGGAGAACAATATTTTCATCTAATGAGAGGACATTAATGTTTCCCATATCTTAATGTGATTGCCAGCTTGCTCTAGTTTGTTCAATACCAGAGCTTATGCTTTAGCACTTCTTCATGAAAACCATGGCAATTTTCTGTGTTCTGGATGTCTTCAGAAGCCATGAACAAAGAACTTTTAACAAGGCAATCTGATTTATTAAAGTAGTCTGACAATGTAACTTTTACCAAGTCAATTAGCAAATTGCTTTCAGTAGATGAACCAATTTGCACTGAATATGCTTGGAAGATATGGAGGAGGAATAAAAATTTGGATATTAACATGAAAATGAAGCCATTTAATTAGCAAAGCGATGGGGAAGAAGGGGAAGGCCCCCTTTTCATGATCTGAGCAAAACAGGTGCCTTAGTAAAAAGATTGCTAATGAAGCAGGCTTTCTCCAAGACAATTTGCATAGCATTAGCCTTGCAGATCTTGCTCATCATTTTAACCTATAAGAGGTGGAAGAGTTCATGTTGCTTTGAGAAATTGACAGTTGCTTTAAAAGCATCCAAGGGATCTAAATGGGGGAGAGAGAACTTTCATAAATTGTTATCAACTTCTTCAGAGTGATTGGAAATATTTAGAAATATTTCCCATTCATCATTGCTCTATCCAAGGTGAAACTTATGTTACATTAAAAGGAAAGCATGTCTTTATGCTATATTTGATACTGGAACAATAGTTATTCAGGGTGGAATCAAGTTAGGCTTAGTGAGTGGAATATATGAAATAAACCACTATTAGATAAGACCAAAGCGACTATATGTATATAAAGCTTCCTGTGGTGTCTATCAGCATCTCTATAATACAACCTTAAAATTATTCATTGTCTGCTGTGGAACTTCAAAGGACTTACCTCTGCTCCCAATTACATGAGAAATGAGGCAGCAGTATCTTAAAGATGTGCAGGTTTATCTCTATCTCTACCATCTTTATAATCTCTGTTATTGTAATGCAGCTGTAGGAATGTGAGCTTGACTGGGACAGTGACTATGAAAGGAGTTGCAAAAAAAAATAGAGGTTCTTTGGAAGCATTAATATTGCTTCTGAATTGAAAGGGCTCTGCTTGCAAAGCTGTACAGTGCTGGCTGATCTTGACACTTGGGATCATGTTTTTTTTACTTTCAGATTTGCAAGGTCAACGTTTATTTCACTTGCATCGGACTACAAAGCAGCATTGCAATGTTCCAAAATGGGTAAATACAATTTTAGATGGCATTATGAAATTAGTGTTCCAAATCATGGGAAGGAATAGTTTTATTTTATACCATCGTGACTGATCTGCATTTTGAATATTATATCCAGTTCCGGGGTCCAGGACTGTGTTTTAAGAAGGATTCAGAGGAATCCTCCCTGAGAAAGGAAGACTTTGGGGGGTGGAAAATAAATGGCACTCTTCCAGTAACTGAAGGACTGACTCACAAAAGAAGGTCAAGGCTTGTTCTTTAACATTCCAGAGTGCAGGATGTTGAATAAAGGCTGATTCCATTTGAAGGTCAGAAAAAAACCAACCTTCCTAACAATAAGAATTCAGCAGTGGAACCAATCCTTCAAAGAATGGTTCCTTTATTGGATGTGTTGAATTTAGAAGAAGAATGCTGGAGAGCCATCTGTCATAGATTGTGTAATTTGGATTCCTGGCCCGGACAGGGGATTTAACCCCATGGCCTAAGCAGCCCTTTCCTGCTTAGTGATTCTGTGCTTTTATGACTCAATCTTCCCACTGTTCTGGAAAGGAAGAACAGAAAGGGGTGCAGCTTGACAAATGACAGCTCTAGATTCTAACGACAAAAAGACTTTTTACCAGAGTTTTGCAATTACATTGCTTCAAGGAGGGTGCTGAAGAAACATAGCCCGGATTTTTGCAAGTTGGTTCTTTCAGAAGCAGCTATCTTTAAAGATTCTACAGAGGTAGAGATTCTACATTTTTTGTTTGTCTTTTTATTGCAACTAAAATGTCTTTTCATTGCAACTCTGGACCATGTTGTTCTAAAAGTACCTAACAGACATTGCTCTTAAAAACATTTGCTGTTGTTTGCCTTGTTTCGATCTTGCATCCTAGTTATTACTATGGCCTTTCCCAATGCAGTAATTTATTGGATCTGAATCCCTGTGATGGGTCTGTGTTTGTCTCTTTGATGTGTGTTCATTGTGTGACTGTACATCTCATACACGTACACACAGTATGCATGTGTTATCATAAAATGTCCATCCCTCTTGCCTCCTCCAACCGGGATGTTCCAAAGACTAACAAGATATTCTATCCACAACCCTAGTGTTGAAATAACAATAAAGCACATGATTAAAAATCAGCAACACTACATTAAGCAAAAAGTAGCATAGAAGGGGGGGGGAGGAATTAACAGCATCAACAGCTCAAAGAATGAAATTCTGCCCACAATGCATTCTGTCCTGTGGGAACACCAGGGGATGAAATGACCAGAACTGGAACAAATAAAGTCAGGAAGAATCACATAGCCTTGATTTGGAAGGAACATCAGTACTGTAATCAGTACTCCAGAAGCAATAATTTAAGAGAAGACATGAAGAGTTTACAGTGTCTTGGGGGGTCTGACTTTTTGTTTCTTAAGAACAATTTAGCTTGTCTATTCAGAAATACCATGAGGACAACCTGCTCCCCTGTCTGCATGTGAGATCTTAAGAAGAGTCAGTAAGATCATCATAGCTGTCCAAAATATATCTCATGAATCATATTAATTTTAACTTGTCTATATTTCTAAAACTGCACAATGGCATATTTTGAAACTTCTGAAGATTGTTCCCAGCAAACCACTTTCTGCCCCCCCCTTAATCTTTCCTCCTCCAAACTTTACTGATTTATGTGGTAATTTTGTGGTTCAATTTATCTGAACAGGAGAATTAACTTGTCAATGTGTTGATTTCTTTTCTTATTCTAATGATCTAGCATGTCTCCAAACATTTTAGCATACATTTTAAAGTTCTTCTTTTCCATCTTTTCCTTGTCTATTGCAAATCATGAATTTATTCCTTTATATTTTTTAACAAACAAAATAATTAGCAACCCTATTTTGTCCCATGGAAGGAAGTTCTATTTATTGTCAGTCACAATCCTATGTTATAAATATATTTATGTGTGAACTTCATACTTGTTCAAATACATTGGGCCTGTAAATCCTACCATTACATTTAACTGGAACAAGTGTTTTCTGTTCCTGCTTTGAGTGGATCCTCTGAAACTTCCTCTTGTTTCCTTTTTTATTACTGTCTTTATTACTCCCGGATTTTACATACTCCATAAAACAGAATGGAGCTGACCTGATTTGTCATCACCAATTTGTTTTGCAGGTGCCTTACTTTTCAGCAACACAGCCATCTCAATGATGTTTGAGTAGAAGCAGATCAGGAGTGTTCCCATAAACACTTATTTTATTGAAATGGCAAACCAAGAAACCAGAGAAGAACACACATACAGTGATAAATCAAGCCTAGGAAATCACACTGAAACCTAATGCCACCAGAGTTATAATTCATCAGGAAAATGAACATTGCGCAGTGTGCAATTCTTTTTTCTTGAGCTGAGCATTGCACCTGTCTTTGAACAGCATATTCAAAGCTGCTCTGAGAAATGAGGCAAAAGTAGTAGATGTAAATTAAATGCTCTGTGTAATGAATCTAATTATTCAAAGGCTAAATGTTCACGCATACATGCAGTTAATATGTTTTCCATTCCCCTAGATTTCATTCTTTCCCAAGTTTCAAATAAATTAAGAAATCTATAAACAGCCTCCTCCTATCACTACCCTTTCCTCCTCCACCACATTGGGATGAATGACACAACAAAGAACCTGAGTACAATAGTGAGAGATTACAAACAACTAGGCAATAAAGTTAAGAAGCTAGGAGCACAAGTAGTGTTCTCATCTGTACTCCCAACAAAAGGCCAACACCCATTGAGGAAAAAAAGAATTCTAGAAATAAACCATTGGCTAAAGGGTTGGTGTCGCCAAGAAAACTTTGATTTCCTGGATCGTGGACTGCATTTCCTACGCGAAGGACTCCTGGCAAGGGATGGTTTGCACCTCACAAAAACAGGGGAAAATGTACTTGGAAAAAGACTGGCCCAACTCATCAGGAGGGCTTTAAATTAAAATTGAGGGGGGAGAGTGACCAATCATTAGAATCTCTAGAATCCAAAACCAATCATAAATCCCAAGAAAACAAATCAAACAATGAGGTAGGCCAGGGGTAGGCAACCTTGGCTCTTTTCTGACTTGTGGACTTCAACTCCCAGAATTCCTGAGCCAGCATGGCTGGCTCAGGAATTCTGGGAGTTGAAGTCCACGAGACATAAAAGAGCTAAGGTTGCCTACCCCTGAGGTAGGCAGAGATGAGAAAAAACAAAAACCCAAACAACAATCAGGAGATGCAGGAAACATGCCCACGAACAGGCATAAAAGTCTTAAATGCTTATATACAAATGCTCAAAGCTTGGGGAACAAACAGGGTGAACTAGAAGCAATAGTACACGAGGGAGGGTATGACATAGTTGGCATTACAGAAACCTGGTGGGACGAAACCCATGAATGGAATGGATTGATGGATGGATACAAATTGTTCAAAAGAAACAGGTCTACAAAAAGAGGAAGGGGAGTTGCACTATATGTAAGAGAACACTACATATCTACAGAAATGCACATGACAAAGATAAAATCTCTCCAGAATGTATAGGGGTCAATATAAAAGAGGAAAAAAGTGACATTACAATAGGTGTATATTACAGGCCACCCAATCAATCAGAAGAAATAGATGAACTCTTTGCCAACCAGCTAACAAATGTATGTAGGAAACATACCACAGTAGTAATGGGAGACTTCAACTATCTGGAACTATCTGGACAAACTCTGCAGCGAGTGGGAGATCAAACAGATTCCTAACCAACCTAGCCAACAACTTTGTCATTCAAAAGGTGGAGGAGGGAATTAAACATAAAGCCATACTGGACTTCATTCTAGCTAATAGAGAAGAAGTGATAAGTTGGGCAAAAGTGACCATGTCATACTGGAATTTAATATAACGCAAACACTAGCAACAGAAAACAATCCAACCAGTGTCTTGAACTTCAAAAGAGCTGATTTTAACAAACTCAGAGAGAACCTAGGAAAGATCCCATGGATGAAAATCCTAAAGGGGAAAACAACCCAAGAAGTGTGGGAAACTCTGAAAAATGTGATCATAAAAGCCCAGACCAGCACAATACCACTGAAAAAGAAAAACAAGAAATTCAAGAAGAAACCAGCATGGCTGCACAAAGATCTCTCTGACAAACTGAAAGACAAAAAGGACAAATACAAAAAATGGAAAGAGGGGCACATAACTAAGACCAGTTATCAGCAGACAAAGATGAAGTCAGGAAAGCAAAGGCTCAGAACGAAAAAAGACTTGCAACAGAAATCAAGGACAATAAAAAAAGTTTCTTCCAACATATTAACAACAAGAAAAAAGTCAAGGTAACTGTAGGTCCAATAAAGAGAGAAGATGGCAAGGAAATAACAGGCAACAGAGAGAAAGCAGAACTGCTTAACTCATCCTTTGCATCAGTCTTCACACAAAAAGAAACTATAGCCCAATATACCAAAAAAACTACTGCAAAAGACAAATTAGAAACAAAAATTAAAATAAGCAAGAAAATTGTAAGAGGACACCTTTCTATTCTATTCTATTCTATTCTATTCTATTCTATTCTATTCTATTCTATTCTATTCTATTCTATTCTATTCTATTCTATTCTATTCTATTCTATTCTATTCTATTCTCATAAGCATGCCCTCTTGTACATGCAAAGAACCAGGTCTCATGGAACAAAGAGTCAATATATGAAATCAGGAAAGGATAGCATTATTGGACAGGTGTGTTGCTGATGGATAGTAGATACTAGGAAGAAAAAGGGAGCCTTCTATGATTTCCTGGAGGGTCATATGTTGGCTCCTAACTATGCATTTTGGCCTTAGACAGCAGTTACTATCTAAACTAAACACTGTTAATATTTGAATAATAAAATTAGCGATAGACAAGCAGGTGGGGAGATGTTTAATTAACTGGAAGATTTTGTGCTGAGAAAATATGATACAGAAGAGAATATAGTGTGTGCTATTTCTGACGGAACACTTGGCTGCTGCTTCTAATCTAGAATGTATAATGGTTGAGGGTTAAATAAAGGACGGAAACTTTCTGGGATCCAATTCAGCTGCCTGGTATGCATGACTGGACTAAAGTTTTAAAAATCTCTTGTCTCTCTTGGCCCTGTTAAGCAATAAACCCCAGTCTTATTGATAGACAAGGTCACAGCAAGGTTCACGATGATAAAACTTTTCTCCCTCTGCAGTCTGACAGAGCACCAGTCTACGATCAATCGCTTTCCCATCTATCTCAATAAAACTAAAGTCTGTCACTCTGTTTTTGATTTATTGGCCAGACAGCTTCTTTTCACTTGATTGGCACTTCAATCTCTTTATCATTGTACTTGTGGAGTTATAGCAAAGTCTAAGAAGGCTTTGTGATTAACCTTTTCATCAAGTAATTTAAAAGAAAGAAGAAAATTGCTGGTAATTAGCTGTATTGAAGGTATGCTGACCCAAACAACTCAGATAAATGTACTTTACAAATTTTTAAGATGGTGATTCTTTTTTTAAAAATAAAAACCATCAGAACTGCTTAAAATGTTTATTTTAATTGCTCATTATTTTAGTTCTGGCTTTTCCATAAAATGACCCCTGTGTTACAGTCTTAGATAAGGAAATTGGAATGTATTATTTACCTTGGGCCTCTTGACCTAATTATTTTAATCTTTGTATGCTACTATATATATATATATATATGCAGGTCTTGGCGTATTCGGGTCTTTTCCCATGTAAGATTGAGAGTGTCTTGGCGACGTTTCGACGAGGTCCCACTCGCCATCTTCAGGCTGGTGTCTTCGGCTTCGTGCTTGTGTGAGCAAAGCGTGATCGGAGCTGCCGTCCTTCTATAAATACCAACCCGCTTACAGCTACGTCAGCTAATTTGTTTACATCAATTCCATCTTCCAATCAAGATGTAACAACACAGCCAACCAACCTGCTTACAGCTACAAAGCCAACATGCCACACACCCCTCCAGTATTTATATATATATATATATATATAAATACTGGAGGGGTGTGTGGCATGTTGGCTTTGTAGCTGTAAGCAGGTTGGTTGGCTGTGTCGTTACATCTTGATTGGAAGATGGAATTGATGTAAACAAATTAGCTGACGTAGCTGTAAGCGGGTTGGTATTTATATATATATATATATATATATATATATATATATATATATATATATACACTTTCCCCAAACAATATTTTGATAGGACTTTTTTGTTGTTGTTAGCTGCACATTCTTGTTACCCATGGCACACATGAATGGATAGAGTAAGGTAATTTGAGTCTGTATTGCTGCCTTCCAAGATTTGGATGGTCGTGAATCTTACTGCAAAGCAGAATTGTAACATTTAGGCTTTGTAAAGCTTTGTTTTTCCAACTACTGACATCTCTGTAAAGACCCAAGCAATTTGGATCTTTGTGTCTTTGTATTTGAAAGATCACTTTTTGGCACGTCTAATACTCATCAAGAAAACTTTTTAGGTGTTTTCAAAGACCTGTCAAAGTGACACAGAGCAACTGAGGTGAGCTAAATGATCACTAATCCTCAAGGAAGCAAAAAGTATTGTCGTCATAGTGCAAAGCACCACGTCTGCTCTGAGGTGAACAATGGCCATCTGGCACAGACTTTCTGATAATGTTTTTGTCTTATGTTTCTCAGCTGTTCTCCCACATGGCCATCATCATACACTGAAGCAAAAGCACCAAATAAACATCTGATTGCTTCTAATAGAAAGAATGGTTAAAAGTGGAAACAATTTCCCAGAGAGATGGTAGGCTGTCCTTTTTACTTGTAGATGAGATCAACTTGTATATTATGGTAGTTGTGATCCTTACAGTGATTAGGATCCTAAATTCAGAAGCCAAACTGGCACTTTCAAACTCAGGGTCTCTGCTTCTAGAAACCACCAAAAGTCCAACAGAAAAAGAAACACTTTGAGCCGATGCATTTTTGCATTTTAACAATTGAATTCTTAGTACCATTATGATCACAGAGACATGGCCATTAGTCCTGAGAGCCAGCTATAGCAGCATACAATAGATTTAGGCATGGTCCTATTCATATTTACCTGATAGTAAATCTTATTAAGTTCAGTGAAACTTAACTCATGTGTTGACATGAATTGTGATTATCACAGTAGATAATGATGATCAGCTAAAATTAGAGCCCAATTTGCAAGGGTCACACAGCAGATCAATGGTAATGGGGGACAAAGGAGATGGAGGCAGGTTTTTTCAAGCTGAAAGAAAAGATGAAGAAACATATACCTATCATTTGGATCTGTTTCATGCTTCTGTCAAAAGGGATTAAATTTTGAGAAAATTGACATAAAGAGAAAGAAAACTAAGAAAAGGTGATATTATCCAATCCTTCCCTTCCCTTTCTTCCCCTTCCCTCCCCTCCCTTGCCCTCCCCTCCAATCCTCTCCAGCATTTGATATGCCTTTTATGGGAGTATAACAGTGAATTATAGAGCTGTTTGATACATCACAATTTGTGTTTGAATTGTTGAATATTGGCTTTCAAAAGTTATACGTAACCATAACATATTTTGAGAAAGTGACCTATAAATTAATTAAATTAGTTAGTTAATTAATTAGTGCTCCTCCATTAATAAATTTCCCAAATATGGAGCTGTACCTTATATTTGCAGGGAGTTTGTGGTGATTGTAAAAAGGGATGAATTGATTTTTCCCTCCAACTTAGGTCATGACATCATAAAGTTAAGTTTATCACTTGCACTAAATAACAGAGGTCATTAGGATGGAGTCTGTGCTAATTAACCAGTGGCACACTTTTTCAATATCTCTCTTAAAAAGCTGGTACACAATATGTTACCCCCCCCCCCAAAAAACAACAACACCTCAGCTATGTGTAAACCATTTTGGAATGAATGTAGAGTCTGCTAACAGGAATGACACTGTGGAAAAAGATGGCCAGCATCCTTAAATCAGAGCTATTTGTTTTTTAAAGGCAATGATAAAATAAGGTTTTTCTCTATCTCTGTCTATATCTCTATTATCTCTATATCTTCTTCAACTGCTAGCTACCCAAGAGGGGACAATGAAGTAAATTTAAAACTATTTAATACTTGGAGTACAGTGCTCTTTATTTTAATTCTGGTCATTGGGGCAGGGGAGAAGCAGAACTGAAACGGTTGATCTTTTTGGGGGGGGAGGGGGAAGGAAGGTCAAAGTAACAGAGTTAAGTTGCCAGAGGTTTCACAGGCCTGTTTCATTTACTGGCTTTTTTCATGCCACTCATTTAATTGAATCAAGGTCACTTTAATGAGCTGTATGAAAAGCATAATCCAGTTCATTAGGACAGGGGCTGGGAATATTTTAATGCCCATGGTCGGTTTCCTCCCACTCCAAATAATCATATTGAGACGGAAGGAAATTGGAGATAAACCTTACCAGATAAGCAGCTGCTTCTTTGCATTTATACAGACCTCGCATTAAATTTAGATCAAAAAAAGCAGTTGCTCTTTAATCTGAAGATAATTTATTAACACTTGGAACACATAAAAAGATAATAAGGAAATCAAAGGATCTCATTTTATTTCCCCCTCCTCCTCCTTTCACCCAGTATGCACTTCATGCTAATTAAATATTATAAGCAATAAAATAGGGGCCTGATCATCCTCTACAGTGATGACACCAAGACTGGCAACTGCCCAGTTTCTCAGTGGCTGTGATCCGATAAGCTGAAAGGTGTGTTTAAAAATGAATGAAGCAATGTAAAAACACTAAAATTTGGGATTGATTTTAATATAGCTATTTTAAAGCAACAACCTTTGCTATATTCTTCCTTAAAGCTGGGGTCTTCAATCTTTTGGAGCATGCAAATCCGTTTTGTTTGTTGGGGAAGCTCTCACAAAATTATGATTGTAGAGATTGTGCCAAATCAGATAGTATTGTTTCCCAGAAGTCAAACTGGTGAGGTTACTTCTTGCTTCCCCCTTTGATATTTTCTATTACCACAATTTATACTTTTCTAGCATATGGGTTAACTTCTAAATAGTGGCTGAATTCAGTCACATTTTTTCATTTTTGAGAATGACTTTGGGAGTAAATGTAGGATCCCAAAAGTTAGAAATAAATATGATGTTGCAGATGTCAGCATGCCAGCATCCTGTTAATTCATTTAATTTTATTTTAAGAAAATCAGGTGGCACTGTATTGGACCTTGGACACCCAAACATTGTAAATATGATGTTAACTGGAAAAACAGGAACAGGTATACCTCAGCTGATGATGCAATTAAAAATTTAGCCCATCTAGTGTGCGTGTATAGTATCTTCAACCATAATTAGCTCATTTCAAAAACATAATTATGGTTTCCCAGTAAGGAGTGGACCAGATGTGTTAGCGCTACAGATCTTAACATTCCCAATCTGTACTACTTCAGAACCACCCATCCTAAAACAACTCTGGATTGACCACAGCAATAAAAAGATTTGGCTCACAAGCCTCATTATCTAAGATCTAGGACCAATCCAATCCGTTGCAGGGCCAATGCTGGAAGCATGATAGAGAATGCTCTAAGTCTAAGACTATTGGTGATATATTAGTGATAATGATAATAGTGATAATTAAATTAGTTAAGGGTTTTCTGAGAAATAAGACACAGAAGATGAAGAGGAGCTTGGAGGGGGGTGGGGTTGTTAGAATGGGTGGTAGTGAGAAGGAAAGAAATAATCTGTTCCAAATGAGAGGCAGAAAAACTTGACCTGCTGTTTTTTAAATGTGAGGTGTGTCTATAGACTTTCCTTATCCATGACAGAGCAGAGCTGGCTGGTATTACTGTGACCTGTGTGAATGCAGAAGGAAGGGATTCCCCTCTTAGGAACATGCCCATCTGAGCATTTGGGGTTAGCCATGAGCCCATAGTAGGGGAAGAGACACAATTGTATGGGAGACTATGCAGGTGACTGGAGGTATTGTTCCACAGATAGGAAGCTTAGTTCCTAAAATTTGGGCTTGAGGAAAAAGTTGGTTCAGAATGTGGCAGCTCAGTTAGTTCTGGATGCAATTCATTTCACTCATAAAACACAGCTACTTGAGACAGAGCTGCATTGGTGCTTCCTCCATCCATCTTTCTGAGTCTGCATTGGGGTTAAAAATCTCTGCAGCACATCCCTCTGACAACTCTGCACTTTATTAGGTATGTTTACATAGGGACATGAATTAACAAAGCGTGATAGATACTCATTTGAAATAAACACGATCTCTTCAGTCTGTTAAGCACTGTGTCCTTTGTTGATCATTCAGAGCCATATGGCGAAACACTGGTCTTCACTGCCCTCCATCCTCTGACTGGTTTGCTGCTGTGAAGAATAACCTGGAGACTTAGACTTTATTTATTTTTTTGTTTAACAAAAGCAAATAAATCTAGAATCACTTCATTTTTGATTAACTTTGTAAAACTGGTCCTAAGAGGCTGGTATGAGGTGCACTGGAAAATTAATCCTTTGTACGGTGCTTAGGAAGACATCTGTGTTTATTTCTCAACAGGCTTCTCTGTATGTGATATGTACACAAATAGGATTTCCCCAAAGAGTCATATAATTAACTCTAACTAGAGCCCTCAGTTAACATCAAACCCTTTTTGCTATTTCTTTCTTAAGAGCTGCTCTTTTCCTTCGTTTGGCTTGCTTCTGCTCTCACTTAGGTTGGCATCTTAAACACTTTTAAATGGCATTAGATTCCATTGAAGAATAGGACTCAATTTTGAGTAGCTATAAGAGATTAACAGCACAATCCTATACACATATGTATATACATACATATTTGTCCTTTATAACACTAAAAATGCGAATCCTGGGAATACACATATTAATAAAATTTACAAGAAAAAGCGAACACCAGGATAAAAGTAAACAAGACTATTTAATATAAACAAGCCTGTAAATAAAAGAGCACTAAGCTTTCGTCGGCCAGACTGCCGACGTCGTCAGAGTTGGAATAGAAGGCGATCTGGGAGCTGGCCTATATAGCCGCCTGCCTCTGCGCCCGGCTGCTCGAGCGCGTCATCGGCCCATTGGTTGTATTAGTCCGCAATGCGCTGAGTTGATCCGCCCCTGGCAATCTGCCAGTGGTCCCGATGGTTGCCTTCCGATCCTCCTTCGCTTTTCTAGCGTTCGTACGGGTGCTCAGAGGGTGGCTGTCCAGCTGCCTTTGCTCCTTATCTACATATCTACATATACATTCAGTATCCTCTGTGGTGCCATTGTGCCTTGGACCCAAAGTTATAATCTTCTCTCCTTTAGAAACAGAAGGGGTCATATTTAGCATTTCTTCTTCCAGGGGTTTTTTTTTTCAGATCACAGCAATCTTGTGGGATAGGTTGGCTGGGAGAGAACGAGTTTTCATGCCTGACTTTACTTGAATTGCTCAAGTTCAAGTCCAATATGTTAACCACTATGGCATTAGGAGACAAGGCAGGTAACTATATCTTGACATTGCACTTCATCATTGGAGGTAAGTTAGTGGTGGTGGAAGTGATATTAAAAATGTTCTAGTTTCTCAGATGTGCTGGAATCCAAGAATGCACTATCTGCAGAACTCCTAGAGGATGACCACTTGATATAATGGTCCAGAATTAAATCTAGGGTTGCCTCCCCTTTGATTGGTATTTTTGCTCAAGGGTTAAACCCTAACTTTCTTCACCCATTTATTTTAATGGACTGCTCACATCTTTTTCTTGCACTGGCTGGTGGGTTGCATCTGTCCTGTGTTTATCAAATAGTCACACCCGGCCCCAGGCTCCTCACTTCCACCTTGCCAGAAACGTACATCCCAGAAAATTGTATCTATCTACCTCTATAGATTCAAAGGTAAGAATTGTGCAGGCAATGTTTTCTGCAGTAATACTCTATGGAATTGAAAGCTGAATGTTGAAGAAACAAGATAGGAAGAATATTAATGCTTTTAAATTTTGATATTAGGGAGAGCTTTTGAAAATGCAATCAGTAGCCAAGAAAAGAAACAAATGGGATCACCAAACAAATCAATTAACAAATAAAGAATTTTCACTTGAAGCACAAAATAACTAGACACAAAATCATATTTTGGATACATTACGCAAAGATCTAGCTCTCTGGGGTAGTGTATGATGCAGGGAAAGGTAAGAGGAAAGAGAAGAAAAGACAATTGGGAGCAAGGTAGATAGAGTTAGTTAGGGTGGCCCTGAGCACATGGTTGGAACACAAGATCAGGTTGTAGAGAGATCATCCTGGGAAAGATCTATTTGTGTGGTTGATAAGCATTAACACCAACTTGATTGCACTTAATCAATCAATGGGTTCTGCAAAATATATTTATTCACAGCAAGGAGCTCTAAAGAGATGTATGTCACTTGGAATGCAGCAGTCTACTATTTAGAAAACAAATTTCCTTCCTTCCTTCCTTCCTTCCTTCCTTCCTTCCTTCCTTCCTTCCTTCCTTCCTTCCTTCCTTCCTTCCTTCCCTCCCATTTTTAAATTTTATTTTTTTAAAGTTAAAGTAACTCTGTGTCTGTCTGTCTGTCTGTCTGTCTGTCTATCTATCTAATCTTCTTTAGATCTGAAATGTTTCTTGGGCGAGCCTCTAAATATTTTTTTCTCAAAATTCAAGTGCTCAGTTTAAACTGCATGTAAAAAAAGAAGAAAGAGAGAAAGAAATCTACTTTATTGGTCCTTTGGAGCTGCAGACAGACAGACAAACACAATGGAGGAATAACTTCTGATGTTTCGTACTTGATGAATATTCAAGTACTCAAGGACAAATCTAAGAAAGACTTCTCCCTTGCTAAGTGTAACATTCTTCTACCCATTCCTTAAATAAATAGATTCACCTGCAAGCTCTTCAGATAATCAAGCATAACTTAACTTCTCACAATCTCAAGGAAAAAATATTTTCTTTTCTTAGTTGCTTGTCATGAAATGACCCTTGAAGAATCTGTGAAAAGAACCCTTCCTGAAGTTCTTAAAATACATTGAAGAACACACTTGTAAATCTTGAATTACTTGAATTACGTAGCTAGCACAGTGAATCACATTGACTTGTGTGAACACCAATTTAAAGAAGAAAGACATTTCCCAGAATTGAGTTAATTTTCATTTATCAAAGTGTGTGATCTTTTCAAGCACCTGGTCTCTTCTTCCAGACTCTGCATTAGCTTTATGAATGTTCTGTAATTTGTATTTGTTTGCAAGATACTTCACAGATACTTGATTCCCAGTTAGTTTATCAAAGGAGTTCAAAGCTGCTGAAAGCATATGTGCTGGATCATTATTGCTTGTTATAATTACTTTTGAAAAAGAAGTGGATCCTGAACTGAATTTCTGTGTGGGATATGAGAGCAAGAGAAAGGAAGCCAGGAAAATGTGTGGGCAAGGATGCCTTGAGTACCAAGAAGAGAAAAAAGGCCATGAATAGCTTAGAAATGGAATTTAAGATCCTGGTTTATGATTCTCATACTTTGTACCATTGGTTATACCCGCTCATGCCAGAGCAAGTTATACTCCAATAAGATCAGGGTACCCCGAATGGGAAGGCAATTTGATGGCAACAACCAAAATCTTGCAGTGGATATATGATGTCATATGAATAGTGAGGCAGTGATTTTCCATGATTTGAGACCATGACCAAGGCTTTGCTGGAAGGTGACTATTAAAAGAGTCATTAAATGGCAGAGATAAGTAAGCTTATCTAGAGTGAATCACAACTAGGCAAGGAATAAACATCTACAGTGACGTCTGCTGAACTACTGGTCCTTTGGTTCCACATTTCTTTATTTTTAGAAGGTATTTTCTCTTGCTCTTTGCTTTGCAATCCATTACCAGACTTGAATCTTTTGAACAAAAATTCAGTAATGTTAGAGGATAATGGTCATCGCTGAGATAATATGAGTATTATTATAGTGAATTTTATAATTTAGCATTGAATGTCTAACATGGTTCCAGAAAGCATATAAAGACACACAATGATCCTTCTCACATGTTGTCATTGTTATTTATATTCTGGGGAGAAAAATGTGGATTGAAAAGATGAGAAATGAATTGCCGTGCTGAAAATCTACAAAGCCAATGATGTAGCTCAGCTGGATATTTGCTACCCAATAGATGAAATGCAAGGATGCAATATTATTTTTATCTTCAGAGGAGAGCACCTTATTTAAATAATATCAAACATAAAATTCTCCTTTAAGTTGAATTCAGCTCCTGGAGACTTTATAACCCATCAGTGTAGCTTTTCGGGCAACAATGCAAAAGTGGTTTGCCTTTGGTTTCTGAGTTTTTTTTATTTTTAATTCCCACACCAGTCTATATTCTTGGTATTTTCCACAGGTTTTGCATCCATATGCTATCCAGTGTGACATTGCTTTAAATTTTGAAATCATGCAAGATTGATCTGGGGTTCAAATAATACAGATCTCTTCTCTTTGTAGCACTGTTACATCCAACTGATACCTCTTCATCATGGAAGTGAAAATGGCGATCAGGATCATATGGGAATAAATCACAGGACAGGGACTAAGACATCACTTGCCATCACTAAAATAATTTTTCATCATCAGGCAAATAATTTACAGGCTGTGGCAGGTTTCACATAAATTGTTCGACCTGACAACTGCATTCATTTATTTCCTGACCAGCCATACATGGCATATCACATATACCAAACAGCTATGGAGTGTCTTCTAAAGCCCAAAGTAATGAGAGATTGAAGAATCAGTGACTTGCTAAAATGAGGGTATATTTCAGAGATTAAGAATTTATTTGTACTATCTTGGAAAACACTGGAGAATGAAATATGTTTTTCCATAGCATTACATAGAATTCTCCTGCAATCTAGTAGGCAAGACAACAATGTAATGTATGGATAACTTGTGGAAATATGGATGTGACTCCCTAAGGATGTACACACAATTTTATGCAACAACATCTAAAAGACACAACAAGAGTTGCCTAATCTCTCCATGTGAGATTGTTCACAAGATTGTTCTAATGATAAGATATGGAAAAATATACTTCTGGAGAACGAAAGTGTATACTTCCTAAAAAAGTTTCAGAAGTGCTTCAGGGATACTGGTTTTTTTTTCCAAGTTTCTTTTTTCTCAGGCTCAAACTTACTGGGGGCTTAAAATGAAAAGCATCTTTTCTAAATCATCTTCAAAGTATGCCCAGCCATAAAAGGAATGTTTGTCAACTTTACCAAAATAATTTTGCTCTAAATTCTCTGGAACAGGGACAAAATCTTTGTAGAATTTTATACACACACACACACACACGTCTTGAGTGTTTTTTTGATGCACCCTGTCGGCTCAAATATGGGAGGAAGAAATTAGCTTGAAATAGCTATCCCAGTCCCCCTTTAACTCTTTGTTAGCAATCCAAAAAATTTTAGCGCGCACGCACGCGCACACACACACACACACACACACACACACACACACACATACATATATATCGGGCTTCCTTGAAGTATTCACTCAACTACAAAGAAGGATAAGGAAAATAAACATCTTCATTTTAGCAATCAGATAAACCATCATCAAAAACCTCAATATTACAATGTGATGCTTGAAAGAAATTAATTTCTTCCACTAGGTGGTGAGATTGTAAAGCTAAATGTCAGACCCCATTCAGAAAAAATATTGAGTAAATGGAAAGGTAACACTCTCAAACTAATGTTTTAAAAAGTAATTTGGGATACTGTTGATATTTGGGTACCATACTTTTATAATAATCCCGTTAACAGAAAGTAGATACTGTTTCCATACACTGCATATGTGAGCAATGGAATGCATTTTCACTATTACAGGGGTAGCTAAGCCAGCACTAGCTCAGTTGATTTTAGGAGATTCAACAAATTGGAGGTTAGCATGTCAGCATCTTGTAATCTTAAGATACGCTGCTCTGTCACAAGAGTGATAACATCTGGCCAATCTTTCTCAACTCTTAATTTCTTAAAAGGGATAACCACGACATTTAACCTTGCTCTCTCTTTGCTCTCTCAATAAAACTGGGAATTCGGTTCAACTCTTAGCATTCTAAATATGGGGTTAAGGTTGTTGGACTGATCATATCCTCATGGATCAAATGCTTATTTAAATTCTGCAGGATTGGGACAGAGTTAAGTCTCTTAATAAGTGATTGGGTGCTGCCTTAGTAAAAATCACTTACTCTGGGTTGGTCTCTTTCTTTATGGTCTTGTTTCTCCTTGCTAGTCAGTTTCAGCTGCCTATATTAATTATCTAGCATACATAACTAATAGAATATTCCCAATAAGCGTGACTCTAACATATCTGGTTCTTTCCACCAACGAAGGAGTCCTTCAAAAGTGGAGCCAAACATGATAACTCACCTTGCTGCTTTTCCTATCAACTTGCAAAACTCTGAAGACTCTATAAAGATGAGTCAGGAGGTCTTCTTCAATGTCACAGCAAGCGTGGCATGCCAAAAACAAAAACAAAAAACAAGTGGAATAAAGTGAGCTACTTTTGAAAAAAAATGAGTTTCAATCCCCCCACTCCCGTTTCATTTATTTTCATTTACATAGCTACCCAAACACAAAGGGAGAATGGGGAGGGGCAACCAAGAAATTTTATGCACTGGCAAATACTGAATGTAAGGAAAAACACCCACATCAGCAGTGGCATAATTTATTACCTGCAGTAGCAAATAAATTTTTAAAATACCACCAAGAGAATTAAAACACCCACCACCCACACACCACACATACAGTACCTTATCTGTCCTAATGATCAGTTGAAAAGAAGAAGCCTCTTTTTAGGGGAAACCAACATCTCTGAAACTGCAAGGTGGATTTTAGCAGTGTTAACCTTGAATATCATTCCATGGGGTCAAACACCAGAGAAGTGCCATTTGCTCATCTTTTCAATGAGGGACACTTAGGTTGATCCTGGGGAAATCCAGATATGGAGCATATTGTCTAATGTCCTTCTGGAGAAACAGATTGCAAGGCCAAAGTTAGCCAGAGAAAACTATATTGTAGCTAGCACACAGAAAACCTTATTAACAACAACAAAAACCTGAGTGCAATTGAGAATGATTATCTTTTCATATGGCCTACATTTGATTTCAACCCCAGCAAGCTGTGGCAATACCTGCTCTATGCAATAAGTCCCCTCCAGAGATCCAGATGACCCTAACATGAAAGGCCTGACTGTTCTCCCAGATGTTTCTATTAGGCAAATTCTGCCAGTTAATGCAGTTCTCTTTTTAAAAAGGGAACCTTGAAACTTTTGCAAAAATTCAGGATCACCTCATCTAAGTGATATATGCTCATCCATTTTATGCACTTGAACCCTCATAAATGTGAAGGGAGATACTTGGAAAGCAAAACCATCCATGCCTTATTGCATTTTTTAAAACTGTAGCAACATTAATATGTGTGGACACCAATTCCCAAAATTACCCCACTGACAGATTGGCTAGGGAATTCTGGGATTGAAGTCTACACATATTAACTTTCCAAGGTTCAGAAATACTGCCTTATTGGATTGGGACAGGTTCTTCTGATCCAAATGAAGAATCAGCAGATACCTGGATGTAGGGCATCATTTGCTATTCTTTTATTTGCCTGATTAAGAAGGAAATTTTTATTTTTGTTTCATGTAGTTTGCTGCAAGTAGTTAAGAGTTACTTAATAAAACCTTTACTGGTGAGTTACAGCAAGGACTGAAGAGGGAAGTGATTTGGTTTTTTTCTTGTGCTAATTCCAAATCACCCCACCTCCTCCTTTACAATACTTAATTAAATGCTCATTGGTCGTGACTCCTGAGTTATAATTAAGATTAATGAGACGTTTGAAGAGCAACGAAGCAGTAAAATCGGGTTTCCAAAGAGTTTTAACTCATAGAAACAGCATAACATTTAGTGGGATTGAATATATCCTTGTTATATCTTGTAAACTTACAATACTCATGGAATGGATACGTTTCTTGCTATCAGTTTGTTTGAATTTTAAAAGCATACTATATCTATTTTTTGGGATATAGTAAGGGTACAGGGAATCCATTTACATTGTCCAGTTGTCAAACTTCATGCGCTAAGTATAGCAGTTCAAGAGAATATTACTCTCTGAAATTTTTAGCTTTTGTCCTATAAATAGTATTTATATAATCCACTACTTTTCCCCAAAACAGGCCATTGCAGCACTGGAAAAATAAATGTCCAATTATCCATATGCCTTTTTATTCAAGGGATTGAAGACCTGTTTGCACTTTCTACCTATGAGCAGATTGCCTATATAAAATGTAGATTTTATATGGACAAGTTGAAATATGGGACTCAAATGCTTACTATATCTAAATATCTGAGGTTTTGAATATTTCTGTGTATTTTAAAGGTTAGTCAGGGTTAATGCTGTAGCCTTTGAATAGTCTTTTATATGTTGTAGTGAATTTGATTTTTTAATCTTTTTTTAAAATACAGACTGTGTGAATTCCAAAGAAGAACAGTGGGATCAAAGAGAAACAAAAAGCCAAATATGGATCTCTTTTTGCTATTTGGGATGCTATGGTAGTTATGGTAGATTATCCCTCTTAGTTATAATCATCTACATAATTACAATATAAATCCCACTGAGCTCAGAATAGTAAATATTTTACTAGGCATTCATTGCAATTTACTATTTCCATGATAAATATTCCAGACTCTGAGCAAGAATAAAGTCTGTTATTTCTACACTAATAATAGACCAATATATTCATTAGGAAAAGGTACATATATCTGAAAATGACAAAGTCCTAGAGAGAGAACCTCATTCACTTAATGTACTGTAAGATCACAAATAATATCTTCCTTTGTACCAGAGAACATCATAACTTTCAATAGGCATATCATCAACCTATGTCCATTCACTGTGCCCTTCCAGATTACCTGGAGGAACTGACAAAAGGAGGAAGTGTTAGGATATAATAATAATAATAATAATAATAATAATAATAATAATAATAATAATAATAATAATAATATAATAATAATAATAATAATAATATAATAATTAATAATAATAATAATAATAATAATAATAAAGTTGGAAGGGACCTTGGAGGTCATCAAGTCCAACCCCCTGCTCAGGCAGGTAACCCTATACCATTTCGGACAAATGCCTGTCCAGTTTCTTCTTAAAAACTTCCAGTGTTGGAGCATTCACCGCTTCTGGAGGCAGGTTGTTCCACTGGTTAATTGTTCTAACTGTCAGGAGGTTTCTCCTTAGTTCTAGGTTGCTTCTCTCCTTGATTAGTTTCCATCCGTTGCTTCTTGTCCTGCCTTCAGGCACTTTGGAAAATAGCTTGACTCCCTCTTCTCTGTGGCAGCCCCTGAGATATTGGAACACTGCTATCATGTCCCTCCTCGTCCTTCTCTTCATTAAACTAGACATACCCAATTCCATCAACCTTTCCTTATATGTTTTAACCTCCAGTCCCCTAATCATCTTTGTTGCTCTTCTCTGTACTCTTTCTAGAGTCTCAACATCTTTTTTACATCGTAGTGACCAAAACTGGATGCAGTATTCCAAGTGTGGCCTTACCAAGGCATTGTAGAGTGGTATTAATACTTCGCGTGATCTTGATTCTATCCCTCTGTTAATGCAGCCTAGCACTGTGTTGGCTTTTTTGGCAGCTGCAGCACACTGCTGGCTCATATTTAAATGATTGTCCACTAGGACTCCGAGATCCCTCTCACAGTTACTACTATTGAGCAAGGTACCCCTATACTATACCTATACATTTGGTTTTTCTTGCCTAAATGTAGAACCTTACTTTTTTCACCACTGAATTTCATTTTGTTAGATAGCGCCCAGTGTTCAAGTCTGTCCAGATCCTCCTGTATTCTAAGCCTTCTGGAGTGTTGGCTATTCCTGCCAGCTTGGTGTCGTCTGCAAATTTGATGAGTTCCCCATCTATTCCCTCGTCCAAATCATTGATGAAGATGTTGAAGAGCACTGGGCCCAGAACAGAGCCCTGGGGCACCCCACTACACACTTCCCTCCATGTAGATGTGTTTCCATTGAGGACCACACGCTGAGTACGGCCGGTCAGCCAACTACGGATCCATCTGGTGGTGATGCTGTCTAACCCGCATTTTTCTATCTTATCAAGTAGTAGGTTGTGATCTACTTTGTCAAATGCCTTACTGAAGTCCAAGTAAATTATATCCACAGCATTCCTCTGGTCCACTAATTTTGTCACTTGGTCAAAGAATGCAATAAGGTTTGTCTGACATGATCTGTTTTTGACAAACCCGTGTTGGCTTTTAGTAATGACTTCGTTTGCCTGTAGGTGTTCGCTGATTCGTTGTTTGATTATCTTTTCCAGAATCTTCCCAGGTATTGAGGTCAGGCTGATAGGTCTGTAGTTTCCTGGATCCATTTTTCCCCCTTTTTTGAAGATGGGAACTACATCAGCTCTTTTCCAGTCCTCTGGTAGTTCCCCAGTGCTCCAGGATCTTTGAAAAATATAGTTCAGTGGTTCTGAGATCACATCTGCCAGTTCCTTGAGAACCTTGGGATGTAATCCATCTGGTCCTGGTGATTTGAACTCGTTTAGGCCGGACAGGTGCTCACTTACCATTTTCTTGCCTATCTTAACTTGTGTTTCTATTCTGTTTTTTATGGCACTATTTTTGATAGGTTGGTCTGCTTTTTCCCTTTGTGTATACCCTTTGTCAGGATTTATTTCCCCACACAGATCTGCCTTTCCCTATTTCCCTGTGTCCCATATCATTTGAAGCAGGGCAATGCTGCTGTTGGGGAAGGCTGACTTGACATATTCAAATCTCCCAATTCCCAGCTCTTTAGATTTCTTTTCTTCTCAGAATTTTATAGTGCAGTGGTTTTTTTTTTCTTTCCTTAAAATGTTTTAGTATAAATATATGCCAGAAAGATAGTTATTTTTGTGAGGAAATATATTCAAACTACGGATTCAAATATGACTTTAATGCATATTTTAGAAGAAAAATGCATATAGATTGGATACGTTGTTCTATTCCAGGAACAGATGGAGACTGGTGTCTAACCCATCCTGCTTTTGCTGACTTGAAAAGCCTAACTGGGTCAGGTATCCAGATGTGTGGGAATCTATGAGAGGCACATTCCAAAGAAATATGTCTCTTGAGGTTTGAGAAAGGCATTTCTCTGTAAAGAATTTCCTCATAAGTAGTTTGCCTCAAATGACTACATAACTGGAACACTATGTTTCCAGTGGCAAAGCCTACCAAGGCATAAATCTATTCCCAAATATATAGATAGCATTTGGGAACGCCCATTTGTATGCAAAGTCACTTTTATCTATTTAGCAGTGTCCTTAGTTCCTTCTTGGAGCATACGTTTATCAGGAAAATAATTCATTTGAAGTAGTAGGCTGAAAACTATCACAGTGGCTGGCTAACTTCTCCTTTTCTTGTTTATCACTAGACATTAACAGGAGCACATATTTTCCCCTTAAGACCTTACTTGGCAAAATTTAATGGAGGCTGCATTTTAATTTTAACCACTTTTGAAAGTCTTCCTGGAAAAGCTAACGTGTGTATAGTATGACTGTATTTTTTATTTTGAATGTTACAGAATATGACAGTGAAATGACACAGAGAGTCAAATATAGAACTATCAATTTACAGGTGAACCTTTTCAACAGCTCATGCTTATCTAGAAATTATCTTAATTAACAATTTGCTGATTCTAGGTGCAGATGAACATGCAAAGGCAGCTCAAGAGGCTATTGAACACTCTTTGTAATTGTTTTAATGGATGTAGTCCATATCATTAGTTCAACAAGTTGTACTTTATTTACCTTTGGAGAATAAACCTCTCCAGGCTATTTGGACTGTCTGCTTGCCCTTTCTGGTACATGATGGAATTGATCAAAACTCCCACAGTAAGTAAAATGCCCTTTCAAAGAATTGCATGGTTCTGCTATCTAAGTGCTGTTCTCTGCCTTTAATAGTAGTCAGGGGTTTCAAGTCCCATCTGTTCTTGCAATTTAATTTTTAATCTTCACTTTGGTCAATAAATCATCACTTCATCACTTTCAGCAAAAATATGGTCCTTTTTTCCCAATTTCATTTCTTCGTTTTCGAAGTATGTAAGCAAGCCTTTATTTGCATAAAGTACATCTGACAGATGATCTGGAGTGAAGGGAAGCGAAAATATAGAGCAATCTGAGTAGATTCACAGCTGAAATAGTTGCAGCTATCTGTGCTTTCACTGGAAAAGGCATCTATAGCAAGCTATACTGACATCAAAATGATGACACGTGTCTCATAATGTCATTACAGAAATGGTGCAATTATGGAATAACATAATGGTATCTTATGCTATGAAGAACTGTTGCAGGAATTCGGTATGTCTAGTTTAATGAAAAGAAGGATTACGAATGACATGATAGCAGTGTTCCAATATTTAAGGGAATGCCACAAAGAAAAGAGGGTCAACCTATTCTGCAAAGAACCTGAAGGCAGGACAAGAAGAAACGGATGGAAACTAATCAAGGAGAGAAGCAACCTAGGGAGAAATTTCCTTACAGTGAGAACAATTAATCGGTGGAACAATTTGCCTCCAAAAGTTGCAAGTGCACAAATACTGGAAGCTTTTAAAAAGAGATTGGACAACCACTTGTCTGAAATGATATAGGGTCTCCTGTTTGAGTGGGAGATTGGACTAGAAGACCTCCAAGGTCCCTTCCAACTCTGTTTTTCTGTTATCTGTTACATTAGGTTCATCATTTGTATTATGATGTTATGATGTACATGGATCATCTCTTGCTCCTTTTGTGGAACCCAAGCAGCCTGCTATAATACCCAACTGAAAATCCTGGTGCTGCGGCAACCTGCTGCACTCTCTCCCCATCTTTCAGGTCACGGGTGTCAAACTCGCTGCGTCACGTGACATGTTGCAACGTATCGTGACTTTTTTCACATTGCTGGAGCTGGGGTCGGTGCAGCCTCCGCTTAATGCAACCGGCCCGCAGGCTGGCAATTTGACACCCCTGTTTCAGGTGGTCTTCCCCAGTTTCTCTTACCTTCCCTAACCTAACAGATGATGGAAAGCAACTCTAAGGAAATGTGTCTAGAAGAGTAATTCAACAATGACAAGACTTCTCCTCATCTCTTGCTTTCTGGTTGTCAACCAATAGCCTCTTGAGCATTTCCCCTTTCAGCTATATAACTCTGAATTTTTTTGCCTCTGAGTTTTCTTAGTCTGATTCATAAAATGGTTTTTGCCCTTTTTAAAGAAGGAAACTATTCCTGAGATTCCTCAGGATATAATGATTTGATGCCCTTTGGACAAAAAAGTGGGATGGAAATTAATAATACACAGAGGGACTTAATAGAGAGAAAAAGATACACTGATATTACAGTATGTTTTAATTATACCATTGACTGTCCCCTCCAGGATTCCAGATATCTTCCATAAATATTGCTTAATGTCCTTTGTGAAACAATAAAATTGTCATATAGAGATAATTTTATTATTATGATCGCACAGTCATCCACCTATCGAGTCCTTCCCAGAGACTTGGGACATTTGATGGTGTTATAGATATAATTGTGGGATGACAGCTGTTCCAAGTAAAGCTGTCTTTTGCAATTGACTGATGGTGATATTATTATTATTATTATTAGCCTCTAGTAACTTGTCTGAAAAGAGCTTTTTAAATGTTGTTTATTAACAACCATATGAAGAAGCACATTTTCTAAAACAATGCTTCCTCCTAAAAAAAAATCCACCAAAGTTATAATCCTATTCTTTGACAGGAACAGCACGGATAACAATTTTGGAAACATTTAAGGAAAACATTGCAATCAAGTGATAAAATTTTACCAAGTTAGTTGAATAGAGCCAAAGTCTGTATCTGGAAAGGATCAGAAATGCCCATTGAAGATATGGCCCACCAAGACTTAAAGATGATTCATGTACTGTTTTTTGAACAGTGTTAAGGTTTTTTTTAATATTGTAAGTCAAAGACACACACACACAAGTGATGATGGCTAGCATGGCAGTTAAAAGATGGTATATGTTATGTCCTGGGACTGCTGAATGATTCAGCAGGCTCAGGAGGCTGCAGAAGGCCCGGGCAATCCACGTGGTTGTCCGGGACCAGACAGGCTGTCTCCAGCGTTGTGCGCATGCGCAAGGTGGGAGACTAGCCTTGCATTGATTGGCTGACGCTGTCCCTTGCAAGGGAGTATAAAAGGTCCTGGCGCCATTTTGTCTTCTGTTCGTGATTTCAATAAAGTAGTTGTGTTGTTACTCCTGCCTCGCCTTGATGTCTTTTTGGCTGAAACAGAACAGTATACAGGAGGGGGGGGGAAATCAGAAGAAACATTTATTCTGTGAAATCAGCATGTAAAACTCTTTGTGGTGATTACACCAAGAAATCTTCTTCTGCATTGGAACTAGAGTACTATTCCTTCCCTTCTGAAAAACTTCAAAACTTTGCTTTAAAAAGTTTCTCAGTCCTTTGGGATTGTGAGGAAGTTCAAGAGGCTGAGAGAGGTGACCAATATCACCCCACGCCTGTTGGATAGACAAAATATTGTCAGCAATTATTGAACACTGCATTCTGATCTTTCCACATCATTCCCTTGAGAGCCATTGCTCTATTGTGAAGATTTTTCTTTTTCTTCTTTTTCTGCTGAACTTTGCCCACGATTCAGTAGCAGTTTGCATGATTCACTTCAGTTGTACCAATTAGACCTCTCCTTCTCCATAATTTGTAACCATTCATACATGTAATATAGCCATGGTAGCATTTAGCTTCAGCCAAAGGATCCTAGTTGTTGTGACATCATAAGAAGCTTACAGAAAGCAAGTAGTTCATAGAAAATCAGGCTCTAATGTTCCCCCACATCCCAAATATCAGTTAATGAAAAAGTAGAAATGGGAGAACTCTAATGTAAGTTCTGTAAGATGTTGCAGATATTGGCAATGGTTACAAATTTTCCTTGGAGCACGTTTCCAGTCAGTGGTATAGAGGCGTGATGGGCTTCTTGAATATCTTTCTATGAGGAGGCAGTATCCTGGGAAACTGATCTTATTTGGCCACTCTTTCTTATCTTACCTGATTTACTTTTTTCCCTTTCCCTATTTTACCTTCCCCCCTTACCTTTTCACACATTTCTATCAAGGTGAACTTTATCTTGTATTTGGTGAAGTATGAAATGGTGGAAGTTTAGAGACAGTTCCTTTCCATCCATTTCTCTTACCTCTGTTTCTATTCAGTATAATCTATATTTTCTGAAAAGAGAAATATATAAAAGGAGATCCTGGAGTTTAATGGAATGGGTGAATGATTTTAAGGGACAAGGGAAAGAAGTGCTGCCTAGGAAACAATCAGAAAGAGAAGGAGAGCTCCCAATGGCTTAACAATCAGAGAAAGAAACTTAGGGAAAGATCCACCCTAATTCATCAGACAGTTAAAAGTAGTGAGGGGAAGTTTGTATCTTTAGACTTGCAAGGTTCTATTAATTTAGCTTTACAATAAAGTAGACTTAGCTCATCTAATTGTGTTTCCTGTTTAGTTTACCTGAAAGGACTGACATGAAGAAACCCTGGTTAGACTGGTTAGAGCAGACAAAGCCATGGAAGATGCTGCACATGTGCTGCTCTTTTGCCTTTGCTATTTGGAATTTCCAGAAATTAAATGTGTTGTTATTGTTGTTCAGTCGCTAAGTTGTGTCCGAGTCTTCATGACCCCATGGACCCTAGCACACCAGGCCCCCCTTCACTGTTTCCTGGAGTTTGCTCAATTTCATGTAAATTGTGTTGATGATACCATCTAACCATCTCATCTTCTGCTGTCCCCTTCTCCTTTTGCCTTCAGTTTTTCCCAACATTAGGGTCTTTTCCAGTGAGTTCTCTCTTCTCATTAGGTGTCAAGGTATTTGAGTGTCAGCTTTAGTGTCTGAACTAAATGTGGCATGAGCTTTTAAAAAAAAACATGTAAATTTGTCTTTATTAAATAAATCATTAATTGCATCCAGCTAGCAAAATAGAGCAGTATTATTATCCGGATTAGTCTTCCTGAATCTGATTAATTTTGTGAAAGTGTTAAGAACTGAGATTCTGCTGCAATTAATTTGTAATAACAAGATATAAAGACAGGAGCATATGTGATTGTTTCAATATGAGGTTTTCTACCTGATTTAGCTATCTGTGCTATTTCATAGCTAAGGAGTGTGTTTTTTTTTTCCTTTGAGAAGAAGCACAACTAACAAAATAGTTTTTATGAGTGTTTGGGGGGAAAAGTAAGCCTATTAGAGACAAAATAGGATTTGTGAACTTTCTCTTTTTTCCTTTAACAGAATGAAATATGAGTTTCACAATGTTTGAAAACTTACAAAGGCAAACAATTTTCACAGAAATAAGTATTGGTAGGATTTCAGGTTTCTTTTAATTTGTGCAACAACTCTAATCTGTGCTGTGACCCTTTTCTTTTTTTCTTTAGATTGGTTAAATGATCAAATCTTTGCAACTTTCCCCATCTCTATTGATGTTCCGTGGCACCAGTATGTTATGGGATAACCTCAGTCTTTCATGTCTTATGAAGAATATGAAAGATTAGAAGGCAAAAATATTTCCTGTCTTCTATTCAGCTCCAATCTAAGAAACCAGGAGTGTAAATATGTCACTATGGATGTTGCTGAAGTTCAGTTTCTCCTCTTCTTTATAGTGGCCAGAAAATTTAATCCTTGTGGCTTTGCCAATGTCTCCTGAGTCCCAAAGCACCATATCTTCTGACGGATCCTCAGTCTTCTATATCCTATGCAGCAAATGGAAGATTAGGATGTAAAAATTGCTGCTGAGTTTGATCCATATGCAAAAAGGTTTAAGAAATCAGGTATGTAAACATGTTATGGTTTTGCTGAAGTTGTATCTGCTGTTTTATCCAGAGCCAGTGAGCAAACAGAACTCTGGTGCTCTGGAAACTGGAAAGGAGCAAGTATAGAGGAGACCTATGAAGAATTACAAGAAGGTGATATTGTTTAAACTTGTGATGATGGGGAAGTTATTTCTATATATGTTTTTCTTTACTATATTATTTTTTCTTTCTTTTCTATTTTTTTTGCATCCTCTATTTTCCCCTTTTTAGTTTGTATTAGTTTTTTTTATAGTTGTAAATTATTACAACTATTTAAAATATCCAATAAAAGTAAAGTAAAGATCTAGTCAGTGTTCAAAAGGAGAGCCTGAGGTTATTTGCAATCAAGCCAAAGGGCCTTTTAGAGATTCACATCTTGTGTAGCAGCTCATAAGAACTGACTGACTGATGGATTCATTGATTTTATGCCATTAAGTTCTTGTTGAACGTTAAACCACTGCATAAAGAACCTCCTTGGGAGTAGGGCAGCATATAAATTGATTTGTCCTCCACTTGGTCATAAATTCCATAGAGAGTTGGTGTTTTTAGAGAACCAACAAGAGTTGCAACAAATCCATTTTCACATGTAACCAGGCAGCAGGTTCCTTGGGTAATTGTGATTTCAATAAGATTTCCAAAGATCACATAGAGAATCAGTGAGGACTGTATTGGAGAAGTGCAGGGCCAACCTAATCTCAGTTCTGAGATCGTTATTTCCTGATCAATGACCAATGCTCAGAGCATTCCTGATCAGGGCTGAGATCAAATCACCACAAAGTGCCACCACTGACTGATTAGACAATCGACTGCCTTTTACATCTTCACCACTTGCACCATCTGAATGTATCTCTTGCTAAAGACTCCCTGCATAATCAGGCTGAAGAAGCTTTGTGTAAGGCTTTGTTTGTTGTCACAGCATACAAGGAACCAAAACTGGAAATTGAAAGGAGTTGTTTTTGGACTACACTGAATTAAATCGAACTCTCTGCTCCCTCCCCCAACATACATACACTTCAAAAAGAAAAAAAAAAACCAAGACTGGTAAAATCAAATTTAGTACTAGATTTCTATGCGCTAATTCCGGGCTTATAAGCATTAGCTATAATTGACAAATAATTACAGTCTTTAATATATTCAGTTCTGCTATTATTCTGATGTTAACTAAGCACGCTGCAACATTTCAGGATTTTTGCAATTAAAAAAAAACCCTGGATAATAGAAAAAAAGTGAGCTTTTTTTGCAATCAGAGTAAGAGATAATTTTGTAATTGTACTTACATTTGTAAGAAAGGAAATCATAAGCTTCTTCTTTCTTTTTATTCTTTCTAAACTAAAGTAAAAGACTTTTGTTCTTTTAATGGTTTGTGTTAGTTTTCTTTGTGTAACTTTTATTAAATGTTTTAATTTATTTTTATTATTTATTAAAAAAGGATTTTTTGCAGTTCAAAGCGAAGTCTAAAATTTTAGTTGCCACTATGAATTCTGCTTGGCTTTTAGTAAATTTGTCTAAGATCATTCTTTTGGAACAGGCCAACAGTATGTTCATGCTACATTTAGCAATAGAGCTGACGAGAATGAAAAATGGCTATGTCACCAAAGTCATCTGATTTTCAAAGTGAGGAGCAGAATGTACATTTCCAGTATGTAATTTGCTGGAGACAAACTCTGGCTACAATGATACTGCAAGGTGGGTTGGGCTGTCTACATCTAGTTTTCCTTCTGAAAAAACTAAAAACAGAATGTAGATGGAATACACCCCTTATATCTCTTCCTCTGAAATTGGACAGACTTTATGATATTTGAAATGTCTTTCCTATGGTAGATGCATATTTTATTGGGTTAACTTGGAAAAAATTGCAGCCATTTGTGAATTTCCGTATTTAACCAACAAATTGATGCTTTTTGAAGGGAGGTGCATTTGAGTTAGTTTTGACTCCTGGCAATTGCCTGGACTAGTCCCTGCAGTTTTCTTGGCAAGATTTTTTCAAAAGTGGTTTGCCATTGCCTCCTTCTTAGGGCTGAAAGAAAGTGACCGGTCCAAAGTCACCAGTTGGCTTTGTGCCTAAGGTGACACTAGAACTCATGGTCTCCCAGCTGCTAGCCCGATGTCTTAACCGTAACTGTCTCATCAATAGAAGTTACAAAACCTTGCTTCTCCAAAACATGCATGAACAGAGTCTTGGGATTAGCACATCTCTTATTTTTACATGCATGATTTCTACCCACACAATGAGTGGATAGTTTGAGAAACTACATGAGTAATATGCATTTTTCCCTATTGTAAATATATCATGAATCCTTGCCTTAGGAATTTAGGAACAAGCTAGTTCTGATTCTTTTTGACATTTAAGCATAATATAAGTATTACTAAAAGATATCAAAATTGTTTATTATATTACTGTATTTACTGCTAGTCATTGTAAATTGTTTTCAGATGAGAATGGATATATAATATTACATATTATTTTTGTAACATTAATTCCTACAAGATTATATTACAGTAATTTTTTCAGGATTTGGGAAAACATTAAAAGTCATGACATCTAAGGGTCCCTTTGATTTCCTCTCAAAGTTTTTATTTTTCTACATTAACATCCAAGAAGTTAAGAGTACTAAAGTCCTCCAGCTGGGTTCTCTTGTGCACCTAATGAAACTCTAGCTGAATTTTACAGGGACATTTTAAAGTAAGTAGTTCCAGAACTGAAGTCTAAGTGGCATGTTGAATAAAAGTTTCATTTATTTGTAGAAAGGGAAAGAAGATACTTGAATTTCATGATCCATCATTCAGCTCAGCTATCCTGATTGCCCAGCTGGCCATAACAAATTTATTCTGGATAAGTGACATGGAGGACGTTTGATTTAAAGAAGTACAAAGTGCTACAGTCAGCAGATAAATCAGAACCTGCACAACGATTCAATTAATCATGGGCCTTGTGAGAATTTTACCAATGTTGGTTCTCCATTGAGAGTACAATGTGTCCTCTTTGTAGTATTCACAGTTTATCCACTGAAAGTTCAAAGATCAAATCCATGGCTAATCTTCCTTTCATGCATATCTTTGCCCATCTGTGGAAGGAAATACCCCTTCTTTGGATGGCTAAAGGAATAGCAATGCATTTCAATAGTGGCATACAAATTGCCATTCCATGCTGCATAAGCTATCATATACATTATACATTATACATATACATATACATATACATATACATATACATATACATATACATATACATATACATATACATACAGCAACTGAAATAGAAGGGACAATGAATGAAATGCTATACAAGTATATTTGGAAGTAGACATCCTGTACTAGAAAGTAAACAGTGTAGGACTGAATGTACCCAGGATTTGGATCAACTGTCAGTAGCTGTCAAACATTTCTTCAAATATAGTCCAGGACTTTGATAATTATTTGGCTTATCCTAATGAGCCCTGGGTGCTGATTTCTTAAGCACCCCTTTTGTTATGTGGCGTTATGCTATGGTAGCCCTGGTATAGAATCTGAATAACTTCAAAATAATAAATATTGCAACCACAGTAACTTAAATATAAGTAATGCAAGGAATAATGAAGTGGTGACTTTCCCTGTTTCAGATCAGTTCATGATTCATTATTGAGTGAAATCCCTAAAAGTGTAGAGAAAACAGAGATCCTTGTTTTCAATCATACATAATTTACGTCAAGCCCCAAATCCAAGAATGAATAAAGCTGAGTTCTTTATTGTTTCCACCCCTGTAGAAAGAATCGTGCCAGACTAAGCATTCTACTATCTACATCTACCATATATTCTGAGAACTATTAGGGAGGGGTTGTCTTCACCCTCATTCTCTCACACAAAATGTCTGCCCTAAGCTGAATCTTAGTCCTCTGGAATGCACCCCCTCCCTTTTGGAAATCCAGCCTACTACATTCCATCATATTAAATAGAGCAGGGCTTATTCCTGAATAAGTGCATATAGAATTCGCAACATGCCTTATGTCTGTTTCAGCTGAACACTATGCATTTCTTTTATTTAGTCATTATTATCCCACCTTTATCATTTTTATAAATAAAAAATGTAATCAGTTATATCACTTCAAGCCTTAGATAGAAAAATCACAGTGTAATTATTTCTTACATTAATAAATAACTCTCTTCATGCCTGTTGAAAATTAGCATAGCAAGAAACAGGCAAGATTAGTGCCTTTTACCCTAAAATGTGTGCATTTTGTTGCAAGGAGTGTTATTTAAAGAAAGATTAGAAGAAAGCAAAAAAAGGAACATTTAAAATTAGTACTTGTAAAATATCCCTCTGCAGCAATATTGTCCTCTGTGGCACACTTTCACCACATCTGCTGACCATAATTAAACCAGAATGTGGAAGACAGGCTGCCCTAAGCTGATCCCTATTCAAAATATTTAACATTTGTACCTTTCGCTTACAGCATTTCCTTGCTTGTTATTTGCTAGATGAATGGCATGGGATGCAAAACAGCTGACAGGGAAGTTTTAAATTCCTGAACAGGCATGTCAAACACGGTGAGCAAAATATTTATTTAGACAAGCTTGAGACAGAGTCGTAACTCATTGGAACTAGTTATGATCATTTGTTGTATGTCAGGTCACTGAGAGTCAATTCCTTTTCTCTTAATTATTTTTTGAACTTAGATGTCTCTTCCCCCTCCCCCCCCCAGGTCATATTCTTTTTTAAAATTAAATCATGGAAAGTCATGAAGCTGTGCTTTTCTTTGAAAAGATAAAAAAAGATTTTTTTTTAAAAAAAATCTCAATCATTAGTAATGGCTTTATTAACTCATGTATTTGAAACTGTTCTCTTCTTTGCTGTTTTTTTCCCCTGAGCCTTTTGTGTTCTCCCTCCGAGCCTTTTGTGTTCAATCAAGCAGTACATGAAGCTTTTCTAAAGTGACAGTAAGAGGGTTGACAATGTGTGCTTCCCCCCCCCCTCTGAGATAGATTGCGATGTTCTTAGTGAATAAAATGCTTTGGAAACAGAGGTATTAGGTAAGACACACTGAAACTACAGCCCTATGAACATTAGTATAAGTCCCACTAAACCCAATAAGATTTGCTTCTGGGTGGATGCTAATAGGAAGCGGTGTAAAAAAAAAAGTTGAAAAGGAAAAAAAGAAAAGAGCCAAACCATAACCCTTTATATATCTCTTTCTAGAAACATAGGCAGGCAGATTAATGCTGCAATTAAGTGTAGTTGTTACAGCTAACACATCTGAGTGATGAAATCCAATTTTATTCTATTGCTATGGAAGTTATGCCAATCATGTTTTCTTTAAAAAATGAAATGTATATTCTATTTAAACTTTTCCCCATTTTGTTTTCATACATATTTTAAAAAAATATAAGGAACAAATTATAGAAACCAGGGGAATTGGTCTTGAGTTTACTTCTGCAGTGAAGTGGTAACAAGATGGATGACACATACATATCTGTCAATCAGACATGTAAGTAGGGTGTTTTTGCACCAGCCCCAGGAGCATTATGAGTGAGCCCTATATCAAAATCTAGAGATAAAAATGCACATTTTTATCAATTCAAATAGGAATCCTTGAATATGAATATGTTTAGGTTTGTTGTTGCTGCTGTTTAACCTCAGTTATGAAGTTTTTTGGTGCTCCCAGTTTTAATTCTACTTATTTAAGATAATATGCCTTTTTAAAAAATAATAATGAAGCAAATGAATTCTTTATGTTTCATGGAATTTTAAGATCCAGTTATCTGTTCTATTTTGAAAACAGCAACCTACTTGGAATTCATGGAGGAATCATTTTCTGAAAACAATTTATTGTTCCCCAAGCATTTGACAGAACACAGTACTTTGAAAGGATTTGGGAAAGTGTATATCCAACAATTGTTTAAAATTCAGTTTAATGTAATGGCAGTTTGAAGTGACAATGCTAACTTCAAAGCTGTTTCATTTACATAAAAATGGGTGGTTTTAATTTTTTCTTTGTTTCACAGATGAAAAACAAAGGATGTCTCAAAAGAACCCAAGTTGCTTTAACACCATATGTTAATTACATTTGTAAAAGTAAGCAGACAAGATAAATAAATGGTGCATTCTTAAACTCGTGATCCAACATGACTGAACCAGCATACTGAAAAATCGGCAAAACAAAAATGAGTAGAAAATTTTGTACTGAAAATATTTCACCTCAACTGGCAATTTCATAATTTTTTAAAAACGGAATTGGCTCTTTCACTACATGAAAGATTAATTTGTTTTTCATAAAAGAAGGTAAAAATCTGACGAAGTTAACTGATATATGATGAAAACTGCACTTTTATTTTTTTATTTGGAAGTAAATCCTGCTGATTTATGCAGAGCCTACTCTCAGTAAAGTGTACTTTGAATGTGTAGTTTTCCAAGATAGTAATCGTATGTTCCATAGGCCTTGCTTCTAAGTGGATCTGCAGATGATCAAAGAGTGATCACTGTTGAACTTTGGACTTCACTGTAATTTTAATACTAAAATATTAAAATATTTTATTATTTTAGTATATATTATGCCTAAGGATATTTACCCATGTAGTAGGGCTGTATTGCTATCATCCTTCTCATCTTTCCTATTACCTGCTCCTATTGGTATTTTATGAATTATCAGTTTGTTGTTTGTATTTACACTGAGAGCTTATGCACTGGAGACAAATTCCTTGTATGTCCAATCACCTATTCTATTATATTCTGTTCTGTTCTGTTCTGTTCCGTTCCATTCCATTCCTTTCCATTCCAAAATTAATATCTCTAATTTTGATTCTATCTGTAATTTTAATTTTAATAAATTAAAATTACAGATAGAATCAAAATTAGAGATATGAAACCTGCATGTCTTGGTGATCCAGTATTCAGCATGTAAATAGTTGTGTCAACTATTCTGCATTTCTGCAGCAACATCTGTTTACAATGATGCCACTCTGTTTCCTTGGCTATTTAGCAAGCTCTTCCTCCAAAGGCAGAAGAGCCACAAAGGGAACTCCAGAAAAAGAAGGTTTTAAGCAAGTTCTGAAGCTTTCATTTAGAGCAGCAGAGGGAGAATACATTTAGTAGCTGGAAGGTTCTTTTGGCATTTAGTGAGGGAAAGTATTGTGAGTGGCTGAGTGATGAGAAAGGGGTGGAGCCACATCATGTAAAGACCAATATAGTCCCAAGCATTTTTGAGATGTTGAGGTAATTCAGAATGTTTAGTGCTTCAGTAATAGATACAAGTAATGCTGTCAGCTTGTTAATGGGAAATGAAATTAAATAATTCAAGCAGACAGGAGATTTTATACAAGAATTCATGCTGTATTACAGTAAGCTTTATTATTTCAGCATAACATGAATAATGATAAAGATATAGCAAGGATGGAAATGTATATAATAGGGAAAACATTGCCAGTGATACTAAAGAAAGTTTTATGAGATTTCATACAACAAGATTACAATATTTGTGGATACTTCTTGAGAAAATATACTTTGACATTTGTGGATACCACATTTGGGAGAAAATATATTTTGACTATAATACTTCCTGCAGATAGAAGGGATCAAGAATGTTGATGAGGTAGAATTGGTAGGAGTACTTGTACAAAATCTGTGTGGCTTGTATTGATTTATATGGTTTCTGCTGATGATCAGAAAGGAACATTGTGACTGAAAACAGAATGAAGTACAAGTGGGAACAGTAAACTCACATTAAAAATGTTTTCTTCTTTTTAGTTATTTTTGCTCAGCATAACTCAAAGAAGCTTCCTCAAATTACTATCTGTGACTAGAGGACTCCTTTAGCATTTTGTGTATGAGTGTTAGTTGAAATATATAAATTATTATGTATAAATGTATAATAATTAAATGGCATGTGTGCCTGGGTATCTGTGTATACATTTTTACTCCATTTTCCATCAGCTTTGTCTTCTAGCATTTAAGGAATGCTTGATGCTAACTTGGGGCTTCATGAAGATAGTGGATTATACCAGTCATTTGATGGACGCCATCTCTCTTACATTATTGTGTGAATTGAAGTGTTGCAGATGATGGCTTGTTATTGGGCCCTCAGTCTTTTTCTTTTTTTTAATTATATTTTATTGATTTTTTACAATAACAATCCCTAGTGCTTAGCAAACAGTGTGTTGTCTGGGTTCATATATTTAAAAGCAATCAATAATAATTAATTTCTATAATTAATCAATATGTTAGTCAATGATATATTTCCTTGATCTTCTCTTCTTCCAGTAGTATTCTCCTTTTGTTTGCATTAAACAAATATAATTTTAATATTTTCGATACATACAAGGTTGAGTATAAGCATTTTTTAGTATTTGTACAACTAACAATAACATCAACATCTAACATCTTTTTTGATCAGCTTATATTTCAATTGTGTTTATAAAACTCTTCTTATTAAGTCATTATGTTTCATGTTTTCAAGATTCTTATTTAAGCTTAATTTCTCCATTGTATTCAAACCACTCTTATCAGTCATAATTTTCTCAAAATTAATTACCTTTAAATATCCAAACTGTTCATTCACATACACCATCCCAATATTTTTACATTTCATGTATTGTAAAAAGTATTATACTACTTGTATATCTTATCCCTCTTACTATAAGGTCACTTTATATCTAAACTTTATCTATTCTTTTAACCGTATTCAAACAAGTGTTTAATCATATAGTACTCCATCTGGTAAGTCGAATCAAGTCTCTTAAATCTGACTCTAGCCTTCTTCTTTTGCCAGTTCACTTTCCAATTCAGTATGTTCAGCTTGCCAGGGAATTTTTCCTGTATTTTTGTAGATATTGTTGGGGATAAAAAAGACAAATTAAGTAGGATGTTCATTTTTTGTCTCCCAAACTTTAATGATTTTCCTGACAGCTCTTTAATTCATTTTGTTAGATGATCTTTCTTGTCCTCAAGTTTGTTTTGAAGTCCTGGAAGATAAAACATCTTTTTTATTTCCTTTGTTGTAGTAAAATCTTGCAGATTTTCTTTTGTTTGTTTTAAGTTGTAGTTCTCTTCATTTGTAGCTTCCATATTTAAATCACTTTCCTCTGGCTTGTGTTCTATTATCTGATTTGTTTGTTTATTCTTTATCATCATTTTTGAGAGTTTTTTCATTGTAAGTTTAATTTAGAGATATGCTCATTTATGGCATCAAAGTTGTTTTTAATCTCCTCACGATTTGAAACAATTGTCATTTGAATCTGTCACAGCATTGCATACATTTTCTCCTGAAATGTGTTTGCTTTGTCTTGAGTCATTGCTCCTGCAGATCTCTGATGTTCCCAGCTGAGGTCTTCAGGAGGGAATATTAGGTGTGGTTTCCTGTCACTTTTAGATAGATGTACAACATCCATTTTGTCTCCCCCTTCCAGATAGTTTTTCACTGGTACCATAGTCTCTTTGATTAGCCTTGTCAAACCAGCCACTTAAAATACAAACAACCAAATCTTACGTAGTTCTTATCTTTATATATGGTTTTTTTAATCCAATACATTTCCAATTATCAAAGCACCACTGAAAGCAATATTTTGTAACAGTCCTTCTATTCAGGGGACTTACAATTATCAGCCAGCCAAGATTTCAGTCCAGAATGTTTAATCACCTGAAAGCTTCCCAGTAACTTCCCCCCTAGAAGATTAGCCAAAAGTCAAAGTTTTTCTTTTTCTGCAAACAGTTCTTGAGCTTGAAAAATGCAGCTCAGTGTATTTATAATCCCAGAAGGTCAACAGTTTCTAAACAGATATAGTTCTCACTCTGTAGTAGATAGCCCAGTATTCTTTCCTTTGTTCCTAGCTGTTTTCTGTTTATTTAAAAGTCACTGAAGTTCAAAGGAACACGTTATTCTCTATTTCTGGGTGTCTTGCCAATTTCAAGTCAATGCAGCTATAGTTTTATGCTCTAATTCTCCACTAGATGTCAGTAGCTATTCATTTTCCAACTTTTAAAGCGGAGAATTATTTTCTTATAATTTCATCAATACTCTTTGAGATGTGAAATTTTAACAGTTTTCATTGTTTTCAGATTTGTCCAGACTGTAGTATTATTAACCTCATTTCATTATATTTCTGTTCCCCTTAAAAATGTAATTCCTTCTATGGGAAGGTGGGGGTGTAGTCCCCTCCCTTCTCACTTTCAGAGGATTTTTTGCTTCTTGGGGATCTTTTCCAGGAAATCAAATACAAAACAGGAGAGAGAAGATCAAATTTCTCACCCAGTTTCAAGCACGCTGTTCACCGTTGTTCTGGTTAGTGCCTTTGGACTTCGGCTGCCGGTAGCTTGGGCTGGTCACCGAGGTGTGGCCAGCCTTTCTCCTGTTGGGTTTTGGAAGGCTTCCCCCAGATCGAGCGGATCGACCGCCATTGTTCCGCGATCATCGGGGTGCCCCTCCTTCTTCGTCACCTCTCTGGGGCAACTTTAGAGTCCCCAGGCAGGGCGAAACCAGCTGAGGAGTGCAGAACTCTGTGATCCTGTGGCTGTGTCGCTACGACGCAAGACCAGAAGTCGGTCCCTCAGTCTTTTTCTGTAATTATCATAAGACCCATGTAAACTAGTGAAGCTTACCACAAAATGCTGTATTTCATTCAGTAAAAGGAGTTGAATAAAGATGGCAGGAAAACTAGAATTAGTTCTTTTCTTCAGAGTGCTCTTGGTGGGAAGAGAAAGAAGGGAAGGGAGAAGAGGAGCCAAACACTAACAAAACACTTTATCCTATTTGTCTTATACTAGATTAATAATATTTAGTGGATAATACTAGATTTTGAAGGATGAGGCATGTTTCAAAACATGTCAAGAACATTTCAGTGACTATTTTTAGAATTTCAGTGCCTCATAATTAAATCTATTTCATTTTCTCTCACATACATTGTAGAAATTGCACAGATAAAAAAGTGAAGTATTTAATGCCATTAAGGAGTAATGAAGCTAATGCGAATTATAATGGCCATTATTAATTATGGTGTGCTAATCTCTAACAGCTTTTAGCTAAGAAACTTATTTACTAAAATACTTCAAACAGTGCTGGCCAGAATGCAACTCTTATTTCATGAGGAAAATTAGTATTCCAATCTTTCTGTTTGCCTTATGAAATTTCTTTTTTCTTTTTTTAACCTGCAGATTTCAGTTCTGCACTTTTGACTATTTTTTTCTAAGCCTCTTAAATGCTGATAAGGGGGAGTATTTCCTAGCTCAACTATATTTCCCTCCAAAGTCTATAAAATAGTCAGAACTGGAAGTTGTTACCAGAGGGCATTATAATTCGCAATATAAACTTTTTGAGCATGACAGAAAGATAACAGGAATAATTAATACAAAAGACATTTTCTGCTACAAAACAGAAAATTTCACAATAGCAAATTCATAAGAAACATATAGACAGTATGGAAAAAACATTTTTTCTGATAGAGAAATGGCTGTGTCATTTTTGAGGTGTGCTATCTTTCCATTAAATAGAGCATCATCTATAGAGTTGCCCTATTCCAAATTCATAATTTTCTTAAAATGCTTTGCATTTGTTACTCTTTTCTCCAGTTTCAACAAAGAAGAAAAATCATGACAGTGAACTGATAGATATGTGATGAAATATCTAGCTAAAACAGTTGTTATTTATTCTTGGCCATGAATATAAATTTGATAGATGCTTAAATGTGTCCACAATGGCATGATTGTCCTCTCATTCCTAGAAGAGGCAATATTATTAATTTTCACCTAAAGAAACCTGTTAACAATCACTTTTACATCTGGCAACCACAAGGACAACCAAACACAAATATTTTTTAAAAAATCTTGATAGAAATGAAATGCCAGGCTGCAATTACTTAATTAGTTAATATACATCTGTCACTGTGTAAGAAATTTTATGAACTGGAATAGCCATAGCAACAAACCAGCCAATGAGAACTGTTTTTGATTAAGACACAGTATTGGCTGTGTGAGGCATGTGATCTAGCCTAGGTCTGGGTGTGTCTTAGTCTTCTCTGTGTTGTTTTCTTCTGATCTCCAAGTTAAGAGTTGTTGATGTTCCCCAGAGCTGAATGAAACTGTATTATCATGTTTATATATATTTTATAGATAAACTATGCCACCTGCTCATTTTGAATGTGTGCTTATTTTTTGCGCTTATTTTTGCGCTGGAAAGCTGTAAAACTCTTAACAGATTATGGGCCCAGAACCCAGCCAGCCCTTGCACACAGTTCAGACTGAAGAAAATGATTGAGGCTCAACATGGAGCTGTAAAAATCAGATGAGGGACTGCCTGAATTAAGAAAGAAAAAGGCTGCTCAGCTGAAGGCTTACAGGATGGCTGATTTAAAGGAGAGCTCTCTGCCTCAGTTGGGACAGAAGAATTATCTTATTTGGGCTGCAAAAATGGAATGCTTCCTGAAGGCTAAGGAGCTCTGGGATATTGTGATTAATCCACCCCAGGGGCAATTAGCAGCTGCAGATCAACGGAGGCATGATAAGGCACTGGCTTACATCATCTTAAATGTGGAAGATGAACAATTATTAAATGTAGCTGACTTAAAAACTGCAAAAGATGTTTGGCTGAAACCAAGAAATGTTCATGTGAGTGTGTCAGCATGCAATATAGTGCAAATATCAAGGCAATTGTACAGAGCCCAGCTGCTGCCACATGAGAGCATAGAAGAGCATTTACTCCACATGCAGAAACTGTTTGTCGAATTAGAACAGCGTGGAATGAAGATTCCTGAATCTCAGAATGTGCTGATGGTATTAAATAGTCTTGATGAAACATGGGCCATCGTTTCAGCTGTTTTTGAATGCAGACCAGAACAGGAATTAGGTATGGAAGCGCTTAAGGCCTGTTTGATTTCTGAGGAACAGAAATGCCATTTTAGAAGAAGCCACGAGGAGAAATTCCTGAGGTGGGGGTCCAAGGAGCAGAGAGAGCAAAGCAGCAGACCGACTGTCTACAGAGATCGGATTACATCTCAGCACAAAATTCCCAAGAGGAAAGAGCAGGAGAAAAAGACATGCTTCATTTGTGGGGCTGAAACTCATTTAAAGAAAAACTGTTTACAAGGAAGAACAACAGCAAATGGACAAGCTGCTGTTGCAAAAGTTAGCTATTGTAATAGCAGAGACAAATGGTTAATAGATAGTGGGGCTAGTCAAACAATTGTTAATAATTCTAAATTGTTTTCCAGATTGGATTCAACTGGAGGAGATGCAGTGGCCTTAGCAAATGGCCAGAAGGCAAAAGTCATGGGGAAGGCAGTGTGCTGATTCCATGTCTGGAGGAAAGGTTTAATAATGTATTATGTGTGCCTGAAATGGAGCATAATTTACTGAGTGTCTCCAGTCTTGACAAACAAGGGTTTGAGACCACATTTGTGAATGGGAGATGCCTCATAAAAAGAAATGGGAATGTATATGCACGGGGCATAAAACAGGATAATCTTTTTTTTTTTTAAATATGTTTTATTATTTTTATCGGGATAGAAAGGGAAGGGTAGGTAAAGGTATAACATAGGGTAAAAAACAAGGATTAAACCAAGGGTAAGGATAGATACAATAATGGGGTTACCCCCAACACTAAATCAACGCTTTAGCAAGCAGACTGTCGTCCGGGTATACATATTAAGTATGCATGATTAACATAATACTAAAAAGCTATATTAATAAATTTATCACTATTAATGGTAAAAACTTAACCCAATACATATCATTCATTCTATAAGTAACAATAATCAGTATACTATTAGTGATGTATTATTAAGTTAATATAGTTACATATAAATATCAATATAACACTTATTAATTATAATTAATTATAGTTAAATGTAAACATCTAACCAAAAAGTTAAAAAATAATATTCAAAAGAAAGTACATCATTTATCTTATTTAATTTCATCATCCTTTTTCATTCTGTCTTATTGCTAACCATTGATAAAATTTTTCCCATGTTTTAAAGAAAATTGTGTCTTCTTTCTCTTTAATTTCTAAAGTTAATCTATCCATTTCTGCACATTCCAATATTTTCATAATAATAATCTGGTCAGGTGGTATCTTTTCATTTTTCCAAAATTGGGCAAATGCTATTCTCGCGGCTGTTAATATATGTAAAATTAAATATTCATTCTCTTTTCCGTAATTAGATCTTAATATTCCTAATAAAAACAATTCCGGTTTGAATTCTATCTGTATCTTAGTCATCTTTTCTAGCCATCTGTGAATTTTAAGCCAATATATCTTTGCATTAGGGCATATCCACCAGATATGATAATAAGTTCCTGGTTTTTGTTTACATTTCCAACACATATTTGATACATTTTTAAACATTTTCTCTAGTCTAACTGGTGTCATATGCCATCTATAAAACATTTTATATAAATTCTCCTTATATGCAGCCGCTTTAGTAAGTTTAATATTTCGGTCCCATAATTTTTGCCAATCTTCTAAGTCTATAGAATATCCAAAGTTCTTAGCCCATACTATCATTGTTTCTTTTACTTGTTCTTCTTCCATCTTCCAGCTTAGCAGAAATTTATAGAGTTTTTTAATCAAATGTTCATCAGTTTTTAACAATATTTTATCTAGCGGTGTCTGTTCTTTATAAAATCCTGTAGACTTTATATCTTTTTCATATCTTGTCTGAATTTGCAAGTAAGACCACCATGTTAAGTCAATACCCTGTTGCTGAAGAATTTGTCTGTCTTTAAGTTTCCCATCTTTGTCCAAAATATCTTTATAGCTGACGAGTTTATCATAATTAATTAAATTTGGGTAGGAAAAGGCTTCCATTGTCGAAATCCACTCAGGTATTTTCATGTAAATTTTATGTTTAATTTTTTCCCACTCTGAAAACAGTACATTCCTTATAGCATGATTTTGAAAATATTTATGTACTTTATTTTTCTCATACCACAAAAATGCATGCCAACCTAATTGCAAATCATGCCCCTCTAAATAAAGAAGCCTTTTGTTTCTCAATGTAATCCATTCTTTAAGCCAAAGCAAAATAGCTGCCTGATAATAAAGTCTCCAATCCGGGAGTCCAAAGCCCCCTCTGTCTTTAGAATCTTGTAATAATTTAATTTTAATTCTAGCTTTTTTACCTTGCCATATAAATCTGATTATTGTAGCATTTAATTCATCAAAGAATTTTTGATTTAACTTGACAGGAACTGTTTGAAAGAGAAAAAATAGCTTAGGTAAAATGTTCATCTTAACAGTCGCTATCCTTCCTAGTAATGATAATTGAAGATTTTTCCACTTCTCAAAATCCACTTTTATTTGTTTTAGTAATCTCTCGTAGTTGTTTTCTTTTATTGTTGTATATTTTGAAGTTAAATAGATACCTAAATATTTAACTTTTTTAGCTATTTGAAGGTTTGTCTTTTTAGCAAATTGAATTTTTTGTTTATCTGTTAAATTCTTCGTTAATACTTTAGTCTTTTCCCTGTTTATCTTCAACCCCGCCACTTCTCCAAATTTCTCTATTTTCCGCAAGAGTTTAACAGCTGTCTCTAATGGTTCCTCCAAAATAAAAACTAAATCATCCGCAAAAGCCTGTAGTTTGTATTTTTGATCTTTTATCTCCAATCCTTTAATCTCAAAATCTTGCCTAATATTTCTAGCCACCACTTCCAATGTAAAAATGAATAACAAAGGGGACAATGGACATCCCTGTCTTGTGCCTTTTTTAATGTCAAAGCTGTCTGTGTAATCTCCATTTATAAGTATCCTTGCTGATTGTTTATTATAAATTGCTTGAATTGCATTTATAAAATTTCCGCCAAAGTCCATCTCCTTCAACTGTTGAAACAAAAATTGCCAATTAAGATTATCAAAAGCTTTTTGCGCATCAAGAAATATAAGCACCAACTGTTTCCCTGGATGGTTTTCATAATACTCCAACACATTTAAAGTAATCCTTAAATTATTCTTTATCTGTCTTTTTGGTAAAAAGCCATTTTGGTCTGAATGGACAAATTCAGTCAAAAATTTCTTCATTCTTTCTGCCATTATTGTAGTAAATATTTTATAATCCACGTTTAGTAAAGATATTGATCTATAGTTTTTAATTTGTGTACAATCAGTGTCTTCTTTAGGTATAAGAGAGATGTTAGCTTCTTTCCAGGAATTTGGTATTTTTGTCTCTGAAAAAGCTTCATTACAAAGGTCTTTCAAAATCGGATTGACAATGTCTTGTAGAGCTATATAAAATTCTGCAGGGAGACCATCAGGTCCCGGAGTTTTATCCTTTTTTTGTTTTTTTATCACCTCTGTAATCTCCATCATTGTTATGTTCTCATTTAATATGTATTGCATTTTCTCTGGTACCTTTGGAAGGTCCGCTTCTTTTAAATATTCCTGTATTGTCTCATTCGAAACCACCTCAGTTTTATAAAGTGTCTCATAATAAGCTGTAGTAATTTTTTTAATTGCATCATTGTGACAGTACAATTGGCCTTTTGTATCTTGTAGTTTACTTATCAATCTTTTTTCTCTTTCTTTTTTCAATTTATATGCCAACCATCTTCCAGGTTTATTGGCATTTTCAAAGAAATTCTGTTTACATCGTTTAATCTGTTGTGCCCTTATGTCCATTTCCATTAGATTTAATTTGTGTTTTATTCATTCCATCTGTGTCTTCAATTCTTTCTTTTGTGGATCATTTCGTAGCTCCATTTCCAATTTACTAAATTGTTCTTTCAATCTAAGTTGTGTTTGTTTCTTTTCTTTATTCTTTTTGGCCACATAGGTTATAACCACACCCCTAAAATATGCTTTTGCTGTATCCCATACATTTTGAATAGAAGTTTCTTCTTTCTTATTTATTTTTTAAAAAAATTCCATTTCTTTCATTGCTAATTGCAAAAATTCCTTTTCTTTCAATATAGCTTTGTTCAACCGCCATGTTAGTTTCTTTCTAGTTCCTTTCCACGTCATTCTAATTGGATTATGGTCTGCCCAAATATTAGGTTCTATTTCAATCTCCTGTATCATAGTCTTTAAATCATAAGAAGTCCATATCATATCAATTCGTGACCAGGATTTATGTCTATTTGAATAAAATGTGTATTGTGCTTTATCTGGATTCATTTCTCTCCATATATCTTGTATACCTAATTCATCTTTCATCTTTAGAAAAGAATTAGATAAGGTATTTCCCCCTTTTTTCCCTTGTTTGTAGCTCTTGTAATCCTGTTTTGCATCAGTTATCGCATTAAAGTCTCCAAGAATACAAAAGTTTTGATAGTTTAATTCCATTAACTTATCATATAGTTGCTGAAAAAATTGGTCTTGTTTCTCATTGGGGGCATATATCGCAATCATCAAAATTTGTTTTTGGTTCCACGTAATTTCCACCATTAATAGTCTTCCTTCATCATCAGCATAAATTTGTTTTGGGTTCATCTTCTCTTTTATATAGAAAGCTACCCCTCTTTTCTTTTGCAGTGCCGATGAAAAATAAAGTTTGCCTATTTTTGGTTGTTCTAGAAGTCTAAAGTGTTGTCTTTTTATATGTGTCTCTTGGAGACAAATTATGTCCATTTTTAATTTTTGTAATCTATAAAATATTTTACTCCTTTTTAATGGGGAGTTAAGACCATTTATATTTGTTGAAAAAATTTCAATTTCTTCCATAGTTTTAATTGTACTTAGATCTCAGCCTTCTAGGAGAAGTTATCTGTCTCTGATCCTTGGGTCTTATGTCTTCTTCTGATTGAGTCTTTTTAGGTTCTTCCTCTTCTGTTTGTTTCGATGCTCCTGCTTCTTCCTCTGGTTTTTTAGATCTGATATCGTCTCCTTCCAGAAAGGTTCTATGATTATTAAAAAATTCCTCTGCTTTAAGTGGGGTATCCAATCTATATCTTCTCGAGTCCCAAAAAATTAATAATCCTTCTGGGACCAACCATCTAAAATTCACTCCTTTGTTCAGTAGTTTCCTTGTCAAAAATTGATATTCTCTTCGTGCTTCTCTTATTCTCTTCGGGATCTGTTTAAGAACTAGAAGTTCTTTATCTTTATATTTCAGTGGTTGGTCTCTTATTGCTCTCAGAATCTCATCTCGTATTGCTCTTTTAAGAAATCTTATGTGGACCTCTCTGGGAACTCTATTTCTTCTTGCATAGCTTGAATTGACTCTAAAGACCTGGTCCAATTCTTTTTTCATTTGAGGAGTCTGCAATTGCTTGGAGTATCGCTTGCGTATCTTTTTGTTGAGTTTCCAAAACAGGATAATCTTTATGTGTTGCAGGCACAAACAAATCAATGTGCCCAAACATTTGGTAATGTGGCACAACATGATTCATGCATTCATCTCTTGCACAGAAAGTTTGGCCATGCCAGCTTCAGAGTGTTTCATAGGATGCCAGAGTTTGCAGAGGGATTAACCTTGAAAGGGTGTAAGGCATACTTAGACTGTGCAGTATGTAAATCATCGAAATCCAAGGTGTTCCCAATAAGCAAGAAGAGCACAAGGCAGACAACAAGGGTTCTAGAGCTGGTACATGCAGATTTAGTAGGACCAATGCAAGCCAGCTTGGGAGGAGCCAGGTATGCACTGGTCATTGTAGATGATCATAGCAGATTTGGGTTCTGCTATTTGCTTAAGAGCAAACAGAGGTGCTGCAGAAGTTCAAGCAATGGGTGAGCATCGCAGAAAGAAGATATAGGCAACAGGTATGCCAGCTGCAAACTGACGGGTTCAGAATTCATGTCAGCAACTTTTCACCAGTGGTTGGGGCAGCTAGGAATATGACATAGACGCACAAATCCATACACAGCAGCTGAGAATGACATGACTGAAAGACGGAATGGAGTCTTGCAGACCCTGAAAGACTCACTGCTGGAGGATTCTGGTCTGAGTAGGTTATATTGGGGCGAAGCCATGTTGACTGCCAATTATTTAGTCAATAGGCTGTGGAGTTCCTCTATCAATGATACTCCACATGCTGTACTACATGGGAGAAAGCCATCTCTAGCACATTTAAGGGTGTTTGGAAGCAATGCATGGGTGCATATTCCAAAGGCAATCAGGAGAAAAGGGCAACCAAAGGCTACAAAGCTCAAGTTTATGGGCTATGAGGCTATGAGCCTGGCTCAAAGAGCTATCACTTTAGTGAAGTATAGTAGCATTTGCATAGTATTGCATTATAACCTAGTGTGAGAACTGCAAAGTCTCTTTGATTGTATCAGAAGGAATTCCTTATCTTTGAGGCTTGTGGTTTGTCTTTAAACACTTTATCTCTGTGGCTATGTGAAATCTCTTTAAATACTCTTTAAATACCCAACCTTTTGTTATTTCTCCATGTATTATCTTTGCATTTCTGTGGAGCTCCAGACTGCTAAAAGCAAGATTGCCTACAGACATTAATCCAGAGAACATTAACAAAACAAACTATGAGGAAGCAAATGGTGAAGGAAGCTTGTATATATAGTCTTAACAATCATGCAACCATTGCTTATGCTTCTTCAGGCAGAAAATGCAGACATTTCTGTTATATTCTTTTCCCACAGTGGTTAAAAGAACATCTCCAGAAGATGTCAGTCTACAGGGAATTCAGGGAAGGTATAGTGAAAAAAATCAGTTCCCAACTGCCCAATTCAAAGTAATATTCATTTAAGAGATTTGCATGCTTATATTTCTGGGTATATAGCTTGCTGTCTGAATTTTTCATTCACTTAAATATAAAATAATGCATGGAAATAGTACTATACTGAAATGTCCTTTATATCTGAGTCATACACTCACTGTAAAGGAGGCATTTTATTTGGTAAAATTTGATAAAAATTCACATGAGATCAGAGGAAAATGCTTACCAACATTTGAAGAGTTACAGCCATTCATAGCTTTCTTCATGAAAGCTTTCTCTCTGATAATGTTCCCTGGAATAGTTATTTGAAAATGATAGCCTGAGCCCTAAAAAACTGTACCCACAAACCCTACCACTAATGCAATCAGTGTAGCATTAGTATTATTCTGCTCAACAAATTTCTACCAGCAAGGAAATGGCCAGCTAGATTCTTCACCAGCTGTAGCTTCTGGGTTGTCTTCAAGGGCAGCCCCACGTAAAGTGAGTTACAGTAGAATAACTAGATCAGGGGTGTCAAACGTCCGGCCCACGGGCCAGTTGTATCATGTGGAGGCTGCACCCACCCCAGCTCCGGCAATGCAAAAAAAGTTTCGATACGTTGCAACACGTCAGGTGACGCGGTGAGTTTGACACCCGTGAACTGGATGATAGGCATGAGTCACTAGCTCCTTCTGATCCAGGAAAGCTTGCAATGAGTGGACCAATTAAAACTGCCCTGACTACAACCTGCATCTGTTTCTTTAGTAACAAGTGCAAATCCGGGAGAACTCCCATAAAGCACAGCAGTTCTTTCAGTGAAAGTGAAAATGCTTCAAGACAAATAGAAAATGCTTCAAGCTGCGCCCATTCCATTGCCGGCAATGGCAAAACTCTCCCGATACGTCTCGCAACATCACATGATGTCACGAGTTTGGCATGTCTGACTTAAAGCCTCTGAAAAATGATAATTCCATTCTTCTGGGTATCAAACTCTTTGCAAAAGAAAAAAAGATTTTCACAAAATGCAAATTTTCCTCTTGGCTATATTCAGAGTATTGGTAATTACAGAATAACAGAGTAAGAAAGGACCGTGGAGGTCTTCTAGTCCAACTCCCTGCTCAAGCAAGAGACTCTATACCATTCCAGATAAATGGCTGTCCAATCTCTTCTTAAAATGATGGAGCACCCACAACTCCTGGAAGGAAGCTGCTCCACTGATTAATTGTTCTCACTGAAAGGAAATTTCTTCTTAATTCTAGGTTGGATCTCTAAGATTCCACCCATCACTTCTTGTCCTGCCCTCATGTGCTTTGGAGAATAGGTTGACCCCACTCCTCTATGTGACAGCATCTCAAATAGACTGCTATCCTGTGATCCCTAATCCTCTTTGTTAAACTAGACATATCTAGTTCCTGCCACTATTCATCATATGCATTAGTCCAGTCCCCTAATCATTTTTGGTGTTCTTCACTGCACTCTTTCTAGAGTCTCAACAACTTTCTTGCATTGTGATGACCAGTATGCAGTATTCTAAGGGTGGCCTTACCAGTGCCAGTATAAAGCACTACTAACATTTTATGTGATCTTGATACTATATCTCTGTTGATGCAGCCCAGAACTATGTTGGCTTTTGGGCAGCTGCAGCATACTGCTGGGTCATTCTTAAGTAATTGTCCATTAGGACTCCTAAATTCTTCTCACAGTTGATCCCAGTACCACCTATTCTTTACCTGTGCATTTGGTTTTTCTTGCTTAATTGTAAAACCTTATTTTTCTCAACAGTGAATTGCATTTTGTTAGATAGGGCCAGATCTTCAAGTCTGTCAAGATCCTTCTGGATCTTCAATCTATCTTCTAAATTGTTGGCTATTCCTCCCAGCTTGGTGTCTTCTGAAAATTTGATGAGTTCCCTTTCTATCCCCTAATCTAAATCGTTTATGAAGATGTTGAAAAGTACTGGGTCTAAGCTGTATGCTTTCCTCCATGTAGATGCAGTTTCATTAAGGACTACACATTGTGGTTGGTTCAGTCAGTTGCAAATCCATCTGATAGTGATGATGTCTGTTCCAGATTTTTCAGTCTTACCAAGAAGTAGGCTATGGTCTACTTTATCAAATGCCTTACTGAAGTCCAAATACATCATGTCCACTACATTTCCCTAATTTAGTCACTTTGTCAAAGAATCCAATAAGTTTTTTCTGGCATGATCTGTTTTTGATAAACCCATGTTGGCTTCTAATAATAGTTATGCTTGTTTCTAGTTCACAGATCTGATGCTCTTTTTCAGGATCTTCCAGATATTGATGGCAGGCTGATTGGACTGCAGTTTCTATCAAGACATTAAATCTATCAAGACATCAAAAATTCTGGCTTTTCAGTCATTGGAAGTTAGCTAAAGGGATAGGATTAGGATTAGTAAGTATTATAACACTGGAAGAAGAAATCTAAATTAGATTTACAACAATGGATTGTTGATACAGTACGTGTTGTTTGACAAGATTTGATTTAGAGTTTGCTTTTATTTTTGGTGACAAAAGGACAAGAAGAAGACTTCCAAGCAATTTAGTCACATTGGAGGGGGGGGGTTCTGTTTGTAATATGATTTCCTTCCTTCCTTCCTTCCTTCCTTCCTTCCTTCCTTCCTTCCTTCCTTCCTTCCTTCCTTCCTTCTTTCCTTCCTTCCTTCCTTCCTTCCTTCCTTCCTTCCTTCCCTTTCTATTTGTATTATTTTTGCTGCATTGTATAGCTATACTGTTATTTTTTGTGCATAGTTTTAAAAAATTAATGGAGGACAAAGATAAACACCAATTTAGAAACTAGATAACCTCTTCAAGAAAAATCATGATGATTAACAACAAAGGTCAAATCACAAAAGAGAAACAGTGGCAGATGAAAAGCAGCCAACCTATTTTCCCCACACTTCTATGGATGCCCCAAATTACACAAGTATGACATACCTTTGGCATCTCACAGAGGGGAGTGAATATTCTGTCTATCTCTATCAGCTATCAATTCTCCACTACAGTACCTCCCAAAAAATCAAGAGCCTAAAAATAGAAGTCTGTTGATTTACAATCTGGGCTCAACACACAGTAGTACCTTTGCAATACTGGATGAAACAACAACAGATTTTCAGGATTAAGGGATCTTAATTCTGTTCTGCACTGGACAAAATCAGGAGGAGATGAATTCTATTATATTTTTGGAGGGCAGAAACAGAGAATGTCATTCTTAATAAAACCCTCATACACTATCCAGGCAAGCTCTGAACTCATTTTTCTGTTCCACTTCCAAAGTATGCTTTTTCATATCTCCTTGAGTGCCCCTTTCTGTTTTGGATAACACATTTCAGTTTGTTGTAGGTTAACCCCTATAAGTTGTGCAAATGGAAATTGTGTCTTCTGTGATTCTGAATGGGGTGAAAAATAACTCATAATGCTCATATAGTTTCATTGCATATATAGTTATAGAGAGATCATAGTTATAGTGGTAGAAGTAGAAATGGAGATAGAACTAGAGAAGAACAAGAAAGATGTTTGTAGTTATATTCTGAATTAACATATAGATTTGGTGTATACTTCAAATTATTGGATAAACATTCTAATATCACAGAGTGACAAAAGTTTCAAGTATAAGTTTAAAATACAGAAGAGAAACCAGGGATTCTAGTAAATATTCTATTCTTCTTTCTGGCTTGTATAAACTGTCTTTTGTAATATCCCCCGGGATTCAAAATTTATTATCCTACCCAAATTCTGTACTCATAAACAAGCACAGTGGCAACTTTTGCCTAACTGCATTGTTAAGTGTTACTTGTGATACGTTTACCACTTAATAATACCCTTTGATTATGAGTACATGTAACTGCTATTTAAGAAATAACACGTGCTAACGCTTTTCTACACAATTTGATGCCTTTCTGATTCCATAATTGCTGGTTTCCTAGGATATTATGTCACAAAATCTGAAGAAATAATGGCTTGTTTTATTCCAGACAATACATTTTCAAGCTGCATAGAGCTGCAAGCATGCCATAAAAGCTTAACAAGAATGAATATTCACTATGGAACCAAGTTGGGCTGTGTAGCATTGCATAGCAACTAGCACAATTCAGTGTGATTTATTTGATGCCAGGACTGTTTAAAAAGTTTCCTGCCTCAAGGGGAGGCTGTTTTGTGTTGGCAATGTGTGCTAACACAGAGAATGCCAACAGCACACAAAAGAAAGAGAACTAGGAAAATACAAATATTTAAGTATAATAATTATTTTTTGTTATTTACTATGAAGTCACTGATCTTTAGAGGAATAATAGCAATTGTGTGGGTTCAGCTGGCAGTTTTGATCAGCACAAGAGTCCCAAAATGAGTGAGCGCCTTCCAAATTTGCCTTTTCAAAGTGCTGCTTAAGTTGACTGTCATAAGATGCCTAAAAGGATCCTGCTCTAATGGAGTTGGCCCTAAATGGAGTTGGCCCTAAATCGCAGGTGTCAAACTCACCACGTCATGTAACGTGTCGCGACATATCGCCACTCTTTTTGCATTGCTGGCAATGGGGTGGGCGCAGCTTCGGTATGATGAAACCGACCCGTGGGCCGGCAGTTTGACACCCCTGCCCTAAATCATCCTGAAATCAAAGCAGTTAATGTAAGAGCCATTGGAGAACCTGTTGGGTCTAGTGGTTAAGGCACCAGGCTCTAAAATGGGAATCTGTGAATTCAAGTCCCACCTTAGCCATGAAAGTCAGCTAGGTGACCTTGGGCCAGTCACTATCTCAGCCTAATTCATCTCACAGGGCTTGTTGTTGTGAGGAAAATAAGAAGATGTGTTGGATATATTTGGCACTTTGAGTTATTTGTAAAAATAATAAAGGACAAATATAAATAAGAATGAAAAATAAATAAAAATAATAAAAAATGAATTGGCTTGGATCCTAAAACAGATAAGCACAGGGCTATTAAGAGATTAAACACTTGTCATCCCCCTTACATGCACGTGCGCATGCATGCACACATAAAACACCCATTGTTGCTTCTTGAAAGCTTCTTTGTGGCCCTCCTTTTAATACATAATGAGGCCCCATAATTTCAGAGAGGAGAAATTGGATTTAAATCAAGAGATATATTCTAGTTCTAGTATATAAATATTTCTCATTTCCCCCTGCTGCACCTGATCCTATTATGATCAGGAGGATCTATTCATCCTGTAGAGCAGGGGTGTCAAACTGCCGGCCTGCGGGCCGGATGCATCATAGCGAAACTGTGCCCACCCCATTGCCAGCAATGGCAAAAAAGTCACGATACATTGCGATACGACACGTGACATTGCGAGTTTGACACCCCTGCTGTAGAGAGAATGTTGTGGTACAAGATTTGTTTTTCTTACATAATCTTTTTTAAACTAACTTATCTTTGGATGTAAGCCTTTGATCTCCCTGAGCATTAGGTATGAATAAGAACTATCCCATTGTGATGACTCCCCCAGACGCTTATATAGTGGGTTAATCATTAATGGCACCAAGCAGCCATCTGGAGGGATTTGGCTCAAACACAGCTGCAGCAGGACATCCCAGAGGCTTCAGGTGGAGAAAGCATGCAGCTGGAGCCAATCAGTGATGAGGAAGAGGAACTGCCTGCTATACCTGATCCAAGAACATGTAGGACAGAAAAAAGGCAGGAGCAGAGAAGGTCAGACAGATTATTCGTGAGGAGAAAGCCTCACCCTTCTTAATGGACTGCACCAGAAGCTGGCTGTTTAGCACAGCAGAGAGAGGGAAGTGATGCTGAGAGCAATGTGTTCATTTCTTAGCTGTGTGTTTTCTGGTTATTGTGATTCTTGCCTTGCTTTGGATTGACATCATACCTTGACTTGGACCATGCCTTGTGAACTCTGGACTTTTTGTGCCTTGTGAACCCTCTTGTATTGTGGATTTAATTTTGCCTGGTGGGTTTATTTGATCGGGAAACTTTCAAGTGCCTTGTGGACTCATTGATCATTGCTCTGTGGACTAGCATTGGTCTGCTTGTGGCTGGACTTAATTGGGACAATTCTGGTTTTTGGTGAAGGGAATTGTGGGAGAATATTAATAAACCCACTAAACAGTTATGTGTGTGTGAATGGGACAGCAAACCCATGCAGAAATACCTGTCATGTGAAGCCTGAAACAAAAACACTGCTTCTGGCAAATGCTCAATACATACCCCACATGACTCTGAAGCACATTTTCCCCTTTACATCTGAAGCAGTGTAGAGCTTTACCAGCTCATGTGTGGTCATGGATTTGCTACCTTTCCCATATTGATCTGCATATACATGTACACAACTCCTGGGGTCACTATTTGTGCAGTATTGCCTTTAATATTAGCCTAGGTTTGATATTTTTAGCTCACAAGATCTGTTAGCAGAAAAGTATGACATCCAAGGAATTACAAGAATATGGTAAAATCAACCTTTTTTAAAAAAAACCCAAAACCAAACCTAGAATTGTGTAAATTAGATCCCTTGGAAATGTAACTGTTATAGAGCAATCTGATGCCTTGTTTTTCAAAAGAAGAAAATATGGCTTTGGAAACATTGTCATGCAATTAAAGAAATAGTCGGCAGTCAAGTATGCCTAAGAGCTATAGAAGGAAGCTATAATGTTATGTCCTTGTGAAATCAGAAAACTGCCCTGGGGAACAAAATCACAAACTTGGCTTTCAGAACAGAATTGAGTGTAAATAAATGTCTTCAAAATACTAGTTGGAAAAATTGGAAAGCTGAAGAAAATCCAATAGCCAGAGAAAACTAATCGGAAAAATATCTGTGTTCCTCTCAAAATGAAGACCAAGATGCTATAGATACTATATAGATATACACAGATATAGATACAGATACAGGCTAGGGATGACATGATAAGAGTGTTCCAATATTTGAGGGGCTGCCACAAAGAAGAGGGAGTCAACCTATTTTCCAAAGCACCAGAAGGCAAGACAAGAAGCAACTGATGGAAACTAATCAAAGAGAGTAACAACCTTGAACTAAGGAGAAATTTCCCAACAGTGAAAACAATTAACCAGTGAAACAGCTTGCCTTTAGAAGTTGTGAGTGCTCCATCACTGGAGGCTTTTAAAAAGAAGGCACTTGTCTGAAATGTATAGGGTCTCCTGCTTGTGCAGGGGATTGGATTAGAAGACCTCCAAGGTACCTTCCAACTCTGTTATTCTGTATTCTGTAAAATCCAAACTGTGACATGTCAGACTCCTTGGCTCTTCATATTGCACATTACTTTTAGTTACACTTTGCACTGTTGCTCAGCAGTGCTCCTGCTTTGCTATACCAGCCTAATTTGCTTTTGGCTCCTGATTCCATCTACATCTCCTAGCTGGATTTCTTGACTTTATTTTGAGTTGATACTGACCCCTGATTGTCTAAAGTCTGCTAAAGGCACTGACACTGATAGGGCAATAGCCCTGGATGCTTTTTGCAAGGAAATATTATTTGTTCATTCCTTGGAGTCAGATACCATTCCTCTTCATGCCACATTTCAAACAATTAAGATAAAAGAATTAAACTGTATTAAAAGAATCCATTAAAAGGACTGGGACAAATAATGGGAACTTAGGTCTCAACCCAGGCTGTTGGTTTTCTAGCTGACAAGTTCAGAGGATTAACCGCAGAGCCATTGTGCCCCCCAATAAGCTTATGTTTATATAATAAAAACAAAAGTATTTTGAAAATATGTTACTATTTTTATTATTACAGGATGTTGATTAATCCATGGAATCATGAATATGGAGGGACCATTTAGTCCATGAAGTCCAACACTCAGCAAGTACAAGAGGCCAGATCAAGTCATCCCACATGAAATGTCTTATTTAACCTCCAGTTGAACACATTTAATGAAGGGACGCTCACAGAATTTCTGGGTAATTAATTTCCTTGCCAAAATGGTTTTGTCCTTAAGGTTCTTCTGATAGTTCATTGGAATCTGCCTTCCTTTTAATTTAAATCCATGGTGCTGTGACCTCTCGTCTGAAAAGAGAAGAAACCGATTTGGCTCTTTTATGTGATAGGAAGTAGATCAGTAGATCCACTGAACACTCTGGTTCCCCTTCTCTGTTCCAACTTCTTTTGAACACTTTTCTTCTGACTGTGATACCTAAAACTGGACCCTGAATGTCAAGTGAAGATCTGTCCAAAACAGAATAAGGTAAAATAAATAATCCCTATAATATGGAAATTATGCTTCCGTGCCTTTTTTGCAATCATATTGTATCCTGGCTGAGACCGCCTCTCTTCCATTTCAATTTGTAGAGAAACACTGTGCATAAATATTCATCACACATTACTGTAGCTGCTATCTTGTATTGATAAACAGACCATCATTTAAATAATAATATAAGCTAGAATTTTAACTCCCACCAGTATAGAAAACATTTTACTAAGTCAATTCATATATTAACTTATTTATTAGAAAACGTTCATGGATATTCAGCACCAGGCATAAATTTCTCTGAGTTTGTGTACAAAATAAATCAGATATTTTTTCATTCTTATTGCTTATTACATAATGTCAAATGTTCAACATAAACGAGAGAGATCATTTTTGAAACCAAATTAAAAAAAGAGCAGATAACAATGTTTGTTAGTTTCTGTTACATTTCTCATGATTAGTATCTTTGCTTCTTGATTCTAAAGTAGACACACACAGGGATCTGAAAAGGATGAAGGCAGTAAAACAAACTATAAAATAATCAGCAGTTGAGAGAATGTCTGCACAATTTTAAATATGATGGCAGTGTAAATAAATAAGATTAGAATCCAATAACTGACTTCCTAAACAAGAAATCTGAGAAATGTCTTAAAAGAAGTACTATTTGTTCCCATTTGTATTTAGTATTTCATTAGCAGAGTGTATATATCATTGTCTGCACTGACTTATTAATAGGTAATCTGACTGAAGACTGCTTCATGATCAAGACAAATTCTCAGATGCCAGTTTAGCAAGTCCAAGCAACTCATAGGATTTATAATTTAAGTCTGAATGTAGACAACCAGGCTAATTTAAAAGAGCAAACTGGGAATCTTCTTAATTAAAGAAGCTTGACATTTTAATGCTACTAGCATAAGGGATTCATATACACAATCAATCAAGTCCTTTACGAGAGCTGTGACTGAAAATGTAGAATCTGATGAGAAATGAGTACTGTATGGAATACAAATGGAGACAGGACAAACAAACTAATTTGAGATAAATTCTTTTAGAGCATGGAATGTGGAAAAATCTCTTTACTTGTCACTAGGAGAGGTGATACTTTATCTGTGTGTATATAGCACAGAATAAGATACGATCTGCTCATTAACTTTATTAGGGAGCCATATCACATGTAAAACGTGAATATGAATGTATTTAAACAAAGTAGGCTTTTTTTTAAAAGCACAATAAAGCATATGTCAATACGCCACAATATTAGATTACCCAATTCTTTATCAAACATAACTGTTGGTCCATGAACTTTATCCACAATTCAGCTGCACAGTTGCATGAATTCATTTATTTAGCATATCTTTTTTTTACAACGATTTATAATAATCTGCCATAACTTTGAAAGCAACTTACACTGACAGTAATTTAAAACATCCTTCAAACTATTCTTTTAAAAAATCAGAATATACAGAAAGAGTTCTCTCTCTCTCTCTCTCTCTCACATGCACTCTATCTCTCTCTTTTATTTTCTTTCATCTAGCATCTAGTTCAGTGGTGGGATTCAAATATGTGAACAACCGGTTTCTGTGTGGATGCCACTTCCGGAAGTCCATTCTGGGTCTGGGCAACAAAAAATTAGCTACCGGCTCTGCCGAACTGGTGTGAACTGGCTGAATCCCACCACTGATCTAGCTATCACTACTGATCAACTGATAAATTATTAAGCTTGGTGTACTATCCAAGACACATCAAAACATGTGATATTTTATTGGTCTGAAATAAGACTTAACTTTTCCTCACAAATAATTTAATTTTAAAATGGGAGGTTTAAAGTACCCATTTTGTCCCATAAAATGTAAGAGTCATTGGGAGTTGGGCGGCATATAAATTTTAACAGCAGCAGCTTATTAAAACACAAAACCTTTTAGAGAGATTTAAGGGAAGCAACAAATTCTGCAAGATTTAAGGCAGGGGTTCTCAACCTTGGCAACTTTAAGACTTGTGGAGTTCAACTCCCAGAATTCCTCAGCCAGCTTTGCTTTGCTGGCTGAGGAATTCTGGGAGTTGAAGTCCACAAGTCTTAAAGTTGCCAAGGTTGAGGACCCCTGATTTAAGGAACTGATTTCATTCTTTTCTTCTAATACATCCAAACAAACATGCACCTTTAAACAGAAGTGCACATGCACATACACTCACGTTTGTTAAAAAATATCTGGCCCCAGCCACTCTGGGAAGTTTGCATTGTGGGCACTTTCCCTCTTAAAGGAGCTATGGTGGCGCAGTGGTTAGAATGCAGTATTGCAGGCTAATTCAGTTCACAGCCAGGAGTTCGATCCTGATGGGGCTCAAGGTTGAATCAGCCTTCTATCCTTCTGAGATCAGTAAAATGAGGACACAGATGGTTGGGGCAATATGCTGACTCTGTAAATCACCTAGAGAGTGCTGTAAAGCACCATGAAGCAGTAAATACAGCAAGTGCTATTGCTATTGCTATTGCTATTAAAGGAGATGGCTTTTCTTGACAAACTAGGCTTGGAGGTCATGAGGTGCTGATGAATAGATGTCCATTGGCAATGAATTATGGATGCAGATAGATGAACATTCAGATATCCACTAACAGTAGATAAATTGGAACAGAAACTTATTTACTGCCTCCCAATGCAAACAGCCCAATCTTCTTATTCTTCTCTAGATCTAAATAATTCTGACCATGTTGCATTTTTATCAAATATTTTCTGTACCATGTAAGCTAATATTTGCTTTCCATGCTATCCTTTCCATATCATTTTTATAGCATCTATTATTTTTCTTCTATCTCCATGCATGATCTTCTTATAAAATTAACCCCTTCTTCATTCATTTTACACAGTATCTGTATTATATTCTGCTCACAGAAAATCCGGAATACCCTTTCTTCAAACAGTTTGTTTATTTGCCCCTATAGGTCTGCAGAGTAAAGGAGTTTTGACCTGTACCTAGATAATCAAGGAATCAGGAACATGGATTCAGCATTAAGCCTCACAAGATGTGATTATTTTTATTGAGAAATAGAGGATTAAAATAAGTCTCACAGTGTTGCACTGGAACAAATCTGTAGGTTGATGCATTGAATACAAAGAAAATTGGGGAGGAGAGGCAGCACTCATTTATTCAAGTTAGTTCAGCTTCACTTTCATAAAAGAACATCAATAACATCTTCAAACTTGCTCCAAACTTTGCTTTTTTTTCAAGATAGAAGAAGAAAAGAGAGGCAAATGTATTCTGTTGAATACCAGGGATCTTCAGCTACAATCTTGTATTTAGCTTGGAGTAAATCCCATTTAACTAAGTCTTATTGAGTGTATTTTATTTTATTTTATTATTTTATTTTATTTTTATTATTTTTATTATTTTATTATTTTACTTTTTTATTTTACTTTATTATTATTTTTTACTGGATTTTGCTGACCATTTCCCCCTTATATTTTCCCCTATTTTCTTTCTCTCCTGTTTTTGATAGGGTGGTATATTTTAAATTCTTTCTCCAACATAAGTCTTCCATACTTGCTTTACAGAACTATTCCCTTTCAAATTTCTTCTATGTTACTTTTCAGGAATATAAATATCTCCTCTCATTTTCCTCATTTTTCATCTGTCAGACACTCTTTCTCTAACTATTTATTCATGCTAACCACCCTACCTCTCTCTGCTCTTTCTGTTCAACCTGTGTCTGCAGATGAAAGCAGTTCATTCACATTACAGGTATTATTACAGGGTAGACAGCCTTAATGGAGACTTGTTTCCTTAGCTGAAGCACTTAATCGATACGGTGAGTTTATTCCTTGAAATTTAACAGATGTAAAATCAAAGTGATTTTATAAAATGGGAAGTTGGTTTATGATGAGGCCAAATTGTTCTCCTATTTCAATTTGGTGCACCGAACCTCTGAAAAACTAACATTAAGATGAAGTGCTTTCTTGCTCACAAAGTACACATTTTGAGAATGCAAGGTAGTAGGATACTAGCTGGTACCTGGGCTATAATTTAACTGCCACGCCATTAGCTGCATTAAGAAGCGTCACATGGATCACAGGGAAGAGAATTCATCTTCGCCAGCTAGTATGAATCTCACCTGCATTCTGTAAATGCCATGGTAACTGAAAATATATTCTATTTAGCCATTTGTTTTCTGCAAAAAAAGACTGTTCATGATCACTTAGCATATAAATAGCTCCAGTGCTCTGTCCTTTTCAATTTCAGTTACTAGCATTTGCTGTTATTGAGGATCCTCAGATTTCCGATGGGATCTGGTATAACATTCCTGAAATGAACCTTTATGAACTTGTTTTGGATTTTGAAATGAATGAATGAATCAATCAGTCTGTCCCCTGATATATTCAAAATATGTTTTTACATACCAGTCTTGCACTGAAATTTTAGATCAAGCAGTCAGGTTCTAAAATATGACTACACTGTGAGGATCTTTTAAATACTTTCTCTTTCAGCCACATTTCTCCTGTCATTTCAAAACAACTAAAACACAAATTCTCAGCAAACAAGCATTTTTTGTTTATTGTTTATTGTTTGCACGGAGCTATTATTTGGGGAATAAGCTGTGAAGACAGCTGCTACCCAGAGATGTGGAGAAATCAAAGGGCTCCCATATAGCAGTTGTTAAGTTTAAACTCCATTTCCTTGAAGCCTGACATGGAAAAGGGTCAGCCAGCCACACTTCCATGTTAAATTAGCAAAACACTTTTGCATTGTGCTTTAAACAAATTTTGACACACATCAATAACTGTGTGCCTGCAATGATAGGAGTCTTATAATATTCATTGATTTATTAAAATTTCTTCAGATTCAAACTAGAAACTGAGTTTTATTCCTGCCTTAGGTGTGAAGCCAGCTGGATGAATTTAAGCAGTCACTCTCTCTCAGCCCTAGGAAGAGTTGTCCATTTCTGAAAATGCTGTCAAGGAAATGGCATTGGACTTGTCTGGACTGCCACCAGGAATCAAGGTACTTCCCTCTCCCCCCCCCACATATACACAGAGTTAGTTATGTTTGTGTCTATGGGCATATATATAAAGTAGCAAAACAACGACCTCCAGGATAAATGTAAAAAACAACTGTTTATTAGCTAAGCTTTTGTCGGTCCCCTGCCGACGTCATCAGAGTAAAAAACCAGAGGTTTGAAAGTCTGCTTATAAAGCCAGCTGTTTCAGCGCTCTGCTCATCGAGCGCGTCACCGGTCTATCTACCCCGGTCGATCGTATTCCTCTAGTAGCATCGCATCTGCCTGCGTCCTTTTAGATTCCAGCACCTCCTCTCCTCCCGTTATTGCCTCCACTTCCTGCTCCACTCGTGTCTGGGTGTTTGTTGTTGTTGTCAAATCGCCCTCTGGTTTATCTCGTCTTGTGGCTCTCGTCAGGTGCTGTATATTTGCATATGGTAATGTTCCTCCCATTGTATGCATCACCCTATTGTGGCGCTGGAATCTAAAAGGACGCAGGCGAATGCGATGCTACTAGAGAGAATATGATCAACTGGGGCGGGTAGACCGGTGACACGCTCGATGAGCAGAGCGCTGAAACAGCTGGCTTTATAAGCAGACTTTCAAACCTCTGGTTTTTTACTCTACTGTTAATATGAATATACCTGGGATTTGTATTTTTAAAGTAATTAGGGATATATATATATATATATCTGCGATCACACATTGCTCCTAGAAGCACGAGGCCGAAGACGCCAGCCTGAAGATGACGAATGAGACTTCGTCGAAACGTTACCAAGACACTTCCAATTTTACGCGGGAGAAAACCCGAATCACCAAAGACCTACATACAAACACCCGTGAAAACCTCAGAAAACATATACATATACATATATATATATATACACACACACACACATATATACATATATATATACACACATATATACATATATACACACACACACACACACACACATATATATATATATATACACATACATATACATATATAGGTTTTGCTCACCTACAGCTACTAGTATATTCACTATTGCAGATGCAAGAAGCTTTTAAATTCAGATCTTAAAATGCTTGAATTAAACTAATAATAAGCTGTGATTTCCATGTAAAATGAAAGCATCAAAGAAATGACGGTGCTCTCCATGAATCACTTGAAAGTTAAAGTTAAGACAATTTATGTTATTTATATAGTCATCCTGCTTAAGCCATTCCATATGTATAGATCACATATAGTACACATATAGTTTTACTTTTCCCGTGTAAGTTGTCTTCAGACATTTACCATAGAGATGGTTTGACTTCAAAGTCAGAAAATACTAGCCATGCACCTTTCTCTCTAGCTTCCATGCATTTATCTTGGAGGTCTAAAGGAGAGGTGTAGTTGTATTGGGTTAATATGTGTCCCATTCTTCAGATAATCTGAGAAATAAAGCTAGTTTTGGATCATAAGGGGAGCAGTGTTCTGTATGATCCATGTACTTGTAAAACATTAGATTTGGAATTCTAGCATCTTATAGAGAAACTGAGAAAGAGGAAAGTTCCCTTTCTATGGCATCAATCTCCAATCATTAAAAGCTTCTATTATGTGCCTATTTTTTATATAATGCTTTTATCATTGTCCATCTGTACAGGACTGAAAATGCCAGATGGTAATCTTACACTGACAATGAGAACATTAAAAGAAAAAAAAATCTTAGAAATCTACAATGTTCCAATTTTCTGTTTCTTATATACCTCACAGTTTGAAAAACTTAAAGAGACAGAATAAATGTTCCAATCATTTAACCCAAAATACTTTTTAAAGCCCTATCTATTTTTGTCAGAGCAATTTGTTCCTGACCTCAAAGGCTGAATAAATGCAGCAACAGATTGTGTAGCAGACTGTAAAGAGAAAGTGGCCTTTCAACTGTAGTGATTAGGATTCTGTGAGAGTAAGCTATATGTTTGCATTTTAGTGTCATGCTGAATTTTCGTTAGAATGCATACTTCATCATATTTCATCTACTTCCACACATTTTCTGGAGATCTAGTTTTTCCTGAAGTCCATTGGGATCCACTAAAAAAAACCCCAACATATCAAGATGTGAACCTGAACATTTTCTCATGCCAAAAACACATTGCAGCTATTAAAAACATATACTTTGCCCAGTCTTTCTTTCACTGATGATGAGGCTAAGTGATGTTCTGAAGATGCTAGATGCTATCACTAGTTAGGAAATGGACCCTGTGTCATGTCATTACACAAAAATCCACATCCTTGTGTGTTCGCAGGTGACAGTAAGGAGCAAGATATTAATTTGCAGGTTTTTTAAAAGGTTAAACAGTCTACCCAAACAATTGTGTGAAATATTGGAAAGCTGCACTTATAAACAGCCACACATTTCATTTCAAATATTATTTCAAGGACCCATGAATTCCATTTACTTAACTTTACCCCAATATATCCCGACTTAGAAAAAAAGGATTCTTTGATAACAAAGAATTTAAATCTTTTCAGGCATTTTCCCCACACTGGTACATCGACTGATTCAAAAACAGTCAATCCTTGCAATGAAGGGTATTTATCATTGAGTTTTACCTGGCCCGATGATCCAAATTGTCCTATTCCATTGTGCCTCATCTGTGGTAAAAAACTTACAAATGAAGCAAAGTTTCCAGCAAAATTAATAATAGAATAGAGCTGGAAGGGACCTTGGAGGTCTTCTAGTCCAGCCCCCTGCTCAAGCAGAAGGACATGACAAGTAAAAATTCTGATGATTTTAAACCGTGATTTGAATCACAGAACAAACCAAATAAAGCTTTTGTAAATAAAATGACAGTCAGTTTAAAAAAAAAAAACCGGGACGCAAGTTATCTCTTAGTAGAAGTTATTACGCAGCAAGGGAAAAGTCACACTTTGGGTGAGAAAGTAATCATGTCAGCATGTAAAATCATAGTGGAAAAAGGACTAGATGTAGTACAAGAGATTGAAAAGAAAATTTGGCATATTGATGGCAATATGTTTTCTGTGATAAACTTTTTTAGCCAGGTTGATGCGTCCACAGATTTCACCCATAAATGTCATGTTATGGCAATTTGTAAATGATAGTGAAATTCAACCAAACTTTTTCTGCTACAAAGAACTACAAGAAACATCCAAAGGCCAAGTTGCATTAGATGTTTTGTCTTCATGTCTTGAAACAAAAAGTCTGTCTTGTCCGTGCTGGCATCTGTACTGATGGCTCCATCAATGGTTGACTCCACGAGAGTTTTTGTTTCTCTTGTAAAAAAAAAAAAAATCCTGGTATTGTCACAATACACTGGCTGATGTCAAAAATACCTGGAGATGAAATGAAGAAAAGGTCTGGAAGATGAAATGGTTAGTGTTATTAAACAAGGAGCAATTCACTGAGGAATGTTTAAAAACTGTGTGAGAACCTGGACAAAGAGCATATAAGTCTCTTGTTATACACACAAAATATGATGGTTCAGCAGAGAAAACATTCTGAACAAGATTTTTGAGCTAAAGGCAGAATTGTGAGAATATTTCGAGAAAATAATATCCCAAATTTTCCTCAGTGCTTTGCAGATGGAGAATGGTTCCAGAAACTAGCATACTTAGTAGACATTTTTCATCACATGAACCTGCTGAACAGGACTCTGCAAGCCGCTGGAAAAAACATTTTCACACCCTTAGTATCCTGCCATTGATAGGAAGGCATTAAACATTTTGCTGCAGTTTTCCATTTCTTACATGTGTGAGCAAGCTTTGTCTTATTTAGCAAGCATCAAAATAGATGAGAGCCAGTTTGGTCTAGTTAGTAGTTAAATTACCAGGCAAGAAAGCCAGAGACCATGAGTTCAAGTCCTGCCTAAGTGTGACCTTGGGCCCATCATCCTCTCTCAGTGAAAATCACCTCATAGGATTGTTGTTGTTGTGGGGAACACGGGAGAAGAAAGGTTTGTTGCGTATGTTCACTGTCTTGAATTATTTGTAAAAATAATAAATGTGGGTATAAACAAACCGAAATAGCAAAGACAGAAATCATCTTATTTCAGATGAAGATGAAATCCGTGATTATCTCAAGTTCATTCCAGAGTCAGTATTTGTGCAACAAAAAACAAAAAAGTACAGGTTTCACATTAAAAGAGGTATGTTTCATTCTTTATTTTTAGTTTTTATATATATTAATGCATATATTAATGCACATACACAGGCTACACCTGAAACAAATATAATAATTTTGAAACTTCTGGCTTATACTTGAATTTGAAAGACTGCTTTCTTCACTATGCTGACTTCTGAAATAAATAGGTTAATAAAATTGAAAGCGATACAGCAGCTTCAATACTGCATTTTACATTCTGTCTTCTCTAAAAACTACTGATTTCTATTTCAGTCATATGCATGCAAAGTTATTTTCAAACACTGGATCATATGGACCCAGGAAAAAGTTCTTTGGATATATACAGTTAAAGATTGTGCAGATATTTTGGACTGAAACTAGCAGTCATTCATTCCTCAAAATTCTAACAGTGTTGCTTCTTTAAAAAATGACCACAAACCATCTAAATGCATATATTAGTCCAATAATATATCAATAGCTGTAGATATCGGAGCATTGCTCAGTTACTAAGATGTAAACATGATTGGATCAGAAAATTGATTTACAATAATATTCAATATAACTTCCAGTCTCATTTATACAGGGGTAAAGCCAGCTTAACTAAATAGGGCTTACTTCAAAATTAAATGTTTTTTCCATAAATGAATAAAATTGATGGTTTAATTAGTAAGAGAGAAAAGTGTACTGAATATGTATATATTACAAGAAAAAGAAATAGAAATAGTTTCAAAATGATGTTAATTAATATTATTATGCAAATAACTAATCCATTTAACATACATCTTTTTTTATATCTAACTAGAAATATCTCTGTTCAGTTCCATAGGATTTTCTCCAAGTTAAAAAATATAGGAGGCTAAAGGGCTCCAAGAGCCACAATTTCTTTGGTACTCAAGTGCTGGTCCTTGGCCTTTGTAACATCATAGCTTCTGGAGGGACATAGCTACTCCATTGTTGAAGCTCTGATTTGGAAGGAAGCAAAATTTCATTAGATGTGCTTGGGATAGGTTAGGGAAAACTGTGGCACTATATGATATATTACCTTCATAATCACCTTATAGAAAGTTAGTAAGTCTGACTCCTTCCTAGTATAACTAATGATACCCCTTTTCTCTCAATTTTGAGCATGGCAGCTCCCAATCTGTCCTCCCTTTCTTCCTGTGCTAGAATCTAGTACATATTGAAAAAAGGGTAGAAACCTAAAGACAGTGAAGTATCTTTGCAAGTAGCTCCATGTTCCATTGCATTGTAAAATACTACAGTATATATTTTTCCCCACATAATACCTGGCATAAAGCAGTAAAATGGGGATTTTCTAATAAAGATCAGAACAGCATCTGTTCATGGTTATAATGTGTTTTTTGTAAGTGTCCATGCCTTTGAGTCAGTATTGACTCCTAGCAATTGCCTGGATTAGTTCCTGAAGGTCTTTAGCAAGATTGGTTTGCTGTTCTTTTCTTCTTCCTAGGGCTGAGAAAGAGGAACTGGCCCAAGGTCAGCCAGCTGCTTTGTATCCAAGGCAGGATTACTACTCATCCTCTCCTGGTTTCTAGCCTGATTCTTTTAACCACTATATCAGATTGGCTCTCTATAAGATGTATACTTATATTTAATAAAACTGTAAATATAATTTCATTTATTAAATATGTTAATTGTGCTATGGGAAATGTTTACTTCCACCGCCAATTATTTTTACTGACTCATTTTTGGAGGAATGATGTTTTTCAGGATACTACTTTCGCAAAAGGTATATTGGGATGGGAAGGAGAGATATTCACTCCATGCTGAAATCTAAAGGCTGTAGATGCAGATTAATACAAGGACCTGAGCCAGTTATCTTAATCCTCTCCTTCCTTCCAAATATTTTGAGCTTCCTTCATGCTTGTTTCACTTCTAAATCACAGCAATCAAAGGAGAAGTAATCAACCAAGTTAATTATTTGCCTCCCTCTGAGTTCTTCTATTACTTTGTAACAGACAGGCCCTGGGGCTTATATACTTCTGTGGAAACATGAAAAATATTTTCTGAAGAACTGGCACAAGTTTTAAAAGAAAAATAGGAAACAAAAACCAGGCAGGCACTGAGTGGCAATCCTCCCAAGGCGATATCTAAAAAAACCTTATCCAGTAACTGAAACGTATTTTCTCTTTCATTGGATGCTTAATGTTGTTTTCCCCATGATAAAAAATACTTTAACAGTTGAAAGAATTTATACAAGATTGTGTAGCTTTCACTTATAAGACAAATTAATTTATTTACTGAAGGAAAACCAGTTGAAAAATATTGTCTAGTCAAAGTCTCCAATTGCAAACTTTCCTCAGATTGTGTTGTATTGTTTATTTGTTTCTGTTCAGATAACCAGGCTTAATACACAATGGAACACATAAAATCAACTTACAATAGTTTGTTTAGTGACCACTCAAAGTTACAACAGCACTGAAAAGAGTGACCTATGACCATTTTTCACACTTACAACTATTACAGCATCCCCATGGTCACATGAACAAAATTCAGATGCTTGGCAACTGACACATATTTATGATAGTTTCAGTGTCCTAGGGTCATGTAATCACCTTTTGCAACCTTCTGACAAGCAAAGACCATGGGGAAGCCAGATTCACTTAACAACTGTGCTGGTAACTTAACAATTGCAAATATTAATTTAACAATTGTGGCAAGAAAGGTCATAAAATGGGGTAAATTCACTTAACAACTGTTTCACTTAGCAACAGAAATTTTGGGCTCAGTTGTGGTCATAAGTCAAGGAATGTGTGTGTGTGTGTGTGTGTATGTATGTATTATGTGTGTATATGTATATATATTATATATGTAATGTATATATATATATATACATATATTCAATATATACATTATTGAATATATGTAGGATTGATAATAACCTGACTTTGCAGCAGTATTGTCCGTATTAACTTATGAATTCCAAAAAGAAAAAAAGTTTCAGTTGTAATTTTCAAACTGAAATTATCTGATAGTATAAATTTATCATGTGAATAAGAGTCAGTATGATGTCACATTGTGCCTACCTTCAATCCTTTAGAGATGCTTCAAACTTTTATTTCAGAACAAAAAACACTCAATTTCTTCTATACCTTATATATTACCAGCAGATATCTCACAGCCAAATCTAAGGGCTGGTGAGGGCAGAATCTTTCTTAATAAATGTATCAACAACAACAAATTCGTGTCAAATCTTCATACTCAATAAAGATAAAGGCCCTGGCATTTTCAGCCACAACAGCTCCATCGTGTAGCCATTAGATTACCTTGTAGTTCAGAGAAATAGATAAGTGAGTGAACTATTACATTTATTCAGAGATAGTTTTGTCATTATTAGTAAATAAGTAAATAAGATGACTGTGCTCTATTATCTTCACTGTCAAGTTTGTCTGATTTCTGGTCAATAGATCCTTGGAGAAACCATATTCATTTCTTCAATCTCACTATATACAGTGAGACCAGAGCTTTAATGGGAATGCCAGCCATGTGGAATGGAAATAGGGAATTAGGTTGCAAATGTGCACACAGATGAAATACCTAATATATCTTGGTATGTAGATAATGGGCAAAAAGAAGCTTTGATGAAAAAGATCTCAATAGAACCCAGGAAGTAGACTCAATACATATTTTACACAAAGATATGCATTTGGTTGTTGTTGATAACTACCAATAATCAAAAACTGGGGCAACAACATCCTAAAGTTACATAGTTTTATTTATTTATTTATTTATTTATTTATTTATTTATTTATTTATTTATTTATTTATTTATTTATTTATTTATTTATTTATTTATTTATTTATTTATTTATTTATTTATTTATTTATTTATTTATTTATTTATTATATATATTCAACATCTTTCCCCAACCCTTGATGACCTTCTGTTCCTGAAGATGTGGTTTTGCCATCTAGCCTTGGGATCAGAATTATGTAGAACCTATAAAAATGGTCTCCCAGTGAATTACGTGGTTTTTAATTGTTCTACATTTTGTGTTGTTTGTATGGTTGCTTTATGTTTTGGCATTGTTTTTGTTTTTAATTGGAAGCTGCCAAGAATCATGAATGTGAGATGGATAACTATATAAACTAATAAATAAATAGTGATTTGAGTAGCTATGTACAACTACATGGATGTAAGAATTTATATATATATAAATATATATATATATAAATACACACACACACACACACACACACACATATAATACTATATATATATATAGTATTGAAAAATATATTTCCAAATTGCAAATTATATTTAGAATATAGTTACATGACTATCAAAATAGGCAAGAATAGCTCAGTTTTGCCTTTTCATATACCCAATTTTAATAACACTACATTTAGAGCTTTTCTTCTTAGTTGTGTATATTTGTGTAATTTGGAGACATTTTCCAATTGAATATTGCTGTTATGGGAGTTTTTATTCAATAAAACAATTTTCATTGTTTAATTGATACTGTAACAATTATAATTTAATGTTTTAAAATCTCTGTATGATAAGCAATTAAACTGAATTACCCACAAAGCTGAAATATGAGAGATTATTCCAAAATGCTAAAGTCTTTTATTATAACAGTTTTCTCTAAATACTTTAGCCTTATTTATTCCATAATCAGCTAGCTATTTTGTGTAATAATACAATATAGAATTTTCATTATGTGTGCAGCTTTCTTGAATCATCAAGGAACTGAATATAATTTAGACAACACAGAGATCTAGTTCAAACCATACATACATACATACATACATACATACATACATACATACATACATACATACATACATGCAGTGGTGGGATTCAGACAGTTCGCACCATTTCAGCAGAACTGGTAGCTAATTTTTTGTTACCCAGGCCCAGAATGGACTTCTGGAAGCCGCATCCACACAGAGAACCAGTTGTTCACATATTTGAATCCCACCACTGCATCCATCCATCCATCCAGTCCCCAAAATACTATCCAGATCTATGTGTTGGATACCCTCAGGCTCAAAGCTAGGCAAGTATGTCAAAAGTGGTAGCATAAAACCAAAGCCCAGTTCTCTGACAATAACAAGGAAAACTTGGTCGTTATTAATTTTTCAAAGCTAAAAAAAAAAAAAAGGGACCAAGAAGATTACACAACCAACAATTTTAAGTCACCTCTCTTATTTCATTGGATTCCAAATCTAGGATAATTCTGACATTATGTTGGTACTTGATTTTAGTAATTGCTAACCATTGGAATTTTTTCCTTCTTCAGTTGTATCTCCAATTTCACACAGGATTTCACACAGAATATCTCATCCATAGGATAAGATCCTATAGTACCGTATCAGTGATAATATTGCCTTATTTTAAACATTTATAGCCTATTAGCTCTCCAATATGATATTCAGTTGAGAATAGGGATAGCTTGCCTAGTTCTCTCTCATGATCAGATTACAATTTGTGCTCAGTAATGTGGCTGTTTTCCCCAAGGTTTATAACTATAATTTGGGATACCAAAAATAACTCTCTATAGCTGTAGTCTTAGATCATCTTTGCATGGGAGATTTATTTATTATTTATTAAATAGATCTATATGACTGCCCAACTCACATACAATAACTCCAGGCAGTGTGCAACATTAAAAGATAATATTTTTACTGCAGGACACATTATCATATTAGACTTGTCTATGTGGATTTTCTTTGTCTCTCATAAGACTAAAATGCCAGCGACTGCAGTGAATTAATGGCAAAATAAATCAAGTAACCTAAGCCCCATGTCTCTTCATCTGTTCTGGGCTGTTCATAAACCCAGAAGAGAGAGGAACATAGTTTGCCACCTTGAGATCAAGTGGTACCTCTCTGCTGATTGCTATACTTTAAAATGTGAATATTCCTACAATTTTTCGATGTCAGTGTGGGAATCAGCAGACTCCAAATAATATAAATGTCCTTTGTCTCTGACCTTTGTCTCTGGCTCCTCTTACTACTCCTTTCTCTTCAGTCTTTATACAGTCTTAGATGTTAATTCACGTAACCAGCCCAAAATGCTCTGATCTGATGCAATGTGAAAACATGCTTTCAGTGTTTTGCAGTGCGATCTTTAGCCTGTTTAAATCAGCTAAGCCATTTGACTGGTTCAGCATGCAAACAAGTAAAATGCAGGAACAATGGAGCAACGCACAGTAATTCTCTATTAGAATTAAAACAACAACAACTAAACTATAAAATATTGAAAAGGGATGCCTGGGCCTTGATAGTTGAATGGCACAACCCAGAAGTATTTAAAATGTAAAAACTTGATTTGATGACATACATAAATGTATCTGATTATTGCAGAGGTCTAAGAAGCCCTTCCTGTTTCTCTTTAATTATATCTCTATCACCAGGACGAGCAATGTACATGTGTGTATGTCTGTGTTTGTGTAAGAGAAAGGGACAGAGAGTGATATGTGCCTGAATTTCCATTTCCGTCCTTACAGAAACTAAAGCACAATTTTAATACATTATGATAAACACATCAATTGTATTAAATTAGTCAGATATATATATCATGACAATCTGAGGTGCCTTTTTATGAGAATTTGACCGAATAACCATTTTACTGACCTAAACATTCATCCTTTTCAAAATAAAGTGCAGAAAAAAAGCATAGAGGTACAGGTGTCTTCAGAAGCTGTCCAGCAGGAACTGAGTTATCCAGATTGAGCCAAGTAATCATTCTCACCAAGATAAAGCAGTAACAATATTAAGGCTGTAACCAATGCATTTCAAGTGAATCTTGTTATCCCATTAACTTTCAGAGATAAGGAGAAACTGTTCTACAGTTTCAATGCTTTCTGCATCTTGAGCTTCAGCATGAGCTCCAACTGCTTCTGTTCTGATCTTCCTATGGATATTGACTCCTCTTGATGCTATATTCCCCCTCCCCAAGAGTTATCTGATTTTACAATCTAGAAGCAAGCAGACCCTGAAAAACATACATCCACATTAAATAGCTTGCCTCCAGAAATCGTGGGTGCTCCATCACTGGAGATTTTTAATGAAGCGACTAGACTAGACTAGACAGATGGCATAGATTTTCCTGCTTGAGCAGGGGGCTGGACTAGAAGACCTCCAATGTCCTTCCAGCTCTATTCTATTCTAAATAAGTGTAGATCAAAGTGATGTCTTCATCCATCCCCACTTATTCAGAATAACAGAGTTGGAAGGAACCTTGGAGGTCTTCTAGTCCAACCCCCTGCTCAGGCAGGAAACCCTCAGGCAGGAAAGCTATTTCAGACAAATGGTTGTCCAATCCCTTCTGAAAAACCTCCAGTTTTGGAGCGCACACAACTTCTGGAGGCAAGTCATTCCACTGATTAATTGTCCTGTCATTTAATTACATGAAAGGCTATCAAACTATCAGCAAGAAAGAGATATTTTAGTCTCAGCCATATCTAGAAGTTTGACTATACAACCCATGACCCAGAGCCATTGTTTCAGAGATATTTGCTTACCTAAACAGAATGACCAAGCGAATGATCCTTATATTCTTGGGAATGTCTGGGTGGCATAGAAATGCTATCTGCTGTTGTGGTCTTAAGGTATGCTTTTCCCCCTCATCATTTTGTTCACAGAGCTTGCATTTCTCCATCAAGATCACCTTCTTACTTTTTACAATAATGAATGAAGTAACATATGAGAAATTTTAACTTTTCCCACTTTGACTCCAATTCTCTGGGTTTTTAGCTGACATGGTATTGTTGAGAAGTCTGGGAGATGAAATGCACCAAAGTAAAGGAGAACCTGGATGGGGAAAATTGACTTAAATAACCAAAAAAAACCACAAGATAACGGCTTGAGTGATGGTAAATTGATTGTCTGTATCAATATCTTAAATATAGTTAAAATAAGTTTATTAAAAAAAACCTACAAATCAAAGGCATTTCAGCAAAGCTGCAATAATGATTATTTTCCTGCTGGGGCATGGAGAAGGTGTAAATCATATGCCACAACAGCTAAGTGATGGAGGGAGAGTTGTTCCAGAAATAAAACAAGTTTTACTTTTTTGCCAACTAAACTAATAACAATGAGAGAAATCCTTAGGATCTGTCAAGATTGATTGGCAACTTTTGTCCCTTTTTTTGTCACCTCTGAGCCCTAGCAGACACACCGTGAAGAAACTGGATAGGTAGGCAATATGCAATGCTAAGATAATGTAACCAAGATTTAAGATGGAATATTGTCACGCTAGTAGCCAAAGTGTTAATTCTAAAAATCAAGTTATTAATGCTCAAATATGAGCCTGCTGGCTGGCAAAATCTGTTGCAATATATAGAAGGGTACCATTTGTTCATATGCTTATTGAATTTTCATTTGCTGCATAAATAAGAATATAACAAAATTAATTATGATACATGAAACAGTTATTATGGCAAAATGCACAATTTTTTATAAGAACTACTAAACAGGATTCAAGAGCTTTATCTGACATTCTGTAGCTTTTTTTTTTTTTTAAAGAAAAATATATTTTCCTCTTTGGGCTTTTCAGCGATATTATATGTCTGTTGTTGAAATAATTACTTATATTATTTGTTTCAAAATGAAAAGATACACAAATATTTAAGCAGGAAGAAAGGAAGTAACACTTAAGTTTTTCTATTGGCTTAGCAAAGTATCTTTTCTTTATAGTTATAAAAGAGCTATAATACTGTGATATGATGATTATGCAAAGTGATGAGTAGCTACAAGATGTCTTTCTTAGTCTTTCTTAGTCTTCTCCTGCACAAGGCATTACCAAACACGTATGACATGATCAAAACAGAAACTTGTATTAAATCTTTCATAGTCTGTTAGGGAAAGGAGCAATGGCACCTTTCACATGAACAATTCTTTAACAACAGCAGCAGCAACAACAACAATAACAACAAAACCCCCGGTAAATGTAGAATTTCAACATATTCCCTGTGTTTATTTTCTTGCTCAGTTTAGAACTGAGTGTCTTTAAATTGACTTTTCTACATTCACTGCTAGTGTTCACTGCCATGTATATTATCAGATTTCTGTGAACACACAGTAACTCTTTCTCAAGTTTTTCTATAACACACCAGCTGTCCAGCTCTTCCTTGCAAAAAAAAAAAAAAAAACTGATAAAAGTCCAGGATGCTCTGACAATGTATCTTTCTGACAGTTAATGGTCAGCAACTTCATCTTGATAGTGGGCCATCCAAAATATTTTAAGGAAGAAGAGAAAATACCAGCTAAGGGAGAAGGTCCATACCTTCTTCCTTAAAGATGACACTTTATGGATCTCTGTCGGAAAGAAGATATTATTAACACAGGGGGAGGCAGAAATACATAAAGATTTGGTAAATCTCCTAGGGTCAACAGATGGAAGAACTAATTTGATCCTTGACTGATGTATTCACGCCATGCTCACACTTATGTCTGGACTGTAAATAAGCTTTAATTTTGGGAAGAGACTAAAGAAGATCTCAGGCAGCTTCCTTCCTGAAGCTCCTAAATTCCAATTTATCGGTGGAAAATGTAACTGAATAAAAATTAATTTTCTTTTCCCAAAAGCTCCTGTTCCTTTTTAAAAACACAGCTATTTCACAGTGGCTTCCCTTTTTCTTTTTCATCTGAAGGACGTTCTGTATTTCCAAATATCATTTGTAACTAGAAAATGCAAGCTTTTCATCATGAATGTTCAAGTCCCCCCCCCCCTTATTAATTCTTATTCTGGGGCTTTTAGTTATGTTTAGAGGCATTGCCTGAATCTCAACTCTAACAATTCAGAATTTTTTTTTAAAAAAATTAAAATGCCAATTATTGAATGTCATTGCACACATTTTCAATCTTATTAGCTGTTAACAAGCTTTCATTAATTTCAGTGAATACATTCATTTCAGAAGCATCAGTTGCCCTCAGGTTTAAGGCCAGCATGTTATGCTTTTATGTATTGATGTATGTGAAAAAATATATACAAGCATAGAAGGCACCAGGGACCTCTTTCTTTCCTAGCTATGTGCTTTCACTTATTACTGGTTATTCTATGCATCCTTTATGATATTTTTCAGGGAAAAACTGCTATTAAATCTGCAATTAATTCCTCCTCTGCCTGTATCTATCGAAATAATAAACATGAACCAGAAAATAATAAGAGCAGGATTGTGGCATTAATTCTCTTTAGGTCTTAGAGAATGACAAATTAAAATGATGTCAAAGAATACTGAAGCATGAGAGGTTATTAGAGAAGAAAAGGAGCAATGAAATCTGGGTCAATGTGGCAACATGATGGAGATACCGGGGAAATACATAGCAAATGTCTGTTCACCTAAAATGAAATTTACAGTAGTTCAACTGGTCCCGTTATTGGATCAGAGAAGGGTTGATTACCTCTTTAGCCACAAGGAGGCCAGGTGCATCTTCAAAACAAAGCAAAAGCAGCTGAACAAAAAGGGCAAAGTCAAAATAGAACCCTTTATTGATTGTAAAAAGATACGGAATCTACCACAACTATGGAATTTTGAAAAAGTGTTATAGGTACTAACACAATGTGGCTAAGATAGGGGTGTAGATATTTCAAATGGTTGCCATTTTTAAAAGAACAGTGAAAGGACATGATTGCACAAATGTTACAAGACCAACAGATCAATATGAAAAAAGGAACACATTTTTCTGCAAGTATATATATAAAAAAATCTAGCATAATTACATAAGTATAAATCTGAGGTGGGGGATCAGACTCCAGGGAGGCCAAAACTCTCTCATGGTAATACACAAAGACCACACTTCATTCATTTTAACATTTTAAATTTCAAATAATAGGCCATCTCTGTGAATAAAAGAGAACGCCTTTGACTTGATCCTGGGTCTTGGATGCTTTGTTTTTCAACAACTATTCAGGAACAGCTGTCCCTTGTACCAAAGTAGCTTGCTGACAGGAGGGATACAATGGGGTGAATGTCAGGCCAACATTCACCTGCCCAACCTGCCATGGAGAGAAGGAGGGAGGATAGAGAGTGCAACCATTATTTGACTGCACCAAAGTTGAAGTGAGCATTTGCTAATAGGTGCTACTCTGTTTTGCTTCTGGAAGGATAAAAGCTGAGGCACCTCTCCATGGGCACACTGAGATGGGATAGAAGATGAAGGGAGATTCAGGCAGGAATGAGGAACTATGGAGGATTGCTCAGGCTGCCTAGTTTATCTTATTTTGATTTTATTAATTGAATAATAAAGAGAAAAAAAATAATACACAAACTTCTAAAGAAAGAAAATAATAGAATGAAAGAAAACTTTAAAAAGGAATAAAATAATTCAGGGCATGTATTCATGACTACGGAAGCATATATAAAAACCTTATGTAAACATTTCAATAGGTGATAACATCCAGGCTGGCTGGTTTATTTGGCAAAGCAAGAAGGCAAAGGTGCAGAATTTCTCTCTACCCCCTTCAGCTCCTTAAAATTATTTCACTGAATGCTTCTATGAATGCCTCTCAACATACGCTTTCTGCATTCATCCAGTTCTCATCCTGAGGCCAAAATCTAGCTGGATAGTGAAGAGATTAAATCGAAGCTGGCTATCTCCCCTCCTACTCATGTGCTGTAAGAAGACTCTACCACTGATCAAAATACCATTGATATCCTCATCCAACTGTAACTGGCCAAGCAAAAGACAAGAAAATGGCAATTCCCCCCCCCCTCACCAGGAAACATTCTGGTCCAGCTCAAGCTTTGCTACCATCACTTGCTCATTTGTTAGCTCTTTTATGATGGCTGTTTTTGAACCAGATCAGAAGAGAAACAGACAGTGGTGGGATTCAAATATGTGAACAACCAGTTCTCTGTGTGAATGCCGCTTCCGGAAGTCCATTCTGGGCCTGGGTAACAAAATATTAGCTACCGGTTCTGCCAAAGTGGTGTGAACCGGCTGAATCCCACCACTGGAAAGAGACATGTGCAAACCAGCAACCAGGGGGAGGGGGAAACCAAGCACAAAATTAGAAAATAGAAAAAAGCTGGTTCCTTTGCAGAGAAAGCCTCACATGAAGCATAACTTTTCAGGCACAGGGGAAATTGGCTTGCACATCTGCCAACTCTAGATGTAGAATGTTCAGTAGATATCTAGGTATTGAATCCAACTGTAGGTAGCAACATTAAGTGATGTCGTCATTTATGCTGAGTTTATGCCTGGTGTTTCTGAGATGTCATTCAAGGAAACATTCTATGCTTTTTAATAATAAGCACATGCTTGCATTCTACTTGCAGTATGCAATACATACCAGTTTATAAAGGCAAACTTCATACTGTAGATTTTTTCTCTTTGAAGACCACAGGCGGTTACTGTCAACTTTTATAAAACTCTGTGAGCATGTAGGGACATTTTTCTCCAGCATTAGAAGAATATTGACGGTTGATCCATTAAAAAGGTACTACATTCATTTTTATCCTAAGTTAGTGTTCTATACTTGATTCAATAAAATTGTTTGAGTAAGCTGCAAATACACAAGAAGGCCCATATGGATTTGATTCAGTCTCAGGAGGACGTAACATTAAATGCTCTTTTCAGATTTAGCAATTTAAATGTAAAATGAATAGAAGTTATTTAAAATAAGTGTTCTTTTTCTCTCTCTTGCATTAATAAAGCTATTTCTATATATAAAGGTCAGGACACATTTAAAAATTAATTAAAATGTCTCTCTTTTTTTAAAGTATTAAGTATTCTGAAGGGATTGCCCTTTTAATTTGACAGTGTCTCTCTTTCACTTTTGAACCTCCATTAACAATTCCATTCATACAAAAAAAAAGCTGGAAGGTGCCTGAAGGTGCCTCTGCATTGAGGAATGTTGGAATATGATAATTTGAATCAATCTGCTGACTTCTTCTGTTAACTGTTTCTTTCTATCCTCCCAGTAGTGCTGGCCTACAAAATATCCATAGAGTTCAGTTGAATATAATTCTATAAATTAGGTAGCCCTCTATTAAAGACATTGCCGTGGCGACTTTGGACCAATTACACAGTTCTGGTAAAATGTTCAGTCTCAGTTCCCTCCTGATCCTTCTCTTAATTGAATCATATTAATTGAATCATGCTTTAATCATAACCTGATTAAATTAGTTGGAAAAATATGATTGTTAACGGTAATAACAGATATAGGCACATTTGTTGCATTTATTTGGAGCATATTTTCCTACATTTTATATTGTGCTTTCCAGACCCAAACATTTTCTCTTTCTCTCCCTGCCTCTTTCATTCATAACCACATTCATCCTATTTTATAGTTCCAGAATTTCTACATGCTGGACTTTACGTTCAAAAAGCCTTCTCAAAATCACTCATACTTTTGATCTTTTACAATTAACACCGGCCAGCAATTAATAATTACTTATTAATGTACTTTCATTCTTACATTTTTAAATCAAATTCATTCTAGTCTCTTCATTTAAGCAAAATTTATAACAGCAACTTAGATTAAGAGAACTATGCATGAAAATAGTTTCTGCAAACCTTTTTTGAAGTTGCAAAGCAAATTGGAAATAGGATTGTATGGATCTATTAGTTTTGCTTTTCTCTTGGTTTTCCACTTTTCCAATCTTCAGTTCTTTCTTTCAAAGTAATTTTTAAAAGCCTTGAGCAAAAAAGGGCTTTGTATGTATAACATTCATTTTTTGCAAGCTGCTTTTCATTGTATAATTTTTATGCTCTTAAAAATGAATGTATGCACACTGATATATAGTTTTTCTTCCTCAATGTATGCATTTTCTATGCATCTAAAATTCATATTACTGTACTACAAACTTTGAAGAAGTTGAAGCTTGCGTATTGATTCAGGAAGTGCAAATTTGGTAAGCTTTTACTAAAAAGCAACTGAATCAAAATCCTAGTCATCCCTATGCATAAAGAGAGAAATGAAAGCAAAAAAAAAGAAGAAGCAGAAAGAAACCCAATTTAAGATCGAGTCCATTCTTATTTATGAAACATAAAAAGTTATTTTTAAAATTATTGCCATTCATCCTTATAATAGGACAGTGAAGTGGAAATCTCTTCACTGTCCTATTATAAGGTGAGTTTTCCTTCCTTTCTACTCTATCTCCCCAAATCTTCTACAGCAGAGATCCCCAACCTTTTGGGCACCAGGGACCGGTTCCGTGAAGAAAGGTTTTTCCACAGACTGGAGAGTGCGTGGTTTTGTGTGCTGCTTGCATCCCACGGATGGGGCTTTGCTTGTTTGTGAGGACTGGTTGCTGGCATGCCGCAGCCTAGTACCGGTCCACGGACCGGGGGTTGGAGACCCCTGTTCTACAGAATATTAAAAGATTGACTGGGGCACAGACAGAACAGCTTATTGGGAATTCTGGCCAAACGTATTTAAGGATAAATGCTTCATGAAAACTTTTCATTCGCTTTATTTTGCATGTATTTCAAATATACATGCTTTATACTTCAGTAAAGAGACCTGACAGAAAGAGGTTTAAAAACCAAGCTGTAATAAGATAAAGCATAAGTGCCGCTAACACAAAGTTCGAAAGTTCATATACTACCTACTACATAATATAGGGCCTCAAATAGCACAGTTTTTTTCACAGGCACTTTTTAGTTATTTGGCATTTGAGCCAATGTGGAAGGCGAAGTGAGATTCCCATTAAAAACTGAGTTTTTCCTGATTTTGAGCTTCTGCTAGAGGCTCCTTTGAACACTGAACTCAACTGAAGTAACTCATCCTTCCAGTAAGCACACTTCTAAAAATTGTACTACATTTATTTTTAAACATTGTGACAAGGCAGTTGATTTTTTTTTTTTATCAACACACTTTACACAGACTGATTCTGATAATGGAAAGTCTCACATGTTCATAGTTCTACAGTCTGCAGAACATTACAACATTTTACAAGCCACTTCATGGTACTGGTACTGGTACTGGTAGTCAGTGATAAGCAACAAGTGGATTGAAGGAAACAATGAAAAGCAATCTATTTAGTAACAAATGATGCAAATGATTTCTGTGTTTTGCTTTTTCTACTAAAAAGAATATTTTATTATTAATTTATTATTATTTAATTTATTTGGTGTCTATCTTGCAGTTTGAGGCGACTTTGAATAACAGAATAACAGAGGTGGAAGGGACCTTCCAACCCCCTGCTCAGGCAGGAAACCCAATACTATTTCAGACAAATGGTAGTCAAGTTTCTTCTGAAAAGCCTCCAGTGATGGAGCATCTATATTTTCTGAAGGCAAGTTGTTCTACTGGTTAATTGTCCTTGCTGTTAGAAAATTACTCCTTAGTTCTAGATTGCTTCTTTCCTTGATTAGTTTCCATGATTGCTTCTTCTTTTGCCTGCAGGTGCTTTGGAGAATAGCTTGACTCCCTCTTCTTTGTGGCAACCCCTTAGCTATTTGAATACTGCTATCATGTCACCCCTAGTCCTTCTTTTCATTAAATTAGACATACCCAATTCCTGCAATCATTCTTCATATGTGTTAGCCTACAGTCCCCTAATCCAGGGGTCCCCAACCCCCGGGCTGCGGCATGCCAATAATCAAACCACACAAAGGCCCATCCGTGGGATGCAGGCAGCACACAAAACCACTCCCCCTCTGATCCACAGAAATCCTCTCTCCACGGAACCGGTCCCTGGTGCCCAAAAGGTTGAGGACCTCTGCCCTAATCATCTTTGTTACTCTTTCTTGCATTCTTTCCAGAGTCTCAACATCTTTATATTGTGACAACCAAAACTGAATGCAATATTCCAAGTGTGGTCTTACCAAGACATTATAAAGTGGTATTAACACTTCATATGATCTTGATTCTATTCCGCTATTAATGCAGTCTAGGACTGTGTTGGCTTTTTTGGCAGCTGCAGCACACTGCTGGCTCATATTTAAGTGATTGTTCACTAGGATTCCAAGATCCCTCTCACAGTTACTATTGAGCCAGATACCACCTATTCTATACCTGTGCATTTGGGGATTGTTTGCCTAAATGTAGAACCTTACTTTTTTCAGCACTGAATTTCATTGGTTAAAAAAAAAGACTTTGAGAGACTTAATACAAATAACACCCAGAAAAGTTGCTTCACCGCCTAATATTACCATAACCTCTCTCTCTCTGGCTCTACAAAGACATTTTACCGTGACTTATTTTTAAGTGGACTTGAAGCTGACATGCATTTCTGCACCCAGTTTGCATCAGCATATTTATTTATTCAATTTCTATAGCCTAATTCTATTTATAACATGCCCCGTCTGGGCTTAAAAGCTAAACAAGGTCAAGACTGACTAATGTTTGGATTGGAGTCCTAGGATTGTAGACTAAACTATGAAAGCTATCTGTCTACCCATCCAACCATCCATCCATCCATCCACACACCCATCCATCCATCCATCCCCTGAAACATAGCAAGTTATTTAAGTGGTCCTAAGAAGTTAAAATATTAGTGTTTTTTTCTGGGGCACAGAAGCACAGTAATATAATAATGATGGCCATGAGCAGAAAGAGGTAGTCTGTGCAGTTTCACATTTTGTAGTCTAAGAACCACCAAGCTTTGTGCATAAGACTCTCCAAATATTGTAGAAGGAACGGTAAATCAAACTGGCACCTGCCTCAGATTAATATATAAGACAGTAACTGGGCAGGCACACTACTATTTGGACAATTGTTCTGCTAGAGTTTTTGAAACTTAAATCACAGCCATTATTAAACAGCAGCAATCTGAGAAAACTTTAGAAAGAGAATCTCACTTTCAAGGAAAAATAAATGACAGCAGGGAAAAAAATGTGTGTATCATAGTCGTGTTTACTCATTTATTTAAAAAAAACCTTTTAGATTCATCTTTCAGTTTTCTGAAAATGTGTAAAGCAACTAACATTTAAATTAAAATCAATTAAAATTGATTTAAAGATCAAGAACAACTTAAAATAATACATAGAGGGTATTCAGGAATAATTTAGTCCATAGCCTTTGCAGCTAAAATAAATAACTACTAGAGGAATGACATCTTCAGCAAATGACCAAATAGTTTTAGGAAAGAGGATCATAAAATAATTCTGATGTAGGGAATTCTATAATTCTGGAGGTTAGAGAATGCCTTTATATTGATTGATCATAACTGCATATCAGGTAAAGATGAAATTCTCAAATAAAACCTTCTCAGACAATCTGAGGTAGAGTCAAAAAAGATGATGGGGATGACAATTCCCAAGTTGGAAATTGAAATTCAGTGAAGCTCATGGTTCTCCCACTTATGCACTAAAGTTGTTTCTAATGATTACAGTCAGTATTATATCAATTTTGACATAGATATGTACAGATTTATCCACAGAGTGTCTAGCAATCTGGTCACAATACATTTCGGAAGGACACTTCACTTAGAAGATTCAAAGACAGTGAAAACAGGTAAAAAACTAATAAACAAAAATGGCTAAATTTCAAGAACCTTAGCTATATTATTTTCTTGCCAAAGTAAACTACTCACCCATAAGTACAGAATAAGTAAATAATTCAGGACATCCATTGCTTCTTGTCCTGCCTTCAGGTGCTTTGGAGAATAAGTTGACCCCCTCTTTTTGTGGCAGCCCCTTAAATATTGAAACAATTGGAGTAAAATTAATTTTGTGAAATATCACCTATAATAAGGAGGGGCAAAAGATAGAGAGGATAAAGCAATATCTTTTTAGGTTGCAACCAAACTAGGAGTATGGAACTGCCATTAAAAAAAGATTGCTTGTTATAATAGAACCCTTTTAACCGACAACATGCTCTTAGCACACATATATTTTAGTTAGCTGAACATCCTGAATAGTTTTTCCAAGTTTATGATTGCAATGGGATTTCACTGTTCTTAGAATATGGAAGCAACATTATCAACCTTATACAATTTCCCCAGTGGTACAGGACTCTATTAAGCTAGAATAAAATGTTTGTGATTAGGGAAATAAATAAATACCTACTTCAGTAGAAATCTCATTATCAGTTGAAAACTAATATCCTGGAACATTAATTCACACATTTTAGTTGAGGTGAGTCTTGCAGAAACCAGGTTGAAGATACTGAGCAAGCCATTAATACTGTGGACCAAGAGTTATTTATGGTTTAGCAGCACTGAAATGCAATTCTCCGCAGCACTTTTTTTTAAAATACTTCCCATTAAGAAACATGCTACATTGGCAGTACACCATTTAGATAAATCTTATTGAATCGGTTCTGGAGCAGCAGAAATTAACATTTTAGTACTGAAATACTATGCTATGATGTTACCATCCACACAAAAATTGGGATCGCTCTGGATTTATGGAGTATTGACCTGTAGCTGAAATGTAAAAACAACATTTAAATATGACTAATTATGTATGAAGCTGCTCTTTTTACTTCATTCATTCAGTGAAAACAAAAAATAATATATTTAAAAATACAGAGAGAATGAAATCCATGCATCCCTTCCATCTGCAGGATTTCAATCCTATACTGGAGGGTTACTTGCACCAACATTTTACAGTCAGAATTCTAAACTATGTATAGATAACATTTCGCCTTCAATGAAAGCACTTTCCAGATAATCTCAGATGGATAGATGACAGAGAGAGAGAGAGAGAGAGAGAGAGAGAGAGATGATAAGCAGAGGCAGGCAGACAGACAGATATAGATTAATAAATGAGTCTTTGTCTTTTTTGCAATTAAATAAAAATGTATCCTTTGGGATTCCAAGTATGTTAGAAAGTTTTTAGCACTGTGAAGTATTTAGTTATGTTCAATGTACTTTCATATTCTGAATATTAATAGCAGTTTCCCACATTCTAAATATTATGACCAGCAACAATATGAAGTAATATGAGGTATTCCTTTGACTCTTACTGGCAATGAACTGATTCACACATGCAGACCAAGCTTAATCTCAAAAAGTATTTAGTGCATTACTGAATAATTGCACAAAATTAAATATATTATTTAATATATTTCATATATTATCCATACATCAGAGTATCTTGGGAATGTTTTCAGAAGAGTTTAAAAGTGATATAATTTTTGAAGTTATAATCAATGTTATTGAATGTTTAGCAGCTGTTTTAAAACTGAGGAAAAAACACTTAAATAATATTGCACTGATTTGGGAATAAAAATGTTAAGGACAACAATTACTCTGCACAGTATTTCAGTCTCAGACATCACTGCTCATTTGAAAAATAGGAAAGATGTTTCTGACTTCATTATGTGCATTAAAAACAGTAGGCAGATTTTGAATTTTACTACACATTGAATTATAGATTTCCCATGTGCAATGCAGTATTTCAGTTGCTGATGGGCTATTAGAGATGTTTTCTTTAAAAATGGGGTTTTCCAGATGTATAGGATTTCCAGCTAACATGGCTTGGCAATTCTATCAAGGAAATATAGGAAAGGAAGCATATCACATCTGGAGGGCATGAAGTTGGAAAAACATGCACTAGAGCCATGTTTCTTAATTTTAGCCACTTGAAGATACATAGATAGACCACATATCTTCAAGTGGTCAGAGTGAAAATCACAGCATGTTCCACTGAACAAAGTGAAACTTAATACAATGACCTTTCTTCCACAATCCTTTGGAGGTAATGAAGTTTAAGATTAATCCCAGATACTACTTGAATGGTTATGCAATTCTCTTCCTTTCTTGCGTATACTTTTTAAATTAAAAAGCTAGCCCAAAATAAAGTAAATTTCAGTAACCAATAAAACACAGCAAGGCTTATGTCATGACCCATGGACAGCTGTCATAGAAAAACATATCCCATTAGGCAATATTTCACCTTTTCAGTAATGTATACGAGTCACCCAAACAATACTGTCCAAATATGTGCTTTAAAAAAAAAACCCACGTCTATAATTTACAGCTGCAAATTTAATGTAAATAAATAAAGTCACTAGCAAAGATCAAGCTCCCCGCTTCCAAATTAATATATATATATTAATATATAAATTAATATATATTTAATTTAATTTAATTCAATGGAAAATCTGGGAGTATCCAGAGATATAACAGGATCTTGAACATATTATGTTTAAAATGCTTGAAATTCAATGAAAATCATATGGCATTTGTCTTTCACCACCGCAACCTCTCTTTAAATTTTGCAAGATAAGATGGTTTTTCTTTTCATTTACATGCACAACAAAGGCATTCCATCATTATAAGTTAAAATAATTATTTAGTAACATACAGCAGAAAACAGTATTGCTAATCCTGGGCTTACCATGCTATCTCTTGTTCCAGATCTAGTATAACAAAGCATAAGCAAATAATCTCATAGCAATCTTTCCCAATAGAGATGAAGTTTTGTTACCTCCAGGAGATAGAATCACAATACAAGCTGGCTATATGACATACTATTTAGAATTTTTTTTGGGGGGGGGGGGAGCTGAAACTTCAAAGAACACCTTTTACCTTTCTTTCTGATTAACTGTGGGAGGTAACATAACACCCCACTTTTGGCAGAACAATTTTAGCTTTGAGATTTGAATCCATTATTTATCTTTTCTTGTTTTGTTCTTTGTATAGTGACTTAGTAGAAACTCTTTGATTACCACATGTTCTGATAATTTACCAGCTTCCATTGTGTTGCGTTTATTAAATGATACAAATCAGGTTACTACTTTAAATGTGATAAAATTTACTGATCAAGTTATTGAACCAAATCCTATTATCAAAGGTCAGAGAAAACAGCATCATAAAATGTCCTTGGCCATATGACATGTGGGAGTGCTGCATTAAATTGCTTAAACAATCTACAGCCGAGAATAAATCCAAATTATGATAAATCAGAATTTAATCCTCGGTAATTTAAATTTGAGATCCAGTTTGGTTAAAGCACCAGGCTAGAAACTGGGAGTCCATGAGTTCTAGTCCTGCCTTAAGACACAAAGAAATCTGGGTGACTTTCTCTCGGCCCTAGGAAGTATACAATGGCAAATTACTTCTGAAAAGCCTTGCCAAGAAAACTGCAGGGACTTCTCCAGGCAGTCTCCAAAAATTGGACACCTTTGAATGGAAGAAAAAAAAGTTAACAGAATCCTAAAATCGGTCCCTTTAGATTATTAACACCAACTGCAATGGAAATTATAGCATCTCAGGCTAATATTAATCCATCATTTGTTTGAAGGAATCCAGCAAATGACAGTTTACTAAATCCTCCAAAACATTTCATTTTCATATTGTTTGGAGTATAAGTTTACTTTACATAATCCTAGGCGTCACTGTTCAGACAATGTTCTTACTTCAGTCAACGGAAAGGAAATGATGTTATAAATGCCATAACTCAATCTGTAGTGAAGCTGGAAAGAGTCAGATTTAACCCAAAATACCCTTGCTGAGTTTGTTTTCATACAGTCTATTAGCAATGTTGGATGAACACTATAAACTACTCTGACTACTTCACCTGACTACTTAATCTATCAAGAATCTATACAATTCTCATTTTAATCGTTTTATTGTTGTGCTTTCTATTTTATTTGGTTTAATTGTATACTTCCCAGAGTCTTTTTAGAGTTGGGCAGTGCCTAAATTGAATAAATTAAATTAAAGTAAGAAAAAGAGCTAGAGAAATTAAGCAACTAAAAAAGCAAGGTATTCCATTAGAGAATTCACTATCCAAAAATTGGTAGGCTATAGCAGTCCAGCTATGCCTATTGCTCCATAACCAATTGAGAAAAGGTTAAATGATGTACTGACTTTTGCATCTCCTGATGCATGGATTATTAGTATATCCGGGAGATCTGAGGTACAGATTTTACATACTCAGAATTATGACTGCAACCCTTCTGATTGTATGCTGCAGTGCAATCTATAAAGATATTTGATTTAGTAGCACACTTAAGTGTTTTATAGAAAAGGGGCAATGATTACTTTCGAATAGTGTTGTGATAATCCCTTAGCATCTACAAGAAATTTTCTTTTTTACATTATCCCCTGTTCATATTTGGCACTGTAAATGTATGAGTTTTTTTAAACTGTAAGATATTTTTGGTACTATTAGCAAAGAGGGGCAGAACTTGAAAATAAAAATTAAACCATCTTAATCCTCAAGGCAAAATTATAGTTAGCACTAATGATGCATAATAGCTTATAAAATGTGCTAGCTCAAGACATGACATTAATTCAGCAGAAGCTCTGATTCACTTTGGTTGAAATTCTGCCCTCTCTCCTAGGATACTCCAGCTTGTTCTCCACATGCTGCTCGCCATTCCTTCTCTCCAATAGTCACTCAACATTTCCTGGTCAATGTGCATGCTCCCTCCTCTCATAGTTTGCTTAGCATCCCTCCCCAATCTTTTTTTCCCTGAAGGGTAGTATTTTTGCACATTTTTGGATTACCTGTCAGCACACAGATGTACGCTACTTGGATGATTTTTCAAATGTATGGTTACATATGGTACATAATAGTCCAACAAACTATTTCAGGATTTCAAAAATGATAATATACACCCGGGCACAAGCTGTTGAGAAACAAAGATGCGGGATGTTTATGCAGATATAATCTCCTTGCAACCTTCTCAGAGGCAAGACTCACTCTTCAAAAGGGTTCTACAACTCCTAGAGGCCATACAGGTAGTCCTTAACTTACAACCACAACTGAGCGCATTAACAATTAAGTTGTTAAGTGAGATATTTATTAAGTGAGTTTTGACCCATTTTACGACTTTCCTCATCACATTTATTAAGTTACTCACTGCAGTTCTTGAATTAATAATATGGCTGTTAAGTGAATCATTGACTTTGCTTGTCAGAAGGTCGCAAAAAGAGATCACATGACTCCGGAACACTGCAACTGTCACAAATGTGAGTCAGTTGTCAAGCATCCAAATGTAAATTACATGACCATAAGAATGCTGCAATGATTTAAGTGTGAAAAATGCTCATAAGCCACTTTTTTTCAGTCCCGTTGTAACTTCGAATGATCACTAAATGAACTGTTGTAAGTCAAGGACTACCTGTACTGGCTGGAAATTTGGCTATTCTAATTGGAAATTTTGACCAGTATGGTTCTCACCCAGCTGAAAGGAAACAGGTAGAGGATGATTGCCTTCATTGGATCCAGCAAGGCCCTGCATAATTTCTCCCCCATTTCTATTTTATTTTGTTGAATGATCATTACCATACTGAAAGCTTTAATCCTTTTAAGTACAATGCAAATGACAAAAATTAACTGGAAAATGTGAGGAATAAAATTTTGCATTTTCTAAAATTGCAAGATTTTTTTTAAATATTGAAACACCTAATGATTCATGCTGTAGTTACTTTAATTTAAAGCTAAAAGTAAAAAGGTTTAAAATACTGTTCTTTTAGAAAAGCAATTACTTGTGATTTAATCAGCTTGGGTTTTTGCAAGGGGAGGAGAGGGAAAAGAAGCAACTTCTTTATGTGGGAGAGCAAAAATGACTCATAAAATGAACCTGCAAAGAGTGAGGGGGATTGGCAAGAGAGAGCTCATATTACCATCAAAATGGTGTACAATATGATTTCAAGAAATAGGCAATAAGAGTTGACAGTGAAGATGTGCAAGCAGCAAGCCACTTAAGTTTGTTACACAGCCTTTGGCTATTGAAGTCTTGGGCTTTGTGAGGTTGTCAGAAGAGAAGATTACTCAGCAGTATGTGGGGACATGATGACCTGCCAAGTAAGCAACTGTAGAACCAGATCTCGGCTTAGAGATAAATAAGACAAGTTATTTGGTTCTCTGTTCAGTGAAATTTGGACAATAGCATTCTGTATGAGTCAAGTTCATATCCAACCTCTTTTCACCTTCAATTTCTTCCCTGATTGTAGGACATTGTAGAGTATGTTGAAATTTAGTTGAATCCATTCTTTCTTCCAGTCACACATATTTCCATTGGGAACTGCACAAGTCTAAAATATAACAAAACTGCTTCAAATGTAACTGTTCATAAAGTGTGCTTAAGTTGCACTCACCTTATTTCTCCACATATTATCTTGAGTGGGTTGCAACTGAACAATTCGTTTTTTTAAATTTGCTATTCCAAACAATTTGTTTGAAAATGTTTCAGTCTTATCAAGGCAGAGATTTTTTTTGGGGGGGCGGGGGGACAGTATATCTTAGACAATGATTATTGTGATGAGGTTGGAGAGAAAAAAATTCTGCTGATATCCCTTCCAGGGCAAATCACTGCTGTAAAAGCAACTCTAAAGTGAACTTAAACTGTGATTCAGTGCTGCAGATCTGATTTTTTTTTTTTTAGACAGTTCTAGCAGAGATTTTTCTTGGTCTCCATGTGAATTTCCCAGTCTATGAAGAAACTGAAGCTGAAAAAAGGATTGATATTTTAGCAAAGCAACTAGCCAAAACTTATTTCCACATCATCCACAAAGTACCTACAAGGGGGGAAAAAAGATAAAGTCTCCTTTGCATTCTCTAGGCTTGAATTTATTAAAGATTATGGGGAGATTTTGAACTTGTCATGCATGCAAGGAAAATTAGAAATGTTTCTGAGTTAGAAGAATTCTGCTAGGAAGATAATGGGAAAAAAATTAAAAACTAATATAAAAATACTCTTAGTTGGCTAAAGAATTATTTGAAAGCTGTTAATTTATCAGTGATATACTATTTATCTAATACCCAAGGAGGGGTATTAGATATCATGAAGTACTGACTGAAAAGATGTCCAAACTGTTATATATTCAGTTTTCTGGTTATGAATCACATGTAAATATTAAGCATTCAAATTTGCAGAAAGATGTGTTTAATTTTGTACCAGCCTCTGCTCACCTAGGGATATATTGAAATGTTCAATTTGTACAGGGGTGCCTATCCTGTAGTCATGCACTAAGCTCAAACGTTGACTTCCCATTTTCTACAAACCCACTACTTCTTCTGTAGATCGAACCATGCATATCTGCAATGGGGGAGGGGGTGGGTACAGGGGACAACATAGTGGAAGAAAGCCTACTACTTTGTAGAACATATGAACGTCAGTGTGATTGTACCTGCCATTTTGGCCCTGTTGGTCCACCTGATATGGCTGACTTTGCATTGATCACTATATATAATGGATCGATGAAAGTATTCATGTCAACAAATAAGTTACAATTAATTGAAATATGTGTTATTAATCAGAATCATTCTGAATTAAAGGGATCTTTCACAATTCTTTATAACCAAAAAATTCAGGCATGCTATCTTTTAAATTCACATTCACTTTTGAAGACTAACTTGCTTGTATCTGTTATGTTGCCAACAGGATTTCTTGAAAAATTCAAGTAGACTCATCCTAGAGAAGCTGATTCTTAAATTATTCTGATCTTAGTTATCTAGCATCAACAGTTTGCACCAAATGTGGAAGCAATCAGATAATCTATTAAAATATATAATCTAATCTGCATGATCCAGTTTGAATCCAATCTCTCTCTCTCTCTCTCTCTCTCTCTCTCTCTCTCTCTCTCTCTCTCTCTCTCTCTCTCTCTTGTATAGTCTCTTGTAGTCTCTTATGATCTTAGAATCTAATCTGAATATAACAGCATGAATAAGGAGCTCAGTCTTACATGTTTGGCTATTATTCATGATCTTAGTAATATTGGCTATTAGTGGCTTCCTTGGAGCAAAAGGAAAATGATTTGGTGTTTTTGCTTGCTATCTATTCATACGATACATATTACTGTGATTTATATTAAAATATTTCCACTATACCAGCACTTATATGAGAGATCCCTTGCTTTTGGGCAGCATGTGACTAAGCAAATAAATTATACCCAGTGAATTGGGTATAAGAAAAACTGCTGCCATTCCTTTCATATTAACCATTTCCCAAAAATATAACAGAGGAAGAAGAGGAGGAGAATGGCAGTGTTCCTATTAATATATGCATTCATATTTATCTGCATTTATCCAATGCACAAAGGCCTAGTTTAGGACTAGCTTGCAACAATTTGCTTTTGAAACCAAATCTTTTCTCCCTATTTTCCAGCTATCGGTAGTTTCCACTAAGATAAATTCAGGTTTGCATTCACACCACAGTACAGCAGTCTTTCCTGTCTCCTTAAAATTGGAGAAGCATTAATTTGGCAAATATCTTACTCTTCTCAGCAACTACATCACACTTAGGTGTCACGCTGTGTCAAGAAAAGTAAATATATAGAGAGAGAATGAGTGAAAGAGAAAGAGAGACAGTCTCAGATTTTTCTGAGATATTGTATTTTTAGAGTTCTCCTTTTCCCTAAGAAGTTCTTTTTTAAATTTTCTCCACCACAGGAAATCTATCCCTACAAGAAAAATAATTTCCACTTGTAATGTTAATAACAAATTTCTTCGCCTTCCTGGTATAGCTCATAAAGGTGCGATATCTAGTAAAATTCTCAGTGTTTCTACATGGAATTGACTCTTCTTAACAGAACATGAAAAGCAAAGCTATTGGACCATCTACAGCAATATCCAAGGATGAAATTATATAATTGTTTTCAAATGAATCTCAGTTCTGTATCTCTGTGTGTATAGTATATCTTGTATGCATGTGTGTATATATCTGTATTTATATTTGTATTTCAATAATAAAGTAAGTAAAGCAAAAATAGTGGACCAAATCAATGGGCAAAATGCAATGTAATAAAAGATCCAGACCTTGTTCACAGCTGAACAAAAGTGCTCTTACTAAGACCTTTTTTTTTCTTTTCCTACGTTAACAAAGGAAATTGATCTACCGACTATAGGCAGGAAAGTTACCAAAGTATTATTATTATTATTATTATTATTATTATTATTATTATTATTATTATTATTATTATTATTATTATTATTATTATTATTATTATTATTATTATTATTATTATTATTATTATTATTATTATTATTTCTGACTTTTATTACTAATTTATTCCAACTGAGGATACTATTCAGCAAAGATGGAAAAGCTAATAATGAGTTCTCAGGGCAACCCGCAGTCCCTAATAGCTAGGAAAATAATCTCTACCAAGCTGTAATTTCAGAAATGACAGATTGAAATTAATAAATATAGGGGGAAAGAACTCTAAGGATGTTAATTAACTAAAATTACATTGAATTGAAATGGAATGAAAATCAGTTGGGATCCTGGTCCCACCTACTTCTTTATTTCAACCCCACTATTTTGGGGACTGTTGTTCCAGCTGAACATTTCATCTATAGTAAAGTTAGTTCTTCTCACCTTCAGTTCAGTACAGTAGTAGTATTACTACATAAATTTATTTATTCCACCTTTATTATTTTTATAAATAATTCAAGGAGGTGAATCTAATACTCCTTCCTTCTCCTATTTTCCCCAAAACAACCCCTTTGAGGTAGTTTGAGCTGAGAGAGAATGACTGGCTCAATGTCACCGTGGTGGCTTTCATACCTAAGGCTGAACTAGAACTCATGGTCTCCCAGTTTCTAGCATGGTGCCTTAACCATTAGACCAAACTGATCTCAATTGGTAAATTTCTCAATATCAAGCCAGCTTATTCATAAAAGCTGATTCCTTAAAACCACAATCAGAAAGAAATGCAACTACCTAAATAGTTTTGAATTCTTACCATTAAGATGTGAATGGATTCATTTCCAAACAGAAATATATAGGACTCTATAAATTATTCTAGTTTTATTTTTCCAACTGATCTGTAAGATGTTATAGATGAATCTTGTTCTTCCTCATGCAAACATCAAGTCTTTTGATAGCAAAGAATTTTAAATGCTGCTGGGTTTAAATTCAGCCAGGGTTATAAGTTTCCTGTAATCACCAAAACAGTACAACTACATGGAATATGTTGAAGCCAATCCTGCCTCATAAACTTTAGCAATAAAAGCAAAGATTTTCTAGCTGCAACCATGAGAATGTTGATTTCTAAGAGCAACAGCTTATGATTGAAAAGATTGATGGCTGTAGTGCCTTCTTATTATACTGGCACTGAGAAGCTTTAAGGCAATATAAAAATGTTTACAGTTAAATTGCCAACATCAGGGCATGCATTTGGAAAACTGCTTTATGAACATTCTCTCTTGTCTGTGGATAGTTGTATATATTTGTTATTCATTTAGATTCATTGCTCTTTCATAAAATGAAAAGCTGAAAGAGAGAAAAATAAAAGGGGGGAGGGATTCATTTAAGGTGAAAGATATGCTTTTCAGAAGATATACTGGGAAAAGTATATCAAATGACTGCCTGGGACTTTGTAAGGAGCAATTAAAGGTTTCATGCCATCATGAGATTCTCATGAAAGCTCAACCTTGAGACTTTCAAAGAAGAAATACATTAATAACCAAGCTCAGAGCCTTGGCAACAAGATAAAAATGAGGCATAATGGGAAAGTACTGGGCTGTGCTGGAAACAGGAAGAGAGATGGAAGGTGATGGAGGAAGGAAGGAAAATAATAGGAAAATATTCCCTATGAGATGAGATTGTGTCCCTGTATTCAAGGAATTATCAAAATTACAGCTCATGTCCTACTATACTATAGCCTCTATAAGGACTCACAGACCCATCTCATAAAACCTCACCTGACAAAATACTGGGGAAACACTGATGTTTTTTATGTACAATTGCTGTTATTGGATCAGTCTGGTGTAGTCTCTTTGAATGTAGCTAAATTTTATTATACTGTCTGCAAAATTAGGCAGACTTTGACTTCCACTGCCGATTGACAATCCACCACTAATTGTAATATATTACCTTATCTTTTTATTTTCATTTTTAATGCTTATTTGTAATGCTGGTCTGTGACTGTAATAAAAATTATTATTATAAGAGGAAAATAAAATAGGAAGTAGGGAAAGCATTGGACTGCTTGCCAAAACATAACTTTAAGTAGAAAGTAAAAATAGTTAACAAGATTTTGGGGAAAGCTATTTGGTTAAATAACAGTATGTGTTTATCCCATCATATAATATATCTGTTTATCGTGTAAGTGTATTTGTTTAAATCTTTATTGTGTATTTGTGTGTGTATGTACGTGTGTGCACGCATGCCGTGTATCTTTTAATTTTGCACTGAAAGGATTCATGTAAAGGAAAAGAGGTCACCTCCATACATTAAGATAAAAGATAGTAGAGTAAGATTTGTTCTCCTAAATTAATTGAGGTCAAAATCCATAAAGTTTTAAGAGATGGATATAAATGAGCTTTGACAAAACCAATTAAGATATAGATTTCCCATATAATAGTTGATAAATAAATTTCTGAAAGGAAATACAATTTTCTGCATTCAGGCTATTATTGCTATGTTATTGCAAGCAACAATGAAAAAAGCAGAAGCCACAACATAAAGAGAACATATATTACAGAATAAGTAAAGAAACATAAAGCTGTATTTGCATTGAGTTATAAAGGAAGTGGATCCATCAAGTTTTAGTTTATGAATCATGCCTTGAATGGTTTTGGAGAAGACCTCTTTTGGTGTCCAAGGTGTCCTAGGCCTTTATATGAAGAGCCTTCCATTCAAATTGGTTCAATGGTTAAAATAATCAGAATGATTGATAAATCTCAACTTATATTTAGTGTTTTGGGGGTTCTCCACACAATCGCCCTATCTAAAAAGCTACCATCTTAAAAATAAGCAAGCAAAATATTCAAAAGATGCCAACTACACTAAAAACTATTTAAACAGCATAGGCAGATTTTCATATTCTACTCTAAATATGCATTGTAATATTAAATGCATTTATAGCTCTTTTAAAATTTTCACTTTCTCCAATAATATTGAGCATTAGCTCACAGAAAATAAATTGGTTCTCAAATGGAACTTATTTTAAGCTTATTAAAAGCAAATGGAATGTAATTTCTGAGAAATCTTGAACATTATTTCGATCATGACCTGAAATTCAACTTTACATAACTCATCAGCCACTTCTCATATTTTGTGCTCCTGTCAGGGTAAATTTTGTCAAGAAATAATGAGAAGTCAGCAAGAACTCATAATGAGAAAATATGAGATGTCTGGGCATACCCAAGCAAATATTCAAGGATCTACAAGAAAAGGCCTCCCCAAACCTTTTTGGCCAGTGGCAAAAAATAAAATGAAGCATCCACTTTCATTCCACAAAGAAACTGACCCGCTTTGCATTGAATCTGATTAACCAAGGGCACTTTCCCCTGCCAAAATTCACGGGGATGTTTGCTTAAGAGGTGCTTGCTGATCAGTAAAAAAACTGATGGAGATTTCTGCAAAATACTGCTTCCTCTGATAGTTATGGGACTTCATTCTGCCCCAGGATAGCACTGGCCCCAACCTACAAATAACTGAAAGATAAAGTGATTCACTTTCTATGGTTTAAAACAAACAAAAACTCCCACTCTGTTAGTCTATTTTTCACCAGAAATTGATCAAGACCTAACTCAACCATTATCACTGATATTTATCCAGTATGATTTAAAAAAAAAATCTACAGGGATTCCCCAGCTTACTAGAAAGTGGTACTATGCTTCTGTTTGTCAGTTGCATGCATGAGGGAGTTCCTTGGTTATTGTTGCACTAACGTGCCTAATCTAGAAAGTTCACATATGTGGGAGGCAAGAAGGAATTGTGTAAGAAAACCTCCAGCTAACTAGAAACAAATATATGCCTCATACAAAACTTCTTCATCAGTTTTACAAGCTGTATCTCTGTGTGTGAGAGAATTAGTTAATAAGAGATTAACTAGCAATTTGTAAAACCAAGCATAACTCAAAAAAAAAACACCAAATTGTCTCACTTTATGAATGGGATCGTTTATTTATTTAATACAGTTCCATACTCACCTTATTCCAGAACAATTTCTAGGAAAATTATAACCCCTCGCTCCAAATAGCTTTAAAGAAAATATGACCGCCTTAACAATTTTTAAAAAAATCAAAACTTTAAAAGCCTGACAGAACAAAAACAAATCTTCACTTTCTGCCTGAAATATAGCAAACTGGATGCTTAGACGTGCAGATTTAAAATGAATGGCAGAAATGTACACCCCAAGAAATAGAGCATAAGGTAAAAAGCTCCCAGTGGTGCTGAAAAGCACACAATGTTGGACGTCGAAAAATTCTTTCTTTGTATTTGAACATCCTTGAGAGCAAGAATATGACCTGAGCAGTGAGGAGCAAAACAGGTTTCATAATTCTAATAGAAAGGAGATTTCTTTACAGGAGAATATAATGGTGGGCTAGGCAAAGAAAACCACCTAGTCAAGGAGCACATGCTGTGTACACATGTACCTGGGAAGAAAGGCCAAAGGAAGTGATTTGAGATTAATAATCCTAAAACAAAGAACAACAAAGAAGGGATACAAAGTAAACCCTCAGCTCTATGTAACACCATTCTGCCCCCTGCGTGCCATTGGAATCACACAAGAGGTAATTATTTCATTTGCATTTGATCAGCCAACTGTAAGGGGGAGAAAAAAGAAGCATGAATATCCAGAATGCGTAGGAATAAACGTACATACAGTATATATTAGCTTTATCAGACAGCAACAGGCATATATTAAGTGTGCTGGTGGCATGACAATGGCCAACAGTGAACAGAAAAACACATTCTTGTGATTATAGGGAACACAGCGAACATAAGAGCTGACATATTTCATATAGGCAGGTTGCAACTCCCTTTTGATTAACATAGGATCATTTTTAAAATGCCATGGACCTTCCATACCAAGAGAGCTAGCTGTGCATCACTCAAATATCAGGGAGTGAAAGGGAGGGAGAGGGTATACTTTCACAAAGAGGAAGAATGAAAAAGTGTAAGGCCCACAGTACTAATGAAGAATCAGCAAAGAGACCAAGCCACAAACTGGGCAAAAGAGCTATCAAAAGAGAAAGAAGCACAGTTACTGAAAGGAAGCAGTATTTCCTTTAAGTAAAATATTCCACTTTTTTGAAGCAAGCACCTGTAGCTAGAGATATTTAGATCTCCAACTCAAATCATCATCACCACCACCACCATCATCACCAGCAGCAGCAGCAGCAGTATCCAGTGCTGAAAAAGAAAAGTAGCAAAAAATACTGAACCATTATGCTTTAAATAACAACATTTCTCTTCCTGTGATTTCTGATCTTTTTTGATATTTCCCCCTGGCATTGAATTGTAGTATCAAAAACCATAGAATCAGCAAGCTCCCATAGACATGATAGTATCGTGAAGAATGGCTGACATCCATCAGAGACAGAGACTGTATAATTAAGGTAAGCCTACCAAATGAGAACTTAACCCTACATTACTTTTCCTCCAGCAAAAGCAGAGTCAACAATATTTTAATTTCAAGCATATTTGAGAGAGAGAATAGGGCGATGCAGCAATGTTAGGCCTTTGTGCAGTTTCTAAGAGGCTGCACACTTCCTTCAACAGTTCTGACAGCTGAATTCTGACAAATTCTCTACGCTGAATTCTTTTCCAATCAGTTGCAGGATGTCCCAAAATAGATCTCCAGTGGAGTCTCTGAATCAGTCTTCATTTTGTGAAATCCCTCAGTGGGGCACATTGGGCACCTTCACTTCTCAGAGAAGACAATTGTGTTCCTTCTGTGCCCAAAGTACGTCATCAAAGCAAATCGTGCTTGCCTCAAACAGCTCTGTGTAACTCTCAACTTCACGTAAAGAGATAATATAAGTCCTTTATGGGAGATAAATGTACTCAAACTGCTCTTTGGGAGAGTTAAACACTCTTATCTTTTTTCGTATTGTTACGTGAGTCATTTCTTTTTTAAAAAAAAAATATATGCTAAGCTAGATGCTACTCACCCAACCAATCTAAACTGTATGATTTCTGGTGGGAAAAGTACTGCAGCAAAAAGTGTGACAATTTGTATATCGCATCATTCAAATATCTTGCAGTAGAACTTGAGTTTATCATCAGATTAAAATACATATTTGCCAGGTAAAGAGGTTCAAATTCACTTATGTACTAAGACAATAAACCCTGTACCTTTATGTACAGGTAGGCCTCGAATTATGACCAGGATTTCCATTACTAAGCAAGGTGATTGTTAAGTGAGTAACAGCCAATTTTGCAATGTTTTTTTGCAGTGAATCACAGCAGCTCTTAATCATGTGGTCGTTAAGTGAATCCAGCTTCCCCCATTGACTTTGCTTGTCAGAAGCTGTCTAAGAAAGCCACAAATAGCAATCACATGATCTCAGGATGCTGCCACCATCATAAATACATACATGCCACTTGTCATGCGCCCAAATTTAAATCACATGACTGTAAGGGTGCTGCCACGGTTTTAAGTGCGAGGACTGTTTGTAAGTTACTTTTTTTTTTTTTTTAGTCCCATTGTAACTTTGAACAGTTGCTAAATGAATGCTTGTAAATCAAGGATTACCGGTATTCTACGCTATGTGTTGCTTTCATTCCATCATGGAATGTTCGCCATTTAGAAATTATGGATTTCCCCCCTCCCTTTTATCTGAGTGAAGTGCAGAAGGAGTTCAAATTATCTATGAAGAATTTGTGTCTGTCCTGATCATAGGTCTGTTTTTCACACTTCTACCACTCAAAACTTCAAAATGTTTCCTGCAGTTTCAGCCAGAGGCTTATGTCATGTTTTTCAGAGGAACTATAATTTCTGTTGCACATAAAAATCTAAGCAGTAGAGTTTCCTTTCATGTGAAACATAATCCATTCACGTTGCTGTAGCAGGTATTCGGAGATTGACCATGGACTTAATTGCTATAAAAGATATGTGGGGCAAGGGAGGGGTGCATTTTATCAGAAACAGACAAACTGCTTGGATTAATGTGGGTGGAAAAGCATGAAATCCAGGGTGCCGGTTTCTTTTTAAATAATCTATAAAGATACTGCACATAATAATACGTGCTAAGCAAAAATTGAGCTGTTCAGTTTGTATTCTTCAAGTCTGCATGAAAGCAACAACAGCAGAATATGGATATCATAAATAAACTGAGTACAACTCTCAAAAAAAGACATCTGCTTGCCAGAGGAACAGGAGCCAATGTTTCGTTATTGAAATCTGTGAAGAATGGTAACCATATTTTCAGAAACTAACGTTGCTTGGCCATCTTCTTAACCAGCTTCCTTTGTTGGCTTGGTTTTTCTACCAAGGTTATACTCAATTTGGCAATTCAAAAAACAGAGTGATTCATTGTAAGTTGATTTGGAAATCATTTCAGTTGACTCCAGGCCGACAAATCCAAAGCCATGAAAATCCCCTAATGCTGTTTACTGTTAACTGAAAATCAGCAAACAACAACAAGCAGTAAAATGCTGTCTTCTTTTTTTCTGTCTTGAAGCCTATCAAATTAGAGAAAATTAGACATCATTTGCAGATATTGTTGTTTCTTACACAGAGGCAAAGCCTATTGAGTTTGAAACTTGAGCGAAGTTTTCAAGTGATTTTCTTTTTCCTTTCTGTTTATTATGTTGTTATAAATCTTAGTACATTGTGCTATTTCCATAATTGATGTTGTTATAACATGTTTAAAATTATTCTACTATTTAAATAGCTTAGAATATTGAGAACAGAAAAGAGAAAGAAAAAATATTCTATCAATATGAATTACAACTTAGGATACTGATAATATTACAAGCTTTTTTTTTTTTTTAGCTTTTTCATCCAAAGTTGAGTATCATATTGAAAAAGCAACTTAATCTCCTTTTTTGTTTAATAGGTCATTCCTGTGAAAACAGCATGTACTCTAGAGATGCCTCTTCGTAAAAAGCCATCTCAATTATAGAAGAATATGTTAGAACAGGGGTGTCAAACTCGCAATGTCACGTGACATGTCGCGACGTATCGTGACTTTTTTTCCATTGCCGGCAATGGGATGGGCGTGGTTTTGCCATGACGCATCCGGCCTGTGGGCCGGCAGTTTGACATCCCTTAGAGGTTGAAGTATCCTCAGTCTCTTCCATTGGATTTGTACTTTCAACAAAATTTTTGGGGAAGGAGGGGCAGACAGTGAGGGTGCTTTTGTATTAGATACCAGTTGGTGGCTTGGGAAGAAAGGAAAGTTAGACTTATCTTTGGTGCTCTCTGACCTTGGTGGTTTTGTTGCAGACATTTTATCACCAAAGTAGGTAACATCATCAGTGCACTGCAAGACACCACCTGAGCCTGAGCTACAAATATTCTCTTCTATTGAGATTTGCCTTTCTTGTTCTTGTAAGGACAGCTAATGGTTAGAAAAAACAGCCTGCCTTTCTGCAGTCCTCTGAAATCATGAAGATTTCATTTTTGTCACTTTGGAATATCTTTTTTCTTAATAATATTAACTGGAATCTGATACATATAGGTAATATTGAGATTTTTTTCTATATGCCTCAAAAGCAATTTGCCTTCTTAAAGTCAATGTTTTCCTCCATATTTTAGAAGATAGCTTGCTGAAATAGATCAATAAAATGCATTAATGATAACGTTTATGAAAATTTTTAGAAGCAATTGCAGCTAAATACGGATTTTCCTAATACATGCTTTTCTCTCTCAATAAATAAATTTGATGAAATGTAGCACATTTCAATTGTTATGAATTATTAACTCAATAAGAAGCAAGTTCCATTTCAATTGCTAAAATACATGTTATTAACAAGCCAAAGAAAGTATTTTTTCTATATTATTTATTTCATTAAATATTGATCTTGTGTTTTTAACAATAAAGATTTATTATTATTTTAATAACTCTAAGAGTTAATTAGGATGATATTTAAAAAATAAACACAATAACATTTGTTGAGAAGTTTTTGTTAATGTATTTCTGTTTATTTTTAAATAGAATAATAAATAGAATATTAACTTTCTAGCAGATTGTTCTGCTGGGAAGGACAATCTGTTATTGCTGGTTTGATAATTTTTTAAATTTTCTCAACCATAATTTTTAAAACTCTATTTCACATCAGTTTGTAAATTCAATAAAATTGTCCACATAAAAGTTAATTTACATTTTTATGACTACTTTCCCTAATATATGATTTCTTATTATTTTTCTTAGTTTATTCACTTTCTGCATGTAATTTAGCCTTTCCTTTTTACATGCATTTCTCCAATAATTTGTATCATCTATGTTTGAGTTGCAGATGAAGATTGCCACTCAGTGTATAAATTCAAAAGATTTCAACTGGTACTTTCACATAAAATTCAGTAGAAAATCTACACAGGGCATAAGGTGCAAAATGAATCTATAACTACCATAACCAGCTTTTGGAGGGAATAGTATATTGATAACTCTAATTCCTTGTATCACCTTTGGATATTAAATGAAAATCTTGAAAACAAACTTTCACTTGCCTAACAAAGTTTATGTTGGTGCTAGATAATAATGTTTAATCCTCGGTTATTCAGTCCAAGAATTTCAAAGGGACTTTATTATATCTTTACATAATGTTGAGGGCAACCTAGAAAGGAAGAACATGGATCAGCTTTTGCTCACTGAGAAAATGGCATGATGCCTTCTAGAAAAAGCTATGGCCATTGATTTGATAGAGACCAGCAACCTGTGTGAGAGAGCATATTTTCCATTTCTGCAAGATTCAAATAATAAAGTAAGCCCATACTTTGTGGTCAACCAATCAATCAATCCACCAGAATAGAGCTGGAAGGGACCTTCGAGGTCTTCTAGTCCAGCCCCCTGCTCAAGCAGGAGACCCTATACCATTTCAGACAAGGGGATGTCCAGTCTCTTCTTAAAAAACCCTCAGTGATGAAGCACCCACGACGTCTGAAGGCAAGCTGTTCCACTGGTTAATTGTTCTCACCATTAGGAAATTTCTCCTTAGTTCGAGGTTGCTTCTCTCCTTGATTAGTTTCCATCCATTGTTTCTTGTCCTGACCTCTGGTGCTTTGGAAAATAAGTTGACCCCCCCCTCCTCTTTGTGGCAACCTCTCAAATACTGGAATACTGCTATCATGCCCCGCCCCAGTTCTTCTTTTCTCTAGACTGGCCATGCCCAGTTCCTGCAAGCGTTCTTCGTATGTTTTAGTCTCCAGGCCTTTAATCATCTTAGTTGCTCTTCTTTGCACTTTATCCAAAGTCTCAACATCTTTTTGTAACATGATGACCAAAACTGGATACAGTATTCCAGGTGTGGCAGTACTATATAAAGCAGTACTAATACTTTACATGATTTTGATTCTATGCCTCTATTTGTACAACCAAGAATTGTATTAGCTTTTTTGAGTCAAACTCACTGCACATCTAGAACTTTGAAAAACATACCTGTTCTTGACTAGACAATTAGATTTTTTTTCCTGAGCTCACTAAAAGAAAATCAGGCAATATAGAACAAAAAACAGCTGAGAAACCAGGTTCTTAAAACTTCCAAGCTCCTTAGGTTAAAAAATATATATGAATGTTTCCCCCCCCCAAAAGAAAAAAGAAAGTTAATTTTGAAAGTGTTATGAGTTCTGTTGACTACTGTTCTCTTACTAGGTCTTCTGGTGAACAGACTTTTTTGTGGATGGTCCTAACTGTAAACAAGGTGCTGAATCTATAGAGTTTCTCCTCTTATTCATTTGATAATAATAATAATAATAATAATAATAATAATAATAATAATAATAATAATAATAATAATAATAATAATAATAATAATAATAATAATAATAATAATAATAATAATAATAATAATAAAGTTGGAAGGGACCTTGGAGGTCATCTAGTCTAACCCCCTGCTCAGGCAGGAAACCCTATACCATTTCAGACAAATGGTTGTCCAATCTCTTCTTAAAGACTTCCAATGTTGGAGCATTCACAGCTTCTGGAGGCAGGTTGTTCCACTGATTAATTGTTCTCTCCATGCAAAATAATCATAATAGGATTCTCCCATTAATTGGGAGGGAAGTGTTTATTTCAGGTCTTCTTTTAGAAAATTAAGTTTTCAGTGAGCATAAAGTGTAATTTTCTGTGTTAATTACATTGAAGTGATAAGAACATTCAGGTTTTTATCCCATACATGTGTCTCCATTTCTCTTAAAGAAAACTTGACAGCAAGACAAATGTAGCTGTCACAAGCCAGTATGTAAAAAGGAAGACAAAAGTGACTGACAAATAATTAATCTTTTAATGGAAGAATCTGGTTATAACTATCTCCGGATAAAAACAGTTTGCCAGATCAATAAGCTGCATTTAACTAATGCCTGAAATGAAGACAAATTTTCACAAAGAAAGTGTTATTTGTGATACATTAGAGTTTCTTGTTCCTGAAATTCTGCTTCTAGTATTTCTAAACCTTTGTTTTTCTTTTTAAAATGAAGTCTGTGTTTGTACCACCATCCACAAATATTACAGAAATAACTCGGCAGAGGATTCTACAACCTTTGAAACATTTTTTTAAAAAGAATGAATATTTGAAATCAAAAGTCAGCTTTTAATTATTACAGAAATGTTCTGGGAACCACATAACTCTGTCCCTGATAATCATGCTTCACTTCATTTTTTTTTTTTTTTTTTAAAAAGAGTACTCTCACTTATATTCCTGTATATAATGAAAATGTCTAGGAGGAATGGAAACACAGGAATTTAGAACTGATTACTCTTGACATTACTGACTGTAAACTCTGGTTTTAGACATTAGCTTTTCCAATTCTATTTGAAGATGCCAAGAATTGACCTGGAAACCAACTTACAATGCATGCTGCTGAAGTGGGGCAAGGCAAAACAGTACATGAGCCTATTTTTAATGTGATCTATATTTGTTTTCACCATGTCCATACCTCCTTGTCCGTACAATTTTATGAGTGTTCTTGACATTTTTTTTCCATAGTTCACATGCAAGCCATTAAAAGGTTGGGTTTCTATGGAAACATACATTATCAAAAGTTGGTTTAAAAAAAAAGGTGAATGTGAATGAAATCACTAAGTATTAAAGTTGAGATGACTGAAGAATAATGCACCACAGCTACATAGGGAGCTATTATACAATATCGATATTCTCTGTGGCTCTCTGTGCTTCTACCATGAATTTTTCCAGCTTATCTGAACGTGCTGGGAATTGAACCAGAGACCTTTTATAGGCAAAGAGAAATTAAATTGGCGAACATTTTTAAAGTATATGGAGGAACTTGGAACAATCGCAGCATCTGAGTAACAATGACTTCCAAGTCATTAGAATTATATGGTTGGGATTTTGGCAAGCGCATAACTAGCAAAAGGGATCTCAGGGGCTGCCACATAGAAGAGGCAGTCAATCTATTCTCCAGAGCACCTGAAGGCAGGACAAGAAGCAACGGATGGAAACTAACCAAGGAGAGAAGCAACCTAGAACTAAGGAGAAATTTCTTGACAGTTAGAACAATTAATCAGTGGAACAACCTGCCTCCAGAAGCTGTGAATGCTCCAACACTGGAAGTTTTTAAGAAGAGACTGGACAGCCATTTGTCCGAAATGATGTAGAGTTTCCTGCCTGAGCAGGGGGTTGGACTAGATGACCTCCAAGATCCCTTCCAACTTTATCATCATCATCATCATCATCATCATCATCATCATCATCATCATCATCATCATCATCATCATCATCATCATTATTATTATTATTATTATTATTATTATTATTATTATTATTATTATTATTATTATTATTATTATTATAGAAAGAGAGAGAGAGAGAGGAGGAGGAGGGGGAGAGCTTGAATTCTAACCGGATCATGGAGATCAGAGTATATTATTTTAATAGATTATCTGATTGCTTCCAGTCTTGCAACTACTTCTACCACCTTAAAATTCATAAGTAAAGCATTAAGGTCCTTATTGTTCCCTCGGGTATATGAGCAGTGTGGCTAGGCAATACTTAATATGGGTCTCTTATTCTTTATGAATTGAATTGCGTTATGATCTTGGGCATTTGGCTTTTGTTAAACATTATTAAATGGTGGTGGTGGTAGTTTTAACCTTTGTATGTTGTCCAGAATCACTTTTGGGAGATGTTTACATTATTTAAATAAATAAATAAGCAAACACTACTTCACACTACCTTGGATTCAAAAAACTGAGTTTATTGAACTAACGCTCAGTGTGGAAAGAATTATTCTGTTGGAATACAGGTATTAAAGACTGAGTTGTGTTTGTTTATTAGTAAAGCTGTAATAATTTCAGGCATCTGATACAATGACATATATATTAAAAGTACATCATTTATTTCCCACATGAATGTTGCTAGCAATCATATTTCCCCCTATTTGCTATACTTCAAACTTGCACTTTAGAGCAGCAATATGTGATTAGATTAGTCTTTCAGGCGATTCTCCTGTGCACTGAAATCTCTCCTCTTCTTTAACACAAATTGTTGACAAACAAAGCCATGTATTGGTTCCTTTGACAGAAGGACGTAAGCATTGTCAAATGGAACAAACTACAGAATTTCCTAGAGTTCATTGCATAACAGTTTTTATCAAGATGGCTGGATTTATCCATTCATTGTTTTTTTTCTCCACAAATAAAGAAGAAACTGGTTCACTTACTAAGTCAGTCCCATCCAAGGAAGTGCTCCCGATCCAATTAAAAGAGCAAATGTTATAGAAGTCTACTTAAGTTAAGAAAAATATTTCCATCAAATACGAAATGATTATAAATTTGATATAATAAAGATTTTTCAAAACGCAGTCTTGCCAGTTAAAAATATGCACATTTAAAAATTATGTATCAGTGGCATTTTACAATGTATAAACCACATGTTTTGCCTTTTGTTTCCCATGAGTATTAAAATAAATGTGCCTGAGTGCTGAATAATTTTTTGAGGGCATGCTTTCATTTATGTTATTTCTGTATGCTTTTTCCTTGCCTCTGGAGGCATTTTCTCCTTTCCAAGTAAGCTATAACTGGAACAGACTAATTGAAAATACAGTAAATAAAAATGTCCTTTTTCTATCCTGGAGTTTCTATCACTCAGGAGTAGCAGTTTGGTATCCATTACTTCAGTAGGCTTTACTCTTGAGTAAAGCCTGCTTTTATGCTAAGATACTTAATCTCTTTAATAAAATACTTGAAATTAAACTAGTCTTCTATGCTAACATAATTAAGGTAAAGGAGTGTTCTACAAGATTTCTTGACAAGCTTGTACTTAGTTTCAATTTACAGGTAGTTCTCAATTTATAACCATTCGTTTAGTGACTTAAGACCATTTTTCACAATTATGACCATTGAAGCATCTCCATGGTCACATGATCAAAATTCAGATGCTTGGCAATTGAGTCGTATTTCTGACAATCGCAGTGTCCCGGGGTCATGTGATCACCTTTTACAGCCTTCTGATAAGCAAAGTCAATGGGGAAGACAGATTCACTTAACAACCATGTTACTATCTTAACAACTGCTATGATTCACTTAACAACTGTGGCAAAAAAAGTTGCAAAATGGGGCAAAACTCACTTAACAAACGTCTTGCTTAGCAACATAAATTTTGGACTCAGTTGTGTCAAGTGCCAGGGAAATCAGGAGATCCAGGCAGTTCAAATGAGTATAAAGATTTATGGTGAGCTTAAGCTCTCTACAAGAATCTGAACTATCAAAGCAATAGATAAGGATTTCAATGTGAGCTGGACTTAGATTTCTTGTGGCGCAAAGGGACTCATAACTGATGATGCATTTGAGCCTTCCCTCAGACTCAGGCTGATCATCTCCTACAAATTGTGGTAATAAGATGAGGACTAACTGTACTCTTGCCACCAAAATGGTGGATAGGTGTCATCTTTTCAGATAATCCATCAACAGTAAAGGAAGACGCAGTCAAGAAAAAGGTCACAGACTACTTGTTGGTAGAATATCCATGAAGGCTTTGGAAAAGATATTCTGAGACCATGAAGTTTCTATACCTACAAAGAACAGAATAGTGCAAGCCATGGTACTCCTTATGATAGTCTATGGAAGCAAATGTTGGACTTTGAAAAAGTAAGATGGGGTAGAGTACTGACACTTTTGAACTTTGGTTTTGGAGAAGACTCCTGAAAATACTGTAGGCAATCAAAAAAAAAAACACACCAAACTAATGGATCATTGAACAAATGATCAAGACAAAATGTTGATGTCAAATTATTCTACTTTGGACACATTATGAAAGGACCTAGTTCTCTGTAGAAGACTGTAGTGCTGGGAAAGATAGAAGAAAAGAGAAGAAGAGGACAATCACCAGCAAAGTGGATGGATTCACTTTTCATGGTGATGAATAAACAGCTGGAAGAGCTGAAAGACCAGCTTAGGGACATATCATCATGGAGAAAATCTATATATGTGATTGTTAAGAGTCTCCAAGAGACATGATCAATCAAAGATTGCACTGGAAAACAGACAGACTTAATTGCTGACCGGAGCCTTTAATACCTTCCCCGAAGATGTCTTAGGCCATTTGTCCAGAGGGACCTATGAATGGAATTTTCATTTGAAATAAATTTCAGAATAAGACTTAAACTTGGATTTTTTTTCCCAGACTTTTAAATCTACTCAGCAAATAAATAGGAAATATTAATCTTTGCTTCTTCTTTGAGGTTATATCATTAACTAAACCTACACATAAGTGTACTACAGGGAGAACAAGACCAAAAAAAAGTGTGTGTTGCAATATTGAGATGCAAACTCAACACTTTCCAAATTTACAAGCCACATCAGTCCACAAGGGCATAACAGTCGAACTGCCATCATAATTATGTGACAATGCACAGTTCACCATTTTGGCATCACTGTAGTTAGTTTTGCAGACTTATGCCAACAAGTCATTGGCCTGAGATACACAATTCCATTTCATTACAATATATTTTGAGTTTAGAAATGCTGATACATTCTTTCCAGGAACATAAACCATTTTTATTTTTTATCTTTCTTCCTATCCCTATCATAATTTTAATTCAATACTCTCATTTTCATAGCATCTGAGACCACCCATGTTCCTTTTCATTATGCTGTATTCCTGCTATGAACAGGGAATAGCAGACCATCCATTTTCTTCCTAGGTAAGTGAAAAAGGTTGAACACAATTGGAAATAGGCCTCTCTGATCTCAGTGGCAAATCTGTAGAGCATTGTGCTACTTGGCCATCAACGTTTGGTATTTCTCTGCCATTTATCTTTTTTTCTGCTTTCTCTGCTTGGTTCACAAAATCATTGAGATGTGTGAAGAAGTTATTCTTAACCAAATTCTCTTAACCAAATCTGGACAAAGTATGTAAAAATTTGCAAAACTTAAGCTGGTTTGATTGAACCAAAAACATAAGGCACGCTGCTCAAATAACATTTCAGTACTAAAAGAAAACATTCCCCTGGGTTGATTTTTGAGAGGCCTGCTATGATTCTGACTGAAACATATTTTAATTGCAGTAATGGAATTCCCTCTAACCTCTGTTTATTTTGGAAGGAAAGCACTGGACTGTACATGATGGCTCCAGACACAGAATTGGGGACATGCAGTTCACAAAGCATTCCACCTCTACTCTTTCCCATTGCAATAAAAGATTGATTTTTAAATGATAGGGTTTAATTTCAACATTTGAATTTGGATGAACCAAAAAGAACTGTGGTTAAAGCAAAACAAAACAAACCCACACTGAAATCAGGCTTCTTCCCGCTAGGTTGTCATTAAATGGAAATAAAGGTTTGGGATTTAAATTTCATGTCTTTAATTCCACCCCCTGCACAGCGAAACCTCACATCCAATCAATAGAAAGGATGTCAGAGCTGTCTCTTTAAGATTACATCTGGAAAATTAATCCCTTCAGAGGAGAGTGATGACACTTCCAGTCTTTATAGCACAAACTTTCACCTAAATGTGATAGTTAGGGCAGAAATACTTATGCAAGAGTCACTATCCACTCAGAAACCAAACATGCAGCTAAAAATAGTGCCATGTCCTTGCTACCAAAGCTAGTGACCCAGGGCAAATCTGTTCCAAAAATTCCTGCTTATCAGAGCAGAAAGAGAACCAGTAGTGGCTCCAAGCTACCACTGACGAATTTAATCAAGTTGATTTATACTACAGCGGAAGTAGAGCGCCGCTACAAAGCTGAGCACAAATACAGGATTAAAATCCCATCTTAATTTTCGCATATTTCATCTAGGGTCCTGCACTGTAAAGAACAGAGATTTTAAATAGCCTCTGCTTATTTATATACGAAATCAGCCAAAGACAGCATCCCAAAAATAATTTAAGAAATAATCCTTGCCAACATTCTGGGTTTGTATTTATTAGATTAATATCCTACCTTTTCCCCAGGAGCTCAAGGTAGCTTATATGGGAATCTCTGTTAATTTTACCCCCACCAAAATAATTTTGTCGAATAGGCTGAGCTGAGAAAGAATCACTGCTGCAATGTGACCCAGTCAACATCAATGATTGAAGCTGGGACTGAGCCTGGTCCTCAGGGGTGCACTATTCTACAAATAAGTAAGCAAAACATCTGCAATTCTTTCTGCACACAAGATCCTCAAACTGCAGGCATTTTTGTGCAAGCCTGCCTAGCATATTTTCCCCTACTCTCTGAGCTAAGAAACATTTTGAAATGGATGTTAACAGAATCTATTTATTTCTCTCCTGCCTCTGCAATGGACAATTCTGTCCTGACATTTTCACTTTAATAGATCACAGAATTGCAATATACAAGAAATCCAGGGTAGCATTCTCCGACATCCCTTCTTTCAGTATGCAGTAACACTGGATTTCTGACTGCTACTTTCACAGGCTATATTGGTTGCTGCATGAATGATTAACCTTATGTAATTGGAAAGGCTACCAGGGATGGTTACAAAAAAAATCATCTCTGTGATCGTAGAGTCCAATCTGTATGCACAGAGAGGTCATTCGATTCAATCTTCCACAAACTCTAACATGTGAAGAGCAATGATCTCCCTGCAGAAATTATCACCATGAAAGGTAGCACATCAAGATATAGGCTAGTACACAACCCTACATTGAAATGCTACTTTTAAAGTTCTACTTCCTTGTGATCTGTAGAGATACCATTCTAAGAAGTTATAGATTGCCAATTTGCCATGCATAGATTATACCTGGCATTGTGTGGCAAACTGGCGACTACTTCCAATCATGATGAGAAAATACAGTTTAAATTCTGGGTTGCCTTCTTCAGCTATTCAATCCAGTATGTTTCTTCTTTAGCTCTTGGTGTGTCTTGCAGTCACAGCTTTTCAGTGACATCCCCCTCCCTCCATATGTGTGTCTGTAAATTTGATAATTGCAATAAGGAATTGATTTTATTTATTGATTTCCTTGGTCTGGAATTTTGACAGCAAAAAAGGGCCCGGGGTTCAACCAGGGAGAAGCAATGCACAAATAGCCCCTGCAGCTCAGTGTGGCATTTTTGCAACTCCAGCGTTCACTTGTGGCAAATGGGATCTGACTAGACTTGAGGCTATTATGCCTTGCTTTTTGTTCATCATATTTTCCCAGATAATGCAATAAACAGTCAGGCCCATCCATTCCATTCGGCTTCTGTATAGCCTATGGTGCAGCAGTCAGGGGAGATCACGTTTGGCTCAGATTTTGACTCAAATAGAAGCTGTCACACAATCAGAACCGAGGACTAAATAGGAAAGTTACTAAAACAATCCTGTGATTATGGATGGGGACATTTTGCAGGCTTGGGTTGGGAAATTTTCTCAGTTCTCTTTCTAATGTGTACAGTATGCCTAGGAGATTAGATGAGAAACGGTTCAAGAGGAACTTAGAGAACCATCCTCCTCAGGTACTCTACTCTGAGGAAATCTCCCCATGAAAAGCTCCTCATCAGGGCTCACCCCCCACCCTCTAGGGCAGGGCTTTTCAACCTTTTCACCGATTGTACCACTTTTAGGATATGGCAATATTCGAGTACCACCTAGCAAGGTGTCAAAAACTTGATGACCAAAAAAAAAACCCTGTTCAAAGTTGCAATTGCACTGAAATGACATGACCATTTTCACACTTATGACCATTGCAGCATGCCCAGTGTCATGTGATTTATATTTGGATGCTTGGCAACTGATTCATATTTATGATGGTCACAGTGTCCCAGGGTCATGTGATCCCCTTTTGCAACCTTTTGACAAGTAAAGTCAATGGCAGGACTGCTGGTGGCCAAGTGCTAAGGCAGGATTTCCCTCCCTCTCTCCTTCCCTGCCTCCCTCTTTCTCATGCCCACCTCCTTCTGAAGGAAGAATTTGAAAAAAATACCACCATATTTTTTCTCTTCCATATATTCATCAAACAAGGAAAAGCCTCCAGAAACAGAAAAGACAAACTGCTGAGTGAACTAGCTTAAAAAGGCACATTCCCCTTTAAGAATTAGCTACCGGCTAGAAAGGAAAGTAAGGAAGAAGAAAAAATGTAGTAAGTATTGGCTGCCGGCTAAGGCAGCCTCCCCAAATGGCTCCATTCATAAGTAAATGAATCTACAGGCAAAATCCATTCAGGAGAAAAATACTTCAAAATCCCTTGCAGCAAAACTTACAGCTAACAATAGCAGAGCAATAGAAGCTAACACGAGACATCAGCCATCAGCCATCAGCCAAATAGAAATTGCCAAACACTCCTTAAGAACACAAAGCCCACATTGCACAAATCCTAGAACTTCAAAGTCACAAAAGCACATAAGAATCCTTCCACTCTCCATCTCCCTCCCTCCCTCCTTCTCTCCTCCGTGCCTCTGCAGCTCCAGAGGACTCTCTCACTGTAAGTCCTTGCCTGTGCTGGCTCTTTCCCTCCCCCACTACACTTGGCTAGGCAGGGCTGCGTACCACCTGCCACTCGTTAATGTACCACAAGTGGTAGCGTACCACAGGTTGGAAAGCCCTGCTCTAGGGCCCCACATTTGCCACTGGGACCTTGAGCTTAAACTGCAACTCTGTTTTGAAATGACATCTACGTACAACCCATCCCTACTCCTTGCGAAAGACTATGGAAAGGCTGTGAATGAATGGAGTGGAGAGCAAATGTAATCAAGAGATAGAAGGTGAGTCAATTGACAGTCCATGTCATACATAGCATCTCAGTCCAGGTAGAGAGAAGTCTGGGAAGAAGCATTCCAAGTCACTCAGAGTCTCCACCTTAATTAGTTCACCAATAAATTAGTGTTTCGCAACTTTAAGATGCTGCCTGGGGAATTCTGAGATTTGAAGCCCACAAGTAGTCTTTGACTTACAATCTTTTGTTTAGTGACCATTCAAAGTTACAACAGCACTGAAAAAAATGACTTACAATCAGACCTTGCATTTATGACTGTTGCTGCAGCATCTTCACAGTCATGTGATCAAAATTTGGGCGCTTGGCAACCAACACGTATTTATGACAGTTGCAGCATCCAGGCTCCATATGATCACTATTTTGCAACCTTCCCAACTAAATTCCATCAAGCAAATTCCATAAGAGAAGCCGGATTTGCTTAACTGATCGTTAACTTAACAATTGCAATGATTCCCTTAACTACTGTGGCAAAAAAAGGGTCATAAAATCAAGCACAGTTCACTTAACAACCACCTTGCTTAGCAACCAAAATTCTGGTCCCAGTTGTGGTTGTAAGTCAAGGACTACCTGTAAATAAGGGTGAGAAATGACTTTTTCAGTTTCCAAAGTTTTGATTTTACCCCTGATTAGCATTAAAGGTTGATGGTTATCTTACTGAAATGTATGCAATTCATGCTTCCTTTGATCTAGCCCACCTTTGTGGGGCTTCATGCTCCTCTTCTCATCTCTCCTTCATGGGCCCATGAGATCAAACCCATCATCCAGTGTGAGCTTCCTGATCATCAGAAAAATGTACCTTCTTCACAGTCTTGGAGGGAAGACTTTCTCTGTTGACACACCTTGATCATAAAACCACCTTCCAATGAGATATGCTTCCTCTCATATAGTTTCCCAATGGCAGAGGACCTTCCTCTTTCAGAACGTCTTTGAAACTGTGGCAAATCCGTGTGCCTTACCAGTTGCATATGAAATTTCTTGGCTGTTGCTGCTGTTGAGGGTACTTATTCTGAAAGTTCATTACATCGGTTTTATGATTTATGTAATGATTCATGCCTAGTTTTTATATTGATATCATTAGCTGCTTGAATATCATAAAGAGATGGGGTACAATGTTTTAAATATAAATCAGTGCTTCACATTTGCAATCAACAAACAACTCTCTTTTCAAATCAGTTCTTCTGGAATCTGCCCCCCTCTCCCATGTCCATCTAGTTCCAGTTTCAGTTCTCCCATGACGGCAATCCCATATGCTGAGGAATTTCACATGATCCGTGTGATCTGTGGTGGCGCAGTGGTTAGAATGCAGTACTGCAGGCCAACTATGGTGACTGACAGCAGTTCGATCCTCACCGGCTCAAGGTTGACTCAGCCTTCCATCCTTCTGAGGTCGGTAAAATGAGAACCCATATTGTCAGACGCAATATGCTGACTATGTAAACCACTTAGAGAGGGCCGTAAAGCACTCTGAAGCGGTATATAAGTCTAAATGCTATTGCTATTGCTATCCAGTGCTGATAGGAATTCTCTTAGATGGAAATGTGTCACATTCTAATAAAAACTGAATTAAATCTTAATTGGGCAATGTTGCAGGAAGGAAGAAGAGAGGGAATGACAAAGACAAATACATCAATTTAATACTCTCACTTTTAAAACAAATGGAATAATATTGCTCAGTTTTTCCTTTAGGTAAATAGTCAAGTCATATACAGGGAATGACACATGCTATCAAACCAAGATTGTAAATCTGATCTATAATGGAAATAATCTTTCCATTATATAAAAAAAGAAGCATTTTGGCAATGCCTTAGGCATAATAAATGAACGCATAGTTCATACATTGATAAATTCCAACTTTATCATTGAACATTGCAATCATATCTTTAAACCAAAATACCAACCATTGTATTTTTAGAAAAGATTGATCTGTATTGGAATAAGATAGCAAAGCACAGCAGCCATCAACTCCTGTTTGTGGCAAAGAGTTGAAACATATCACTGAAAATCTCTGATCTATTAGTGCAGCGTTCCTCTCACAAGCAGTGCAGGTGGAAAATCCCAGTGATGTCATGTCTGGCTGACAGGTATAATTTGAAATCACGGCACTACAGGGTTTCTCTTCTCCAAGCTCAGCATCTTCTTTTGTGGCCACTTTGGGAAAGGATCACAAATGTATCAACTGACCAAGGCATTGCCTATGAAAACATCATTGTAACATTTGTCAATGGTTAGAACATAGAATCACAGGGCTGGAAGGGACCTTGGAGGTCTTCTATTCCAACCCTCTGGTCAAGGCAGGAGACCTTATACCATCCTGATCAAATGGCTGCCCAGTGTATTTTTGGAAACCTCCTGTGATGGAGCTTCCATGGAGCCATTCCACTGATTAATTGTTCTCACTAACAGAAAATTTCTCCTTACTTCTAGGTTGGATCTCTCCTTAATAAGCCTCCACCTATTACTTCTTGTCTTGCCCTCTGGTGCTTTGGAAAATTAGTTAATCCCCTCTTCTCTGTGATAGTCCCTCAAGTATTGGAAGACTGTTATCATGTCCTCTCACCCACCCCTCAATCCTTCTCTTCGCTAGGTTAGACATACCTAGCTCTCTCAACTGTTCATCATACAATTTAGCTTCCAGACCCTTAATCATTTTTGTTACTCTTCTTTGCACACTTTCTAGGGTGCCAGCATCTTTTTTTGTATCACGGTGACCAGAACTGGATGCAGTACTCCAAGTGTGGTCTTATCAGTGGAGTATAAAATCATATTATCACTTCTCATAATCTTGATGTATTCCTCTTCGATGCAGCCAAGGCAGTCCTGTTATCAACTGGTAGTTTATGCATCATATTTGGCAAGGGTTCATTATTCTTTGGAAGAGATTCTGCATATCTCCAAAGTAACTTGCTTGGGTTTTATATTTAATGAACAAAATGAATGCATGTCCCCCATTGAAATACTTTGGCTGAAGCGCTGATTTATTTACTGCTAAATAAAACCAAGGAGCAGGTCTTGTTGCCATCATTCATGCTTCGATAACTTTAAGATTTAACTACAGTACTATAATTTCTTCTGTATGGGACTCTAAAAACAGCTCAGAAATCCAGTATGGTGATTTTTTTTAATATTTTCAGTTACTGAACTAACTAACAATTTGCTTCTTAGCCTAAATGCTGAATTTGGCTATAAAACAGATGTTTTAGGTGTACCTAACATCTCAAGATATTTGTCTGCCCCACCCTTGTACCTTAGATGTCCTTTATTTTATAGAAAATTTTCATTTCCTATATGTTTATAAAAAAAAAACTATATTTATTCATTCATGCACTTATTCAATTTATATTGCTGCTTGTCTCATTCATGACTCTGGGCAGCTTACAATTCCGATATAAACAATACCAAAAGAAATCCAGTAAATAAAGCAAGCATGCAGGCAATGCAATACATTAAAACAATTCAAAATGATTAAAACCCTTCAAAACAGTCATCAGGACAACACAGTAATTCACAAACAGTACAATCGTTTTATGGGTTGTACGTCACTTTCTGTCTCCCGGGCCAGATGGCAAAGCCAAGTTTTCAAGCTACAAACAAAAGGGTCTCTTTCAAAGAGATTTATTCCACTACATTCTTTCTGCTTTACCCAAGAAAGTTAAAGACCTTATTTCAGAGTTTCTCCAATTTCAACTGATACATGAAACAAAGAAATATTAGGATTTAAAGGGTGGACCCAACTCATTTTGATCAATTGCTTTGCATGCCCAGAAGTCCACTTCTTCCCTCCAAGTGTTGGGGCTACTCTGCCCTATAATGGGGGGGGGGAGAGATTGTTTTACAAAACTACTTCAGTGGGATGTTTTTCTAAAGAAGAGTTCTTCAATGGCATCCAAGACTCTTCAATTCTATTGGCATGACAAGCTTACTTAGCCATCATTTATTGCACACTTAGGCTGGGAACACCCCAAGCAACAAATGGATTTGTTATCAGGTGTGTCATGTAAACTAAATGAATTATCATGAAAGAAAAGCAGCCTATCCAAGTTCAACTGCATGTTCTTTATCATTTTTTTCTCCATCTCCTGCCACTGAAAACAGCTTCTATGACAAGTTTCCTGCTGGTGGGATGGGATGGGATGAACAGCATCTGGCTAAGAAAGAAGCCCCTTCATTGGACTGGGTTGAATTAAACCATTAAAGAAAATGTTTCCGAAAATTGAAAGGCTATTTGTTTTAAAATATAACTTTGGAGGGCTATTTCTGCCCAAATAATTGCCTTTTATGACTGCAATGCAGTTTTCTGAACTCTACACTTGAAGAGAAAGCACATTTTAAAAGCAGGTGGGTGGATGACTGTGGAGGAGGCAGAGCAGAAAGACAAAGAAAGTGAGAGCAAAGGAAAATGCAAGAGCTCTTGGGAATCTGTTCATGAGAAACATTTTTGGAAAGATAATACATGTTAAGTTAATATCTGTTCTAATTGCTAGGCAATAAACACCATCCGCAGGCTGAATAAATGTCAGGAACAAATTGATTCTGAAAGTCAGCTGAAGATGTATCAGCCATGGTCTTGTAAGAAATTTACTGAAACTTTCTTTTGCTTGTCTTAGGAAACAGATTGCGTGTGAGAGTCCATTGGAGTTGGACAGCCAATATATTTAAAAAGAATAAGGATGATGGTGATCACTATATAATTTACACTGAATTATAACCTTAAAGATATTTTTTATAAAATGATGTATCTTTGGTACATAACCCCAGGTAAATGGTCAAAAATGCATAAGAGAATTTGAAATATTTGTTGAAAATGTAATCAAGCTGAGAGAACAATATTTTGATGGGCATGTAACAAAGCTAGAAATGCTGTATCAAGTATGTATTTTGATGCAGAAATTTTTAATGCATAATTGAAACCAGAGGCTTTTCTTGGGGGCTTAATGGACAAAGAAATGGAAACATCTTATGGAACTTTGTTTTTACACATGATAATGGCAGCAACACTTTTATATGTTCAAGCGTAGAAGGACTTACACATACCTAAAATGGAAGATTGAATGGTGAAGCTGGTAGAATTAGTGTGAAACTGCTTTGATTAAAGGAAAGACATTGACGAATTTTATTTCTACTTGGAAACCACTTTTGGACTTTTATTGAAACTGAAAGAAATTAAATGTTGATTTTGGAATTTCATAATTAAAAATACATGGGATTATAGAAATAATGTACACAAATATTAATCTTAGAGTAAGAGTTTGATGTATTTTTATCCATATCTTTAATGAAGAAAGTTTGGGTATTTTTCTATTTGTTTTCTCTGTCTTATTCACACTATGACTCTTTTTTCTTTCCTGAGTTTTTTTTTTTTCCAAAGCTTCTTTCTCTGTTTGTTTATCTTTTAACTTTGATAGTACCAATAATAATAGGTGTCTTGGGTGCAATCCCAGAACAACTGGAGCATAACTTGAACACCATTGACATTGAAAAAACCAAAATCAATGCAAAAGGCAGCTTTATTTGGAACAGCTTACATCCTATGCTGAAATAACCACATCTGCCTATCTCAATCCTCATGAAGGACATGATAATGTGGGCAAAATGATAAATCCAGTCTAACATCTGGCTTATTGTGTGACCAACTATAGTAATAATTAATAGTAGTAGTAATAGTTTACAACTTGACCACGTATATGATTTATGTAGTTTCATTTCATATCCTCTCTCTCTGATAGTTCTCTCTGTCTCTGTCTGTCTGTCTGTCTGTCTGTCTGTCTCTCTGTCTGTCTCTCTCTCTCTCTCATATTCTAGACCAGTCTTCACCAACATGGAGTCTTCCAGGTCTATCAGGATTGCCAATACAGGAATAAAACTCCTGAGAATAGGTTGTTGGGAGTTATTCTATATACAAATATATTCTCTCTGTAACCACTTATAAATGAGGATACATACAGCAGCTAAAGGCCTATTTCTCACTAACATAGTATAAGCCAGTATCTGGGTGATACTACTAACTTTTCTATATCTGAAGGCTCATAAATAATATAAATAGCCTCACCAAATCCTTCCCAATACATTTTAGACAGGAAGGGTCTCCTTGTTACCTCTTGTTTATCAGATCAGCTTTTTAAAAATGAAGTATTTCATCAACCGAGTGTTTTTCATGAAACTATATATGATGCACATCTGCTTCCCAAATTAATTTTTTTAAAAAACTTATAATATAGAACCGAGCTTTGGGTTACATCACAAAAATACTATCTTGATCCATTTTGCCAAAAGTGAAATTTTTATCCATTAGCAAGTTTAAATCTTTAACTGATAACATAATATTTATACGGATATATTTATTTGTTATTTAGTTTTCTTGGAGGTAGAAGGGTTCAGTGTGTGCATGTGAGAATTCCTGAAAGCAGGAACCTGAGCAAAGATTAGAAAAACAGGTTTCAAAAATTTAAAGGGAATGCATTATAGGGATAGGCAAATCACTTAGCTGCCTAGGTTAATTCTGTTCAGAAGATCTGATTAAATCTGGAATTCAAAGGGATATATTCTCAGCTAAATATATCTATGGGTCCACATACACCTTAATGCGAAATCATTTGGTAGCTTGTCCAAAATGATATAAAAAAATTCTGAACTGCAATAAAAAAGAGAATAATAAAATCATCCTTTAAAAATGAAAGTCTATTTTTTTTTATTTTAAAAGTATTTTATCCATTAAGGTTCTAAGGAGCAGGTATCTGTTATGCAGCACAAGAATCCTGATGCACAAAAACTCACCTTCCCTTGACAGCAAGACACCTACCCATCACCTACACATCCAGACATCATATTGGAAAGAACTCAGCAAATCTCCCACAGGTGTGCACACAGCTCCCACTTTTCTCTGGAAGAGACAGAATAGAACAGCCTCAATTTCAGAGAGGGAAAACAAATGGCTTAAAAGAGTAACCCTTTCATTTCACTGAAATTAAAAGTTATCTGAAATAGCAATGCCTTGTAAGATTTGTGAGTCAATTTCAATTTTGTTTTTGGCAAATTATCAAGAATTGACCTTAAAATAATTCACAAGTGTCCTTATTCGTTTTCTTTATATCAAGCAAGACATTTCTAGGCTGCATTGGAGGAGATGCAATCAAGTTGGTGCCTATTACCATTTCTAGACTGCGGAGCTAAAGAAGCATTCCAGAAGAAAGCAATGGAAATTTCTGGATTGCTGTCAAAAAAAGTTACTAGGAATCAAGAGAAACTCAAGGTAGTGCTTATATTGACCTAGAGGGAACCCCCTTTATTATTTATTTGGGCTAAACATTACTTAAGTATTTGGGGGAAAGAATTGGTAATTATAACAGAATAACAGAATTGGAAGGGAACTTGGAGGTCTTCTAGTCCAACACCCTGCTCAACCAGGAAACCCTATAGCCTTTGTCCAGAATGATGTAGGGTCTCCTGCTTGTGCAGGGGGTTGGACTAGAAGACCCCCAAGTGCTCTTCCAAATCTGTTTGTCAAGTTTCAAAGCACGGGTTTTTTTTCCTGCTGCAACAGTTATTGCATCTCAACTTGCCAACGAACTCTGGGTGGGAAGGGAATCAGTTTGGTATGCAAACTTCAAACATGAAGAAGCCAGATCGTGAAATTCAAGGATATTACACCAGACCTAGAGATGCTTACTCATAATAATATTTTTCCATTTGATTGGGCAACGTGACCTGATCCAGAGGGAGGAGGGAGAATTCAATGCTTTTATTATGTGGATCTGGGAGGGGTCTGGCCAGAGCTGGTTCTGCTTTCATAATGTGCCGAATTGGTGCATTCAATAAAGTTTTACATTAAGAGATTGGAATGTCTTGAAGATGTTTGCTTGGTTGGGTTCATCAGTCAAAACCATGACACTATTATTCTGTTATCTGTTAATATGAAGGACATCAGGTTGAAGACAGTTATTTATGAAAGGAGAATGAGAGGCATTCACCATCAGCTGGTATAACAAAAGGGAGAAAATATTTCAATAATAGTTCAGATTTTTGAAAACCTGGGAATTGTGTGCTTAAGTGGATTCTTTGGAAGAGAGATCAAGAGTATACTCAATGATTTTCTGCATAATCATTACAGTACAAATTTTAAGGTCTCTAATGTGCATCTTAAGATGGTGTTATTTCATGCAAGAGGAAGCAGTCCTTCAGAGCTTCTGAGTCAAAATTTAAAAACGTTCACCCTCAGCACTTTTAAATCAAATTAGATATTTGAAGTTGGTCGCATAATTTTTATACATGGCTTTTTAAAAAAAACAAATATCCAGCTAAGAACAGGGTTTGACCTGGATCTAATCCACAAAAAGGGGGAGAAAAGGCTTAACCCTTTGTTCCTACCAGAACTCCAATCAAATTGCAGTCAGTATGATTCCTTACTTGGAACCTTCAGTGATTTAACATGAAGGATGTGAGTAATATGCAATTTATCTATAAATGCTTCCAAAAATCATGGTACAGCTAGGAACTCCCAGAGCTTCTTGAATTATGAAAAAAATATATGCACGTACTGTTGTATGGGCAGACAAACTTTGTGAAACAAATCCTGAATGAAAAAGGTCTGAACAAAACAAGGATAAGGGACAGGGGACCTAACATTACTACGTTGTCTATCTGGACAGATAAACTACCTTAGCTTTTTAAAACTTCTCATATCTACCATAGAATTTTACCACTTTTCTTAGAAACAATCAAATTTTGGACCAACGGTCATGGTTAAAACCACTTCATAAGCTACTATGGCATAAATCACAACACAACATGGTAGGCCATGATAGTAAAACTTATCACTATGGTTTTTAAACCATGTTTTATGGGTGTGCAGTTAATTGTGATATACTTAGCAATCCATGTTAAGCAATGTGTAAATTCAATCACTAAGATGCTTTGTCCTGAAATACATTGTTCATGAAAAGCAGAGAATGGAGTAGAAATGAAATGAGATGAGATGAGAGTCTAATTTTGCTCTGTTTATTCAGTGACAGAATGCCAAAATGTGTATACTCTTATTAAACTGGATAAGTTATCCTGGTACATATACTTTTGTCTCCAGTTTTCTCACAATTTTGTCATTTATGATCTTCTGGGAAAACTTATTTTGGTTACATGCATACTACAAGAAAAGCAGCTATTGAAAAATGTTTCATAAAATGGGATTAATTTAGCCCTTGTGGTTTATACATAGCAACTGTCTATTTTCTTTGGATAAATTCAACTGTTAAATCAGTTGCCAATGAATTTTGCATTATAACATTGTTGTTGTTTTATTTCCCCCCCCCAAATGCTTTAAAATCATCCATATATTGTAAATGCAAAAAGTTTACTCCTTTTTTGCAGAGATGTTAGTGCATTCTATACAGTAAAATTTGTACATTATGATTAACTATGGCCTCTTTCTAAAGTATTACTTACTTGGAGCAGCAAATCATAGAACATACAATAATAGTCTTCGAGTCCAACCCTCTGCTTGAGCAGGAGATCCTATACCATTTCAGATAAATAATTGTCCAGTCTGTTTTTGAAAGCCTCCAGTGATGGAGCACCCACAACCTCCGAAGGAAATTTCACCATTAGGAAATTTCTCCTTCGTTCTAGATTGCTTCTCTTCTTGAATAGTTTCCAGCCATTGTTTGTCATCTTGCATTTTTTGTGCTTTGGAAAATAGTTTGTCTCCCTCATCTTTGTAGGAGCCCCTCAAATATTAGAACACTGCTATCATGTCTCCCCTAGACCTTCTTTTCATTAGACTAGACATACCAAATTCCTGTAACTGTTCTTTGTATGTTTTAACCTTCAGTCCCAATTATTTTTCTTGCTTTTCTCTGCATTCTTTCCAGAGTCTCAACATCTTTTTTATATTGTGGTGACCAGAATCTTCACTCACATTTTCAAATTCTCCTTGAGATTTTCATCAGAAGTAGCATTTTCCTACATCTCCCAGACTTGGGAGCTACATTCTTTTTTCAAAATTTAAGGAATTTCTATCAGGACTGTCCAGACTGTCAGCTTAACTTAGACCACCAGAGGAACAGTAAAAAAAAAAAAAACCAACAACCCTTCCTCTTTATAACTAATTCCACAGTCTCAAAAATAAAACCACAGCAGTGGGAAATTTTTGTTTGGAATTACTGTGTTTCCTATAAACATTGGAGCAGACAATCTGATTAAGAAATGATATAGATGGAACTTCACTTGATTCCCATCACTCCTACCCCAGTCAGGTTTTCACTGGAAAGAAACATTTGACAATGCTATAGCATTCAGCAGTCAGTAGAGGATGTTGAAGAATAGGAAATCTCTGCATTCTTCATGTTATGCTTTTATACATGCTGTACAAAGTCCAAGCCTTCTATCAGACAGATGGTGGTGTCATATGTAATTCCCTCAAGGATCATCACTTTCCTAAATAGAAAAGTCGTCTTTGTTTATTAGTGTTTCCTTGTCATACCTATCTAAACAATGCTGTTTCACTTGACCACCCATGGATGCAAAGCTAGCAAATTAAAATGTTTTTGGAACAGAAGAAATCTAGGTGGGTGTTGTTTTTTTATATTGGATCTCTGTGAGTGAATTTTAATAAAAACATCTTTTACATGAACCACATGTCCTACAAATAGATAAAGTGTTTATTCTTTTTTAAAATAATATTTTATTGATTTTCTATTATTACATTTCATTAGTGCTTAATGAACAACATGTGGTCTGGGTTAATTTATTTTGCTTAGTAATACAAGTTAAGTTCTTACCCTCTATCCGGTTTTTCCAGCCATTGATAAAATAAGTTCCATGTTTGAAAATATTCTGTATCTTCTTTTTCTTTAATCCTTAATGTAAGTCTGTCCATTTCAGCACAGTGATAAAGTGTTTATTCTGTGTGTAAGGAAAAGGCTTTATCAGTGGAATGGAAAAATATATTTTATTTGTGAATCCAGGAGAATGGATTGGATCCTCCCTAGTTTTCAAATAGAAGCAACCAGAACCTAATCTAATGAATGATTTCACTTTTAGGATTTTTTAAAAACTGAAAACAGGCTATAATGATCAGCAAACCACTTCCATATTATAGCTAAGAAAAAGTATATCGATCTATCAATGAATTTACCCAGAACAAAACTCAACTTGAAAGAGATTTTACATGTGGCTTAAAAGTATGTAAAAACGTCTCCTGGTAATCCATCTCAGTTCAGATGTTACTTCTCACAATAACCTAGCAGATATCTCTGAACTGTTCTCAAGCAGGAGATGGAGCAATATCCCTCTTTTGCTATTGTTCCCCTGCAATTAGTATCTGCTGAATGTTACCTGAAGATACAGTAATACTGAGTCATGAAGACTGTTGGCCTTAATAGACATGTCATTGATGAATTCATCCACACCTCTTTTACATCCATTCAAATTATGGCCATATCTTGTAGACATTCATTTCCTAGGTTAATTTTACACTGTGTGAGGTACCTTCTTTTGTGTGCTCTAAATTGTAGTTCAGTTTTTATTGCATTTATGCATTGGTTTCATTTCAATACGTTTCACTAAAATTATTTCTGATACTATGTTTTGCTAGATTGAAAAACCATTTCCCTGTCCATTTCTGCATACCATTCATGTTTCTAAACATCTGTTATAAATGGCTGGCTGGCTGGCTGGATAAATATATAACAGGTAAGTTGATATGACGGTAGATAGACAGACTCTCATTTTATGCTGTCTTTGGGCCCTCACAGATTCAAATTATTTTAGTAGTAAGGCTAAGAAAAAGAAGAATCTAAGAATTTAAATTAAAAAATAGCAGTTGAATTTTAATACTAAAATGCAAAATAATTCTGATCCACAGAATTCCACCACCTATTGTATTCTATATTCTATAAATGCTTTGGAATTCAGAGGTATTCCTGAAAGTAAAAGTGGAAAGTAATCCAGTCCAGTCCATTGTTTTAATACACTAACCTCCCATATTTTCACTCATAAAATTACAAAAAAAAGGTGGAGGGAGTAGTCTAGGCCAGGGGTCCCCAACCTCCGGTCTGTGGACTGATACTGGGCCACAGCATGCCTGCAACCAGTCCACACAAACAAGCAAAGCCCCCTCCACGGGATGCAGGCAGCACACAAAACCACACACTCTCCGGTCCGTGGAAAAACTTATCTCCACAGAACCGATCCCTGGTGCCCAAAAGGTTGGGGACCTCTGGTCTAGGCTACCCAAAAGTAGTCTGGGCTTCCGCTACAGAAACACACTTGGAATGTTTGAATTATTAAGATCAGAAAAATAAACTCCACTACAATTTATTGAATATTCTCCACCTCTCCTCCCCTCTCCTCCCCTCCCCCAAATGCGATAGTAGCTTCTGCCCAACGAACATAAAGCTTTGGATTAACAAGGTATAAAAAAACCTCAGTCCAAAACTTTCAACTGACATACTTTTTCATTAGGAAAAGCACATAGTTTTCACTAACATTTCACAAACAGCATTTGCAGTGAATATAAATACTCTGAAAAGATCTAATGGGAACTCTATAGTAGAGAAAGGGCCACAGTGAGCAATTTAAGTCAATCACATTCTTTCAAGTCACTGCCATTCAGGGGGAGCCAATCTATAATTTAGCTCTTAGTACATTATTGAAGACTACATACAAATTTCCTTGAATTTTTATGCAACAATACTTTCTTTAAAAGGGAGAAAGCACAATGGTTTTTTTTCTGTTTAACTTTGTTTCAACCATATAACCCATTCGTTCTTAACCAATTAACATTGGAACAGGTATTAAATGCACACTGCTCCAATTCAATGGCTTTGCTTTCTTCCATGGTTTAGCGTGGCAAATCTAAATGCAGTTGACTCTGGCTCTGTGTGTACTGTAGGAGAGAAATGTAAAGCATTGCACGCTGAATAGCATTGCCCTCCTGCACCCAATAATCAAGTATTTATCTTCAACACATTAATCAAGAAGATGAGGTGACCTCTTGGAGGTTTTGCTCTTTCTTCCTCCATTTTTCTTTCTGGTACCATTTCTTTTGTAGTAGATGGTCTGATTTACTACAAAGAGGCTCCTGAAAGAGAGTACCTTAGGGAGAATCCTGCAACTGAAAGCAGCTCTTTCTTCAGATAATGCAAACTTAGCACAAAAGGTTTCTACAATGAGAGTTATTATTTACAGAAAAGGAAGAAGGAAAGCTAGCAAATTAAAATGTTTTTGGAACAGAGGAAATCTAGGTGGGTGTTGTTTTTATATATTGGATCTCTGTGAGTGAATTTTAATAAAAACATCTTTTACATGGACCACATGTCCTACAAATAGATAAAGTGTTTATTCTTTTTTAAAATAATATTTTATTGATTTTCTATTGTTACATTTCATTAGTGCTTAATGAACAACATGTGGTCTGGGTTAATTTATTTTGCTTAGTAATACAAGTTAAGTTCTTACTCTCTATCCGGTTTTTCCAGCCATTGATAAAATAAGTTCCATATTTGAAAATATTCTGTATCTTCTTTTTCTTTAATCCTTAATGTAAGTCTGTCCATTTCAGCACAGTGATAAAGTGTTTATTCTGTGTGTGAGGAAAAGGCTTTATCAGTGGAATGGAAAAATATATTTTATTTGTGAATCCAGGAGAATGGATTGGATCCTCCCTAGTTTTCAAATAGAAGCAACCAGAACCTAATCTAATGAATGATTTCACTTTTATGATTTAATAAGATATAATATAATATAATATAATATAATATAATATAATATAATATAATATAATATAATAATATAATATAATATAATATAATATAATATAATATAATATAATATAATATAATATAATATAATATAATATAATATAATATAATATAATATAATATAATATAATATAATATAATAAGAAATATTATGCAACAATCTACAAATACACACCCTTTCTTGCTATGCATTGGAACTTCAAGATGCACGCTATCCAAATGAGCTGTAGAATTTCTTCTGAAATTATGATGCTCATTGTGAAAAGCCTTTGCATACCATTCCAGTAAGTAATATTACAATACTGAGAGATTTTTCTAATTGAATGTATGTTTCAATTAAAAAAAAATAATGGGAAAAGGCAGACCTCCCTATAAAAGTTTAGAAAATAGCATTTAAGCAGTGAGTAGCACAACTGCATGAAACTACTTAGGAATAATCCTGAGATCAACGGCATTTCAACAATCCTCAGATGAAAATTGGAGGACAGTTTGAACAATCATATTTTAAAATAATTCACATTTGGCTATAGATGTTCAGATATCAGTTGTTTAACTTCAGGCTTTGAAAAAGAAAGAAGAAAAAAAGGAAATGATTACTTTTGAGAAGTACTGTAATTTAGTTGACATTTACAACAAGGTTGCCAAATTTCTGATAAAAGAAGAAAGAGTTCAAAGAGAATCTAATGTTTTTATAGTAAAGAAGTTTCATCTTCAACATTACCAGGAGCCAGTTTCTGTGAAAACAACACATGTTGTAAAAGCATCTCTTGGCTTTTTTAAAACTTGTTTTTTAAAAACTTCTGACAAATATGGAAAGGTGACTAGGCACTTACATTTCTGGGTCAAGTTTCAGCAACAATGATGGACAACAATATTACAAAGCATTTTGTTATGTCTGTACCTCTTTTCAAAATAACGATGATTGAAATCCTTGGTAAAAGGATTGCCTTTATATAAAAGACAGGACTTTCAGTCACTTAACTTTCCCTCCTTTTCTTCCTCCCATTTTAGCATTTATATGAAACAGTAAAAGCATACTATCACACCCACATGCACACATATGTGGGGGGTGAGATTGAGCAAGAAAGCACTTTTGTGTAATCTTCTTTGCCGCAAAATTGCTCACAAAGGTTCAAAAGGACTAAATATCTTCAGATAGAACCAGTTTGGAATTGAGATAAATTGAAGGAATATTGTTAAAAATTAGCAAGCTTAGTTAGCATAGGATTTTTAATCAGACATCAGTACATTAACATAATCTAGCATATATTAGTTCAGTGCTATCTTCAAGTCCATGATAAATTATTGTCTGTATGTCACCTCTATCATATTTAGTGAAAAGTAAATTCCATATCTTCAGTTCAAAATTTAACAATTAGTAGTATTTAAAACTAAGACTAAATGAATGTGTCAGGTCCTTAGTTTTGCAAACTTAAAAAAAAAAGGCTTTCCCCCATATTTTTTTTATACCACATGCACATTGCATAGAATTTCTGAATATATTTATTTTTGCAACCAGAAATATACATATTCTTGTCCTCAGGTTCTTTTTAGCCAATAGGTCTAAATATGGTAAATTTATATAATTAGTTCTATATGAATTAATTTCTTATCCATCTCTTCCTAGAAACACAATAGATTTGCAAAAAAATAAATAAATTAGTAGAATGCTGTTTCTCTGCTTTATAGAAAGTTCCATCGCTGACAATCTTGGAGAAAAAAGCTTGACTTCATCAGTACTCAGTAGAGGTATTTGGCACCCAAGTCTCCATTCAGAAGCTCTTCTCATTCCTATAATATTGTGTGATCAAAATCCTAAAAGTCAGCAGACCAGTGGTGATGAGGACCTTCACTCATACTCATAATAACATGTTCTGTGATGTTGTTTGGGGTCACTTGGATGCCAAACTATATATGTATATCTGCACACAAAACACCCATGACAAAACACCCATGAAATGCATGTGGAAATCTGTCCTGAAAGAGCATTACAAGTGTGATACCATAAGCCAGGATAAAGCATCTCTCAACTGCTCCAAAAAGAGTTATCAGTTTAGTAGAATTCTGTATGCTGTTAGGATTCTTTTGTAGGGTGGCAACAAACATCAACCTCAAAGAGAAATTCAGTTAAACACAAAGCCAACATCTCTCATGTGGACCTTTTTAACATTTTTGTCTTTGATCTCCAGAAACCTGAGGCTTTACTCATTTATGCTGCAGGGTAATTATTTATGTTGCCTTGATTAAATGATGGCTCTTAAAAGCTTCTGATGATTAGTTATGGTGCCTCCAAAAAGTATGCCACAGTACCTTTCACTGAAAGTATGAGAGAAACAAACTCAGATCTGTTACTTGAAATATGTATTAGATAACCTAATGAGAGAAAATGTTTATTGTCCACCCAGGCATACAATATATAATCTTTAGTTACAGTATATCAGTATATAAATCTCAGGCACATGACCTATTATAATTTTCAAATATAAAATTATAATTTTCAAATAACTGCTGTTACAGTATCTATGAGCAAAAGAGGCTGCCCAGTTTTAAAGCTTTTCTTATTTGCTAAAACAGTAAAATTATTACTCATGGTTTCCCTATATCAATTTAGAAAAGATTGCAGCAATTTTACATACTCTATAACTGTCTGGTTTAGAACTGCAATCAAACAAGACAGACATAGACTTCAACAAATAGTTAGAACTGCAGAAAAAACAATTGTTACCAGCCTGCCTTCCATTGAGGACCTGTATACTGCACAAGCAAGAAAGAGGGCTGTGATATCTACAGACCCCTCACATCCTGGACATAAACTATTTCAACTTCTTCCCTCAAGACGACGCTATAGGACATTGCACACCAGAATGACTAGACATAAGGAGAGTTTTTTCCCCCATGCCGTCACTCTGCTTAACAACTAATTCTTACAACACTGTCAAAATACTAGTAAAGCTGTATTACTATGATACTCCTCAGGTTTCCTATTACCTATCCTTATCTTCTTATGACTATAACTGGCTTCTTTTATCTTACAATTTATATTGTGGTTTGTTTGTTTGTTTTTTCTTTTTTTTTGTACCCTAGTATGATTTATGTTGTTTGCTTAGCTAGTACTCTATGACTATCATTAAGTGTTGCATCTTATGATTTACGATGAATGTATTTTCATGTTGTATATGATCATGATTACCACTATTACTTGTAGGTACACTGAGAGGTTATGCACCGGAAACAACTTCCTTGTGTGTCCAATCACACTTGGCCAATAAAGAATTCTATTCCATTCCATTCCATTCCATTCAATAATAATAATAATAATAATAATAATAATAATAATAATAATAATAATAATAATAATAATAATAATAATAATAATAATAATAATAATAATAATAATAATAATAATAATAATAATAATAATAATAATAATAATAATAATAATAATAATATAATAATAAATAATAATAATAATAAAATAAGTTGGAAGGGACCTTGGAGGTCATCAAGTCCAACCCCCTGCTCAGGCAAGAAACCCTATACCATTTCAGACAAATGGCTGTCCAGTCTCTTCTTAAAAACTTCCAGTGTTGGAGCATTCACCGCTTCTGGAGGCAGGTTGTTCCACTGGTTAATTGTTCTAACTGTCAGGAAGTTTCTCCTCAGTTCTAGGTTGCTTCTCTCCTTGATTAGTTTCCGCTGCTTCTTGTCCTGCCTTCGGTGCTTTGGAGAATAGCTTGACTCTCTCTTCTTTGTGGCAGCCCCTGAGATATTGGAAGACTGCTATCATATCACCCCTAGTCCTTCTCTTCGTTAAACTAGACATACCCAATTCCAGCAACCGTTCCTTATATGTTTTAGCCTCCAGTCCCCTAATCATCTTTGTTGCTCTTCTCTGTACTCTTTCTAGAGTCTCAACATTTTTTTTACATCGTGGTGACCAAAACTGGATGCAGTATTCCAAGTGTGGCCTTACCAAGGCATTGTAAAGTGGTATTAATACTTCATGTGATCTTGATTCTATCCCTCTGTTAATGCAGCCTAACACTGTATTGGCTTTTTTGGCAGCTGCAGCACACTGCTGGCTCATATCTAAGTGATTGTGCACTAGGACTCCGAGATCCCTCTCACAGTTGCTACTATTGAGCAAGGTGCCACCTATACTATACCTGTACATTTGGTTTTTCTTGCCTAAATGTAGAACTTTACTTTTTTCACCGTTGAATTTCATTTTGTTAGATAGTGCCCAGTGTTCCAGTTTGTTCAGATCCTCCTGTATCTTAAGCCTATCTTCTGGAGTGTTGGCTATTCCTGCCAGCTTGGTGTCGTCTGCAAATTTGATGAGTTCCCCATCTATCCCCTCATCCAAATCGTTGATGAAGATGTTGAAGAGCACTGGGCCCAGAACAGAGCCCTGGGGCACCCCACTACACACTTCCTTCCATGTAGATGCAGTTCCATTGAGGACCACACGCTGAGTACGGCCGGTCAGCCAGCTACGAATCCATCTGGTGGTGATGCTGTCTAACCCACATTTTTCTATCTTATCAAGTAGTAGGTTGTGATCTACTTTATCAAATGCCTTACTGAAGTCCAAGTAAATTATATCCACAGCATTCCTCTGGTCCACTAATTTTGTCACTTGGTCAAAGAATGCAATAAGATTTGTCTGGCATGATATGTTTTTGACAAGCCCATGTTGGCTTTTAGTAATGACTTTGTTTGTCTCTAGGTGTTTGCTGATTTGTTGTTTGATTATCTTTTCCAGAATTTTCCCAGGTATTGGTCAGGCTGATAGGTCTGTAGTTTCCTGGATCTATTTGTTTCCCTTTTTTGAAGATGGGAACTACATCAGCTCTTTTCCAGTCCTCTGCTAGTTCCCCAGTGCTCCAGGATTAATTAATTCTATTCTATTAATTTTTTCCCCCAGCAAGAACTAGCCTGCATATCTTCTGCATCAGTCAGAAAGCAAAAATAAAGGCTCTATGATGTAAAAATGTGCCAAGTTTTTCATATTAGAACATTCCGGATGTGAGTCCAGTCTAAGATGAATGGAACCAGGAAGGTGGAATAATTGTTTGGAACAAGAGATTTATTACAGAACACTAAATCGCTCTCCAATAAGCACTTCCATTCTGTATGTCAAACTGCTCTACTGTTTTATGCCATTTCTATGCTCTGTAATCATAGAACTGTCATATTTAAGGATTTGGAGCAATAAAAATTGCCAAAAAGTGAAAATGATCATAGACAATATAAATCAGTTTATGAGACAGAAGGATTGTGTCCCAGCTCAGCTGCTTATCTGCTGATCCTGGGGTTTGATGTAAAATGTAATGAAAAAACTGAAAATTAAATAGTGGAGAAAATATGCATAACACATACAGTTATAATACAATCAAAAGAAGTTCCTTCTTGTTTTTTTAACAGCCTGTTGGAGTTAAAATTAGTCCTATTAATAAAAGAGAATGCACATTTTGCTTTATAATAATCTCAAAACCACTATCCTATACTTATCTTTCAGAACTTTATAATTATAATTATAATTCCCAGAATTATTTATCAAAAATGAGCAATCATTTGCTACAGATCTATGATACTGTAGTACCAAATATGTGATTCCTGATGACAGAAGGGTAAAATGCACCTTCAAATTAAATATGATTATCCAAAGAGACACAGCAGCAGAACTAAACAGATTCTAGGACCTAACTATGGCTGAGATGTTGAAAGCTAAAGACTCAGGATTCATTTGTACATGGAAACTTGCATGCATGAGGTCATAACAATGCTTTTGAAAAGACTATCCTGCCCAATGACGGATCAAGCATCACAATAGAGTTAGATTAGGTAGGCTGCAAGCCACAATCCTCCATATAGCTTTTTGCATATCATTATCTCTCTGGATCAGTCAACTCTAATATAAGTTAGCTCACAAAATTGACATAGATGATGATATATCTTGCATGTCAAAAAATGTTCTGACAACAGAAACAGTCTTCACAGGCTGGAAAGGTTTTTTTTTAAAAAAATACAAATTCAACAACTTTGATTAAAATGTCTAAAAAAGATAAATAGTTGCAGATACCTGGTAATTATTCTTCTCAAGATAAAAATGGAAGTTTGCTTCTCTGAAGATTTAGCTGGCAAAGATGCAAACAAGAATATAAAATAATCTTTGTCAGTTCACTAATATCCTTCCAGAGAAAATTTCTCCTGATGTTGATAAATTGGAAGCTAACTGTTAATATTCAATTACTCGCTAGAATTTGTCTTAGAGATAATTTGACAGGAATATGTACTGGAAACAAGAGCTTATATGAGGCCTTTTGTATGTTCAGTGTAATCAGATGTAAGGCCTGCCCCCACCAAGAGGGTGCAAGAAACATAGATTGATTCCCACTTCCCCTGATGAACACCCAATGAAGGTTTATCTCAATGCATTCTTTAGTTTTCAAAAGCCACATCTTGTAACTTTGGGATAGAGGAGGAATGATATTTATTGTAAAACTCAAGCTCAGTTTCTGATCTGAATGATTTTTCTTGGAGTTGAGGTTCTCATCAATTTGTTTGTAATGAAATTGTGCTTTCTTTCTTACCATGTCCACCAAAATATCTATTTTGTGGCAGTGTCTCTGATCAATCTCATAATTTTAGATATACATTTTGGCCCTAAAATATTGGGAACTCCAATATTTTTCAGGCCTTTGTTTAATGTAATGCTTGAGTTCCTAGAAGTTGTACCATAATAAATACATTTGTCTTTAAGTTACCAAGTTTGAATACTTTCAGTGTTTGACACTAGAATAGACTAGTCTATCTGTCAATAAACCCTAGATTGCAGGTAGTCCTTGACATAGAACTATTCATTTAATAATAGTTCAAAGTTACAAAAGCCTTGGAAAAAATAACCTGCAACATGTATGCATACTTAATGGCTGTCACATCATCCCCCTTATCACACGAACACAATTGCAACATTTGGCAGCCAGTTGCATTTACAACAGATGTAACATCCTGCATTCACATGATCCCAATTTGTAACCTTTTTGATGATTTCCAGCAAAGCACCCACTGGGGAAGCTGGATTTTCTTAAAGACCATGTGATTAACTTAACAACCACATGATTCACTTAATAACTACTGTAAAATTGTCATAAAATTGAATCCAACTCAACTTACAACTGCAAAGACTTATTATGGAAATTCTGGTCCAGGACATATGTCAAGGGCTACTCAAGCTAGAATTCATAAAATCTTAATGGTCTTCCACACAGGGAATTCTTCCCCCTTTAACCCATGTTCCCCAACTTTCCTTCTTAAAAAATATCTAATCTCTATACTCTCTAAAGTGGAGAAAATAAGCAAAAGATGTCACTGTTCTTGCCAATTCTTAAAAAAAATCATCTTTACAATTTTTCAGAGTTTTTAGCCAATTTGTCATTGCCATACATATTATCTACTTATCATATCCCCAGTGATAACTGCCTCCTAAAACAAAACTCAAAAATTCAGTTTCCAGAAAAGTAAACACTAGTAGTACAAACAAGAATTTATAATATTTCCAACCCAGAACTTTGAAGAACTGTAATTTTTTTCTGAGTCTCTTGATTATTTAAAAAGTTATCCTGAATATATATATATAAGCTTCCTCATACTGTCCATCATACATGTTGTTCTAAGCCTCCTTATTTATTGATGTACATAAAATATGGGGTATACATTCAATTGACTGATTAAGTGAAGCTATTCAGAAATTATTGTTTCTCTTTATATTACAGTATAATGTCCCATTGTGAAGATATACCATTTCTTGGGTGTGATCTAGAAAATAGCACCTAGCAGTAGATAGTAAGTGGCTTACAAAGTTGAAGGGGGCCATGAAAAGTATCCATTCCTAAAAATGAATTAGTATCTTGCTCTTCCCTACAGAATGCAACTTGAGTCTGTAAGTAATTGTTTGATCTGTCTTTCCACTAATTTCCTGTGCCCCTGTCTAATCTATATGAAACAAAACTTTATTATTTTAAATCCAGTCCATGACTGACATAAAATATTGGCTTAGGACTTGAACAGTTTACTTGAATTTCAAGGAATTTAGGGACAAGACTGGACCCCAATGAAAAAGAAATGGATATAACCAGTACATTAATTTCTCAAAATCAAGCATATTTTAATAGAATTGCTTCTCAGGTTGATATATTACTAGAGCTACTAGAAATGATAGTCTGGTACTCTGATATGAACAACCCTCCAGCATATGTACAAATTGTTTTTAATATGCACTCAGACATAACATCTGCAATTCCAAGAATGAACACACAAATCCAAGATTGCTGTTGCTGTATAAAATTCAAGAAATAGAAAAATAGTATTATATTCACTGATTAAACAATATGAAACAAAAGGGTGCTTCATGTGCCACTTCCACTTCTTACCATACTTGCTAAAAAAAAAAAAAAAAGCTGCACTCCAGAGGTCCATATGTCTAGGCATGCAGAAAAGTCTAGATCTTTTAAGTCTAGATCTTCTAAAAGTCTAATCTCTGTCCCCTTCCAATCTGAAATCCAGGAGAACTGATGCCAGTGAGTACAGACCAGTGTTTCTCAACCTTGGCAGCTTGAAGACGTGAGGACTTCAGTTCCCAGAATTCCCCAGCCAGCCATGTTGTGTCGGAAATTCTTAGAGTTGAAGTTCACACATCTTCAGATTGCCAAGGTTGAGAAACACTGGTGTAGACAATAATGAGTAAAATGAACCCATCCTTCTGTGGTGTTAAAGCAGCTTCCCTTATTTTTATTCCATAACATGGGATCATTTTCTTAAGGAGAGCAGGTGCCTTTGCCAACTTTTGGAAAAGACGATCGTATCCAAAATATCCAATAAGCTATATCCAAGAAAAATAGATAGCTGTGATATAGCAGTGTATGCACTAAAGTATATGAGAAAAATGCAATTTTATTCCACACCTAGAATGGTTCCCTCCCACCTGGACAGATTTGTGCAGATGCCTGCAAGACTAGCTCTACATCACTGCAACATTCACATCCCAGGCATCTCAGGCAGATATGAATGGTAGGCTTTCTTTCCTTCCTTCCTTCCTTCCTTCCTTCCTTCCTTCCTTCCTTCCTTCCTTCCTTCCTTCCTTCCTTCCTTCCTTCCTTCCTTCCTTCCTTCCTTCCTTCCTTCCTTCCTTCCTTCTTTCTTTCTTTCTTTCTTTCTTTCCTTCTTTCTTTCTGCTATTTCAATTTCTATTTCTTTTCTGATGTTTTATTAAAAGCTTGCATCTGTTTCTCATTTTAGGGAGTCTTTGTGAACATAAACCAGAATGTGTTGGCAAACATACACACACAAAAATGAGCTATGAGTTTCTGAATGCAGAAAACAAACAAAGAAAAAAAAAAGCTTAAGCTTTCCAGCTTCTGCACCATTAAGATATTGTATCACATGCATATACAGGTCATGATAAATAGAGAAATGAGTCAGCAGAAGCCCCTCAGACCAAGGTCTTAATGCCCCTCTGACTCATATTGTCCAGAACAATGAACAGCGTGCTCATTAGGATAAGGCTAATAAGAATCAAGCAATTGGTGTTGGGGGTGTATCATGATATTTTCCTCATATCAACAGCCTCTGTCTCCCCAGGCTCTAGAAGAGGCACTAAGCCAATTCTGCTGTTTTGGGTCTGGGTACTGGAATGCCACTTCAATGCTTTGTATTTATAGTGCACATCCTCAGCTGCCTGCTTTTAATTTGCCAAATATGTTATTTCTCTTTTTGTCTCCTTGTAATGACACAGATGTAAATGTGTCAGAGGAAGCTTAAAAGGTGGGAAGAGATTCTGAATCATCCTGTTTGCAATGCTGTTTCCCCATTTCCACACCCAAGTCTCCTGTGGAGTGGGGTAGGGAGGAACCACCCTATTTCACTTTTTTCATGAGACAGAAAGAAAGTCTTCCTGGTTCTTACTCTCCATTGTGTTCCAGTCTTCTTTGTCAAAGCCTTATGGTAGTCAATAAAAGCCACAATAATGTCACGTGCCCCAAATGACATTGCATAAATAATGCAAATTGCAAAATTTACGTCAGTCCTCTCATTATACAAAAATGTACAGTCTGTCATTCATGCAATTTGTTTGATGACATGATGTGCACAACATTTCTTGCTATCTCCCCCTGATTCTCCTGAAAATACCCAAGTGAATTTGGATGGTTTTGGAAGAGAAAGCCTACCCCAGGGTACATCATGATTTTTTGCTCAATAAAATGGCAAATATTGGCTAAATGTGTCAGATGGCTGAATGATATTACCCAAAGAGTTCTCATTAACATTGGACCACATTCGGAGAAGAACTACCAAGATGGTGATGGATCTAGAAAACATGCCCTGTAAGAAATGGTTAAAGAATCTTTATATATTCAGCCTACAGATGCAATGACTGAGATGTGTGATAACACTCTGCAAACATTTAAATAACTAAAGAAGTGGACTTATTATATGTTGCCTCTGAGGGCAGGACTATAAGCAGTGTGTTAAAATGATGAAGGAACAGATTAAGATTAAGGTCATCAGAACGAAATTCTTGCCCATTTGAGCTGTCAGCCAATAAGAGAGACTGCTTCACAAAACTGTGTTTTGCCCCTTTTTCGATCCCTTGCAACTAGCATTTGGTCCCAGTTTGGAGACATGCTCCATGACATAAAGTTGTCAAGGCTATCAGCCATCAGTAAATCTGAATGATTGATTATGTGACATCAAGGTGTTGTTGACTCTTAGCAACCATATGGATAATGTCCATGGTGACCTCTCCCCAATGTGGTCTTTCAAATTTTTCAATAGTGCACCCTTCACCATTATAACTGAGTCCATCACTTTTGCTGTTCTTTTTCTTTCCTCCTATGTTTCCCAGCATAAGAGCCTTCTCCAGAGAGCTAGGTCTTCGCATAATATGTTCAAAGTAGAATAATAATAAGTGCCTCAATTGAGAACTCTGGATTGATTTGTTCAATGACACATTTGTTTCTATTCTTGGCTGTATTCTAAGAATCTTCTTCAACACCAAAGATACAACTTCGAAGTCCAACTTTTGTTTCTATAGAGTATTGCCAGGAATACCATTGGTTGAAAAATTTTGATGTTTGTAGGTATAGATCAAACTGCTGGCCCACGGGCCGGATGCGTCATGGCAAAACCACACCCATCCCATTGCCGGCAATGGAAAAAAGTCGCAATACGTCACGACACGTCATGTGATGTTGTGAGTTTGACACCCCTGGTATAGATGCACCAGGGCACCTAAATATTTTTTTTCAAAGTCTTCACTATTGCTCTACCAAGTACTAGTTCTTTAACTACTTATTTCTTTACTGTTGATTGATCCTAATCAGCAGTAAATGATTGATCCTAAAGGACAGAAATTGTTCACTATCTTGATATTTTCATTGTCAGCTTCAAAGTAGGCTGCTGTCATTAGATTGGACCTCTTTATCATACTCCCATTTTTTCACTCTGTTCCTTGACTTTTTTTTAATGGAGCTTGCAGATTCTTTGCATTTTAGCTTTCAGTGTAGTGCCATCAGCAAAGTTCAGGTTACTGATATTTCTTCCTTCACTTTTAAAACCATGCTTATCTTCTTCCAGTCCAGCTTAGATGGGATAGACAGAAAGACAGACAGACAGACAGACAGACAGACAGACAGACAGACAGACAAATAGATGGCAGATATAGATAGATAACAGATATAGATAGATGATTGATAGATGAGAGAGAGGGGGGGGAGAGAAAGGGAGAGAGAGAAAGTATAGTATACACTCCTTTACCAACTTGGAGCCAGACTGTTTCACTGTCTCTAATGTGGTGACCTGTATATAGGTTTCTCCTGAGGACAATGAGTTTTCTGAGTTTCCTGTTTTTTGAAGCACATTCAGTAGCTTGAAATGATTGGCACAATCAAAGAAGCACATCCTGCCTTCTTTATGGCATCCTTTTACTTTCTCAATTATCCATATATACCAGAAATAATGTATCATATTAATTGACCTTTTCTAAAGGAAGCTTGTACATCTGGTATCTCTTTTTTCATGTAGAGCTTTAATCTGCATTGGATGATCCTAAGCATTATTTCTTCCATGGATTTATTCAGTACTTTTTAATTTGCTATCACTGTGTCATATGTTAATGAATCCCACAAGTTAATTAGGTGCTTTCTTTGGTCTGTCTTAAATCTTTTGCACTCAGCTTCATTAAATGACTCCTGGTGTTTTGAGAAAGAAAGAAAGAGAGAGAGAGAGAGAGAGAGAGAGAGAGAGAGAGAGAGACCTTCTGCCTATTAAATTATTCAGCGTGAGAAACTTTTCCAATATACTGCAAATCATTTTGAAAGCTACCAACAGATCTTCATCTAACTTGCCTCAAGAACAGATCTTGATCTGCCTCTTGATCATTCCTAGAACAGATTGTACAAAGAAAGGGTGTCATTGTTGTTTTTACATTTTCTGCTATCCTTCTGTATTATTAATCTGATATCAAGACATAATTAAAATAATCTAATTGAGGCCACGTAGCTTTGGGGCAAGTAGCTTTTGGGTAAGCAAATAGCCTTTGGGTGAGCAACAGGAGGACAAGAAATAATTAGATTTAAAAAAAAAATTTTTAACCTAATCTCTTTGGAAGATAATATTTCAAAATATAGAACATCTTATTAAGATTCAGAAATACCTGAAGATATACTGAATGATTCTAAAGAAAATTAATCTACATTATTTTCGTGCATTTTCCAGCTGAACCACAACTAGTAAATACTTTCAGAACTAATTTGTCATTTTTCTGAAGAGAATATGTGTGATAATTCCCTAACTCTTTAGAGATTAGCATCGTGTTCAAAAATGTTTTTTTAATCAATTTGTAATTATACTGCACACATAATTTCCATAAACCGCTTACACAGATGTAAGTGTAAAATAGTGGATGAAGATTTTTAAAATGAAAGGATAAAATTAAAAATACCTCAGCCATGTTTTGGAGTACAAAGCCTATCTCAGTAAAGAAGCTCTGGATTAGTGGTTTAACAAGCATTTATTATTTCTAGTTAAATAAAAGAGCTCCTATCACAGTTACAAAGATATAGAAATACTTAAAAGCATAAGTAGCAAATGTAAAAGAGGAAAAATCAGGACAGTCCATGATAAAACAAGGAGCTCTTGCTTACTGGGATAATATATTCCTTGTATATATAAAATCCCAGCTCCTCAGACAGTGACCTCACTGAGAAAAGAGGGGAAATAAACAGGATGTTGGCAGGGAGACATGGTGGGGGGATTTGTAAGTTTTGGGTCATCAGAGAAATTGGGAGAGAGAGAGAACCTACAGAGGATATGCAATCCGTATTCTCTTCTCTGATGATAAGAACTATAGAAGCTACATCTTATAGGGAAAAGAAATAGGAAGACAGAAGACCTGCAGGGTATATGCAATATTTTTTTTTCTTTTCTGAAGATAACAAAAACTATATAAAGTAAAGCTTCAAATTGATTGCCCTCATGGAATATAAGATAAGATGGTCAAGGAGATAAAATAGGCTGATGAAGAGCCATTAATTCCAAGAAGCCTCCAGAAGATAGAAGAAAGTTAAGCAGAGAGAGAATAGGACCAACAGGCCCAAACTTGTGAAGAAGAGCATTCCTACTCTGGAGCTTCAAAATAGATTCTAGAACAGTGATGGCTAACCTTTTAGAGACCGAGTGCCCAAAAACTGGCCCCACCCCAGCTCCACCCCCTGCCCTGCCCCCTGCCCCGCCCCTACCCCGTCCCCTGCCCCGCCTGCCCGCAGAACCACTCACCGCCTCCAGGGCCCGCCGCAGATTGCCCAGGCAGCCCAGCAGCACCATGGCGGCCACGCCCTCTGCCTGCGCCCCACAGCATCAACTGTGCACGATGGGGCATGAGGGCAGAGTCTTGTCTGCCTGGCTGCCATGTCCTTGGCTGCGCTGCTCCGTGTGGGCCACGCTCGGGGGCAACTCTCCTCCAGGGGGCTGCTGGTGAGGAGGGGGTCACGGGGGAGGCGAGGCTGGGACAATGGCATGTGTGCCCACAGAGAGGGCTCCGAGTGCCGCCTCTGGCACGCGTGCCATAGGTTCGCCACCACTGTTCTAGAACATCCCTGCTGATAATGTTTCTGAAGTCCTGGATGAAGAGCAGCTTTAAGAAGAGCCACAATCGTCTTAAATTGAAGAAAGAGAGCCTAAGGCTCTTCAGGGGAAGGATTTCTGCTCTGAAGAAGAAATGATTTTGCATATGTAACCAGATATTCTTTATTGAAAAGAACAGAAGCAGAAATCTGTTGTCTAGATAGCCTATCAGGAGAAGTGTGCTGCTTTCCTGGGGCAAATATTAAAGCGATGACTGACAACAATTAGGTCCATTGACAAATTCAGTTCCCATTTATCTACATGGGAACAAATGACCCAGCTGGCATTGTTTTGGAGGTATTGCAAGGGACTATGAAAGAAAGTGAAGGAGTTGAGGGCCCATGAGGCATTTCTTCACCCCTTCCTGTTGAGGACATGGCCCAAGAAGAAACAGAAGAATATGGGAAGTAAACAACTGGCTACATTGGTGGTACCAAGAGGAACAGTTTGAAAAATGGGCCAAACTGAGGTTTTGTAAAAACAATGAAACAGAAGTTGTGTTGTCACAATATAGCTGCCACCCCTAATGTACTTGCATGTGAGATGGTGATGGAAGTACCATAGAAAGGGAGCTTATATTAAATTATGCATTTTGTTGTTTGCCATTTCCTTTGCTCTTTTCTTCAGATGCTGATGAGAACTAGGGATAATGTGTTCAGAAGGCACCATACAAACCTGAACTGGAAGGTTTTAAACTGAATTAAGGGGAGGAGGATGCAAGCCCCCTGAATCAAAAAGGAGCTTGAACTTCAGTAGATCTTAGGTCACTTCCAGCCCTCATATTTTATGATTCTAAGTTTCTATTTAAAAAATCTCATTCTGTTCTGATGATTTAGTGAAAAAATAAGAAGTGGAAAACATTTGGACTCTCTGGGCAGCCCTTGGCTAAATTTCTTTCAACATTCTGAACTTTCTGCAAAAGATGCTAAACAAATAAAAGCACAACTCAGTTTTATATACAGAAAAGAACTTTCTGAAAATTTAAGGAGCTAAGCCATTTAATTTTATGGTGTAACTCCAAACACCAACATCCTATACTCCTAGACTTGTTCAGTAACATATGTGTTCCTCGTGAATGTCTCTCGTTGTAAAAATTTGTATAGTTTCATTGAAGAATTCAATTTACCTATAACCACCTGTGCTTTAGCTTTCATTTAAATGCTAACTTTAGACCTTCATGAAAACCAACCGAATTCATTGGCCTATTATTTTTTATGGATGTCTATAAAAAACAAACAGGAACCAATAATTTTGTATTCATCTTTGAATTCTATTTATCACTTTCAAATAGAAAACAGACGCTGGAGAAGTTCAATTCACTCCAGGTGCTGTTCGTGAACCAGACCATGAATTATTGATGATCTATAGATATAGATATAGATATAGATATAGATATAGATATAGATAGATATAGATGTTATAGATATTAAACTTAGAAAATTAAAGAGAGGAGATATCTCGTAAGATTTTACCTGAAGGACATACAGGTAACAGATTCAGTATATTTAATCAATGTGAAAGTGGACTTGCGGAGCTTTGGGAAGAGATGAGACATCATGAAAATACAGGAGAAAATATATTCTCAAATTTCACAGAAAATTGCTCTAATTAGCTTTTAGAATAAAATTAATGTTAAACATTTTTAAAAGGTAATGTCAATGTGCATCTTCAATGTGCATGAAGATACCAGATTATTTTATTTTGTTGGCTCAAAAAGATATATGGACAGAATGCTGGAGAGTAAGAAGATTAATTCTAGGGAGGAGAGAGATTAGGCAAAACTATGAAAAATAAATACATGCCTGTAACAACAAGATAGATATATTAGTGGCTTTTCAATTGGTAATGAATGGCTGCAAAAGCTGGATTTTAAGAAGGAATTAAAGAAAAATGTGATATATAAAATATGGATCTGGATTTAAGAGTTCTCCAGAATGTTTATTTGTTTATTGGGACTGCAGCCAAGAAATTAAAAGACGCTTGCTCCTGGGGAGGAAAGCTATGGCAAATTTAGACACCATACTAAAAAGCAGAGACATCACCCTGCCAACAAAAGTACGTATAGTCAAGGCCATGGTTTTCCCAGTTGCAATGTATGGCTGTGAAAGTTGGACCATAAGAAAGGCTGAGAGCAAAAGAATTGAGGCCTTTGAACTATGGTGCTGGAGATGACTCCTGTGAGTCCCTTGGACTGCAAGGCGATCAAACCAGTCAGTCCTAGAGGAGATCAACCCTGACTGCTCCTTAGAAGGTCAGATCCTGAAGTTGAAACTCAAGTACTTTGGCCACCTAATGAGAAGGAAGGACTCATTGGAGAAGAGCCTAATGCTGGGAAAGATTGAGGGCAATAGAAGAAGGGGACGACAGAGAATGAGGTGGCTGGATGGAGTCACTGAAGCAGTAGGCGTGAACTTAAATGGACTCCAGAAGATGGTAGAGGACAGGAAGGCCTGGAGGAACGTTGTCCATGGGGTCGCGATGGGTCGGACATGACTTCGCAACTAACAACAACAACTCCCTAGAGACAATAATGAAAATGCATGTCACATACACTGGACATTTAAGGTGGTGTAATAGAAAAAGTTACTTTGGTTGGCAAGGTTGAGAGAAGTAGAAGTGGAAGACAATCAATAATATGAAGAATATTATTAAAGAGATTACTGCACAGTGCTTGGATGAATTACACATTGTTTGTTGCAGGCAAATTAGTATGGTGAGTATTTGCATATGCAGCCATCTGGAACTGAGCCTATACTAACCTATAGACAAAATCTGGGAGTAAGTCCAGCTGACGATCCTGGATGCTATTTTTGAACTATGCTGAAGAAATGCTTATGCTTTTGTTTTGAAATGCTCAAGCATAAAATAAAGTTGCTAGTGGTTTTTGGACATAAACAAAATGATCAACTCTGGTGAGATCCTAAACAAACAAATAATAATGCCTTAATTATTAATCTTGTTCCCTTCTCAATGGAAATTAGAGGTCTTTAGATTACAGAAAACGTACAATTATCTTTCCAGCACATAATGACTGATACCTTAATATGTATTTACTCTTTGAGTTTGTCAATCTTTACAAATTCCTAGCAGGGAAAAATCCCAACAAAATGTTGAAAAGCTACAAAATTAATTAAAGCCACCTGGCTTCTGTTTCTCATGGCATTATTTGGTTAGCTTCTTTTTGGCTTATATAAATATACAATTCCAAATATTCATGCACACATTTTCAGAAAAGACTGCAATCAATTAAAAAAGTATGGCTATCATTAAAAGGTTCACAGCCTTCTGACACTTTCAGCATTTCAATGAACTTCTTATTTCAGCCACTATTCATATTCTATTAGAGTTTAGAGAAAGAATTACATTGTTTAATAGTAATAAGATGCCTAAGATGAACTTATCAGGTGTATATGAAAAAGACTTTCACTGAAAAATCTTTGTTTCCTAGGCTTTTATTACATCAACAAAAAGGCCATCTAGTTCCAAAATATTTACTCCCTGTTTACTTCTCTTGAAGTCTTTCAAATGAATATTTAATTTCCATTTCCATGCCAGAATGTTGTTGAGTTGTTTCTAGAGAATAAAAGAATTCAGGGGACTTCCGGTAAGACAAGGTGAATTGATACCTATATTTTTTCCATTTCATAGATTGTAGGAGCATTATGTCTGAAAAGGCAGCTGGATGTGAGAGCCAGACTGCTGAAGTTCTCTTAGGAATAGAGAGATCTGGAGATTGCCCATATGTACTCTGGACAGCTGATTTTGATAGTAGATGGCAGAAATGGAAGTTTTTGCCGTTGCTTGTGATTAGCTGAGAATCATAGGTTCCATTATGTTCTTAGTCATAAATGCTGCCTTTTATGGACCCAAGCAAGGACTATGGACCTCAAGCAAGTCTCATTTTTCTAATCACTTTGGAGCTTTATTTTTTTATTATTACTTCTTTAAGATTGAATAACTTTAGAAGCTATAAGTTAAGCAGTCACTGGGGAGTTTCTCTTCAATCCATTAAAAAGAAAGAAAATTATGCATTTCCAGCTTTATAAGATCTTTGGTTTCTGCAATATATAGCAAAGGGATGATTACAGAGCTATTTTTGGAAATTTCTAAGTGCTAAGATTTTGGATAAAATTGATTTAAAGAAAAACTGAAGTTAATTAGAAAAATTCCCTCATGTGGGAAAATGTGTCTTGTTTATCTTATTGAATGATGAACAAAAATTCTTAGTGAAGCTGAATAGGTTTCTTTAAAAATAATTGAAACGGACTTAGGTGGATTTAAAAACTATAATGTGATGGCTCCCTTGGATGCCAGCTTGGGCGATAAGGAAGAGCCAGCTCCAGGGAAATCCAAGAGGGATGATGGGGAGCATCAGGGAGACCTGGAAGGTACCACAACAAAAACAGATGGTCAAGCAGTGCCAGGAACATTGGGGGAATCTACAAACAAATAACCAGATGGATGGCCAACTGCACAAGCAGAAGGAAGACATTGAGTGCTGCAGCCAGTGAGCACTGATGACCAGTCGGCTGTGCAGGCTGGAGAAGAGATGCAGCTGCAGATAGTCAGTAGTGAAGAAGAGGAGTCCACTGGATCCTAGTTGTGCAGAGCCAAGCAGAGTGAGGTGCAATGGAGGTCAGCTAGACTACTTGCAAGGAGACAGACTTGATCCTTCTATTGAGCCGCACCAGTTGGTGCCTATTTAGTTCAGCATTTGGAACCTGAAGGTTGTTAGAAACAACTGTTCACAGTCCATCACTTGTGCATGCTCTGGATTTCCTTGGACCTATTGGCTTCCTCGTGCCTTGACTTCTTTGAATCCATGCTTTGGACCTATGGACTCATATTGTCTTCATCATGCTGTGATTCCTTTGACTCATGCTGACTTCCTTGTCCCTAGTTATTGACTTTGTTGGATGTTGACTCCATTAACTTTGCTGGGAACATATTTTGGAAAAACTGCACTTGTAGTTGGGATCTTGGGAATGACAAAGGGGCTTGGTGATGTGGAATAAACATATTAAACTGCTTGTGTGTGCATGTGTGGACTGGGACAGGACATGTAATTTATAAGAAATAGATAGAAATACTAGATTCACAAACAGAATTGGATGATCATTTAAAAATTAAAAAGACTATACAAAAATCATATGGAAAAAGTGATGTGGACTACCCTTTGAAATTAAAATATAAGAGATCTAATGGAGCCATAACATGGAAATTACAAATGAACTTGGATAAAGATGATAAGAATTTCAAGAGAAGAGACAAAAATAGTAGAAAAAAACAGGAGTCAGAATTTTATCTATGGGACTTAAGAATGGCTGGAAGGAAGCAGAAAAAACATACAAAATTGGTTTATTTAATTATGGTTAAATAATATGCTCCTATCTCTAGTGATGTTTAACTGGATAATGTTTAATTGTTTTAGATTTTTTGCAATGTTTTTTGCTAAATTAAGTTTAACAATTAAATTAATTTTTGATTGTTAAAGAAAGGAATGGGAGGAATTTAGATTAAATGTAAAGAGGAATTATATGCTTATGTTTTGGGGTATTTCTGTTAATTTTTTACTGCACTTTTGCTGATTAGTAAGAAAAACTTAAGATTTAGAGATGAACTTATAGAAAATGGAGTGAAGTTTGGAATGAGAAGGTATTTGTTTATAGTTTAAGAGAGTGATAAATTGTTAATGTTGAATAAACTTGCTGGAGATGAAGGGGGAAGTACCTTCTTCTTACTATCTCCTTTTGGGAAATTCATGTTCTTTCTTCCACTCTTTAAAATTTATTTATTTATTTATTTATTTATTTATTTATTTATTTCCTCCTTCCTTCCTTCCTTCCTTCCTTTCTTTCCTCCTTCCTTCCTTCCTTCCTTCCTTCCTTCCTTCCTTCCTTCCTTCCTTCCTTCCTTCCTTTCTTTCTTTCTTTCTTTCTTTCCTTCTATTAGCTTTATCTGTTTAATATAACCCATTAAGTTTTCTGACAATAAAAGAACTCAACTTTACCTGCCAGTTGGAGCCCCAAATGGTAGTTCTATTTGTGCCTGCGGGATGATACAACAGTGAAGGGAAAAGGCTTCTCCTATTTGCCCTGGAATGAATGCACACACCTGATTAAAAGATGTCCCTGGAGCTTAGACAGCTCTTTTATATACAGCAACTGAGCTATACTCTCTATAGAGAATTCACTCAGAAAATTGTGTCTTATCTCTTGATGAGAGGAACTCCTCGTCCTGAAACTATCAAATGATTGGTCATGCATTTTGATCTATGAACTGTCAAGGTCCATTAGGGTACCTGTTCAAAAGCAAATTGTTCTAAGAAAGCACTGCATATTTGTTTTTGGTTCCTTCAGGAAAGCAGACATCATGGCATCCAAGCACAACAATTCTCATGCCTGGTTTCTTCAGGGTTATCAATCTTCATTGAATTTCTTAGAGATGTGGGACAAAACTGAACCGCAAGGAATTTGCACCCGGGGTTGTGTCCTGCAGCAATACTTTTTCCAGTGAATATGTGAGGTAGTAAAGCATCCTCTGAATGGCTCTGGGGGCTTTTCACTAAGGGGCTTTCTGTACTTCAGTCCTCGGCCACTTGACTCCCCTGCACAAACCAGCTGGAAAGGAAATTAGCTTAAGAACTTCCTTTCTAAATTTCAACCTCGTTCTCTGCTTTACCTCTGTGATAGCCGGGTATTCTGTCAGGACTGCAGTAAAAATGAAACCTGATTGATTAATTTTCTAGCAGAAGGAAGAATGCCGATAGCCCTTTTTTGAAAACTTCTGGGGAAAAGAAGATGACAGGGTTTTGTTTTGTTTTTTACCGGTCCAGTAGACTAGAATGGGAAATTCTGAACAGGTAAAAAAGAAATCAAAACAAAGCAAAGAAACTGGATCTCTACAAAACAAAGAAAGAAACAGTAGTATTTTAAGCCTGTTGAAAATCAAGAAACCCCAAGGAAAAACAAAACAAGATATAAAGCCATGACCGAATGAAATGTACATTTGACAGCTGGCTATTTTTTCCCCCTTCTGAAGCATTCATGTTACAGGCATTCAATTTTATATAAATATAAATATACCCGTTTTGCATAAAATGACACTCCATATTTCACTTGAGGTGACGACTGAAAATCAGATGAAAAATAGCAGTTTACCAGTTCAGGTAAAATGTCCAGAGTGTAAAATGGGCAGCTTATAAAAATTGGAAATAAATAAATAAAAAGTAAAAATGGCAAACAATAGGGAACAGGGGATGTATCCATTAAAGCACACATCATCCAATTGGAAGAGAAGCATTTGTTTAAGATGAAGCACAGCATAGCCAGTGGACCAGCTTGTTCTGTTTATGCCAGTGGAGGGGGGAAATGCCATTTCTGATGTGAAGCAAAAAAACCCCAAACCCTTAAATGGTCTTCACCTTTCCCCAGTAGGCTAGAGGCAAGCTGAGACTAACATCAGCCACTCCTGCTGTCTCAAAATGGTAAATGGCCTGTCTTTCCACTGGGGTGAGTAGGAAATGAGAATCAGTCCTGAGAATAAATTTATAGACACAGAAAACACATTTGCCTTCATCTGCCTGGAAGAAAGTTCTGTTAATCATTAAATCTTTTTTTTCCCCTTTCTCTCTAAGAACTGTGCAACATCAATAAAAGTTGAGCTGTGGTTTAGTTCACCGCCCACATACACACGTCCATACCCACAGAAAGTAATTCACACTTTTTTTTCTTCAGATCACTGCCTTCCTTGCTCCAAACTAAATATCCGTTGCTATTTTTCATCTGATTTTCAGTCGTCACCTCAAGTGAAATATGGAGTGTCATTTTATGCAAAACGGGTATATCTAATTGTACTATTTATATAAAATTGAATGCCTGTAATGTGAATGCTTCAGAAGGGGGGGGGGAATAGCCAGCTGTCAAATGTACATTTCATTCGGTCATGGCTTTATAGCAAAGGGTCATGCTGTTGTCACAGACAGAGGCTGAGAGCTGTCTGTTTGAATTCTTCTGGGGATGTGAAAAATCTACTCAAATGCATGTACTGTATATAGACACATATACATATAAACAAAGCCTAAGCTCTGGAGCAAATGTGCTTATTTATTTATGAAATGTATCTGTCTCCCCAATCTGACACAGTCTGGGCAGTTTATACAATAAGACAGTAGAAGCAAAGACTACATAACTTTTTTTAAAAAAATCTAGAGAACCAACAACTATCTGATAAATCAAGTTATGTGCTGGTGCTAATAACTTAGAAATATGACATTTACCGTACAGATAAAAGTTGCTGAGGGTTCCATCAGTACAGATCAGCAGTCTTAATATTCTAAATAAATCTTGACAGAAATCCATTAACGCAATCCAGATTATTCTTTTGAGGAGGTGTATCACTTATCTTTCCATCTGCTACATTTGCAAATAAGTGACAATAGACATTCAGGTTGGAAAATTGGGGAGGTACAATCCTCAATTTTCTTGCAGCTAATGGACAGAATCTTGCCCAACTAAAGCTATAACTTTCTAAACTACTAAATATATCCTGAGAGTCTGGGGTGTGGCTGTACTAAACTTCTATTCTCCTCTCCATCTTCCTTGGGACTGTGTCTTAATCTGGACCTCTCTCTGATGAGATTTACTGCTTCCTTTGTGTTGCCAAATCCCTACCCACTGATTCTCCAGGTGCATATTCCATCATAGTTCAAGAATGTTAAGATAATAACACCTGGAGAAGGAACCAAGCTAGAGGATGAAGTAGGAAAAGTGGAAAAAGAGGTTCAGGGTAGCTGAAGTTAAGACAGTAACTTCACATTTCCTTTGCTAACCACTTTCAGAAATTGCCTATTAACCACTTCAAAGAAGTTGGACTCCTTCAAATTGACAAGGTTACAAAAACTGAGTGAGCACCCGCAATCCTTAATATAAGAAAAGGAAGATTTATCGTTATAATCCTTAAGAATTTAAAATAAGGAGCAAAAAGCAAGACAAAAATCTCCCTCAAACACACAAAGCAGTCAAAGAGGAAGTAAAAAAGAAGAGAAGAAGAAGAGGCAAAAAGCGAGATAAAGTTTTGACTATAGAAAGTTTTAAACAGATTAAGAACTCAAAAATGTTGGAATATTAGATTTTGAATATTACAACTTTGAAATTGATTTTAAAGAATAAATGCATTTTTTGTGGGAAAGAAAAACTGTTTTTGATATTGGAGCTATAACAAGACAAGTAACTTAGCATGACATTCAAAGATATCTTTGAGGAACTTCACCAGGATTTTGAATCAATTATGTCAGCTATAGGGTTCTCCTCCTGAACAGTATGTTCCCAGAAAATGATGTTACAGACAAAGATATGCAACAAAATCTACCCAAGAACAACATGAACAAAACTTTAAATAAGAATTTGTCATCAGAAATAAAATAAAAATTGGTGAGGCTTTAAAAATTAAGAAGGAAATAAAAATGACTATCCCAGAGAGAATTGGAACAATTTTTTTGTTAGAGTAATAGAAGAGGCTGTTAAAAATATTGAAGAAATTCATAACAAAATTTAACAAACATCTGAATGGATTAAAGAAAAGGATTGTTCTGTATTTTAAAAAAGGAAATACAGAGTCAATTTATTTGACCAGGTTTAAAATAGAACATATTGTCACTTCATGGATGCTGATATCTGGACTAGAAAATATAACATATTGCATTTCTTTATCTTTAATATAATGTTTAAATTTCCCCCCTGCAGTTACTTTATGTATACCAATTTAACAGCATTTAAATTGGCTCTGTATCTATATCTATATCTGTATCTGTCTTTTTCCTTAAAGAGTTTTTGTGAACTTGTTCTTTTAAAAAGATAAATTATCTCTCTTTGTAATGTTAAATGTAGTGTTTTTGTTCATATTAGGATACTGGAATTACTTTGTTAAATGTTGATTTGTTTATAGTTTGAAGTTGAGATATGGAATGTTTATTTGAATCAGATTTGTTGTTATTTGGGGCGGTTTTCTTTGGAATTGTGGGTATTTTTGCACATTTTGGCCATGATAAAGAAAAATAATGGTGTGGAGAACAGAAGTATGTCAGTCATGGGCTTTGCAATATGACAACATACATGCATTTAACCACTTACCCACCTGTCCCATCCTACCCCTACCCCCCCAATAGATGCAGATAATGTAGAAGGCTTTGCTGTGGCTTTTAAGCCCATCAGTTTGGTTGTTTACACCACCAAATTAGCATTTTCATCAGGATTCTGCAAATCTTTAAGAAAGTCTTCTGCTCTGAGGTCAGTTTGAAAAAGCAACTGCATCAAAACTTATTTCAAAGAGCAAAGTTCAGGGGCCACCATGTCATGCTGCTATTTCTGTTTCACAACCCCCCTTAGTCTTCTCCTGCAGAATTCCTGCTGGGGAAGAGATAAAGAAAAGGTATTTTAATAATAATAATAATAATAATAATAATAATAATAATAATAATAATAATAATAATAATAATAATAATAATAATAATAATAATAATAATAATAATAATAATAATAATAAATAATAATATAATAATAATAATAATAATAATAATAATAATAAATAAGTTGGAAGGGATCTTGGAGGTCATCGAGTCCACCCCCTGCTCAGCAGGAACCCTATACTATTTCAGACAATGGCTGTCCAGTCTCTTCTTAAAAACTTCCAGTGTTGGAGCATTCACCGCTTCTGGAGGCAGGTTGTTCCACTGGTTAATTGTTCTAACTGTCAGGAAGTTTCTCCTCAGTTCTAGGTTGCTTCTCTCCTTGATTAGTTTCCATCCGTTGCTTCTTGTCCTGCCTTCAGGCGCTTTGGAGAATAGCTTGACTCCCTCTTCTTTGTGGCAGCTCCTGAGATATTGGAACACTGCTATCGGTCCTTCTCTTCATTAAACTAGACATACCCAATTCCAGCAAACGTTCCTGATACGCTTTAGCCTCCAGTCCCCTAATCATCTTTGTTGGTCTTATCTGTACTCTTTCTAGAATCTCAACATCTTTTTTACAGGCTGAATAGTTTCTCTTGTAGCCCTGATTGATGTATTCCTTGGCTAAGTGGGCTTTAGCAATGCTGGAGGCTGGAGAAGAAAGCTGAGTGAAGCTGTCTCCTGTAGCAATTGCCCAGAGAGGTTTGTGGGATATAGATTGCTCTGTTAAAGCAAATTCCTCTGCAGTGAAAACTTCCCTGTCAAAGTGAATATTTTACCAGGTCTCATTTTCATGTCTTTTCTCACAGGATACCTCTCTTTCCCAGAAATAAAATGATACATAAATGATAACATTTTACGAAGAACCGATCAAACTCTGCAAATTTCTTTAAAAACGGGTTAGAAGAAATTGGTAATTTTAAAAAAAATTCACAACTGTGGCCTGAAAGTTCTGACAATCTTAAGCCAGACCACCTCTGACTTAAAAAAAAGTCACATGCACAGACTTAGACTTCTATACTTTATTCTGACCCTTTTACAACCAAATGACAAATTGGAATTCAGTATGAATTCCTAGCATATTGCTGCTACAACTCTATGCTCAAACATTTTGCAACTAGGATCATATTGTTGTTGTGGAAGGACAGGTCTGACCCAAAAGAAGGCATCGTCTGAAATAGAAGAACGATCCATGACTGTCCCAGCACACATTTCCCTGCTTTTTAGTCTCTGGCTGCAAGTATTCAGATGTCTTGTGCAGACAAATGTTTTGACCACCTTAGAGAATAATGCTTTAGACTGATACATCTAGAGTAGTGTTCCTCAACTTTTGCAGCTTGAAGATGCATCAACATGCTGGCAGAAGAATTCTGAGAGTTAAAGTCCACCCATCTAAACAGTTGGCTATCTTAGGGTCTGTTTCACCTGTTATGAATCTGTCTGGCTATTAAGGCTTACATTTATAAAGCCTTAGTAAGGCCACATCTGGAATACTGCATCCAGTTTTGGTCACCACATTACAAAAAAGTTGTTGAGACTTTGGAAAAAGTACAAAGCAGAGCAACTAAGATGATTAAAGGCATGGAGACTAAAACATTTGAAGAACAGTTACAGGATTTGGGTTTGGCTAGTCTAGAGAAAAGAAGGACTGGGGGGGACATGATAGCAGTATTCCAATATTTGAGAGGAGGTCAACCTATTTTCCAAAGCACCAGAGGGCAGGACAAGAAACAATGAATGGAAACTGATCAAGGAGAGAAGCAACCTGGAATTAAGGAGAAACTTCCTAACAGCGAGGACAGTTAACCAGTGGAACAGCTTGCCTTCAGACATTGTGGGTGCTTCATCACTCAAGGTTTTTAAGAAGAGTCTGGACAGTCACTTGTATGAAATGGTATAGAATTTCCTGCTTGAATAGGGGGCTGGACTAGAAGACCTCCAAGGTACCTTCCAGCTTGAATCTGATTCTAAGGTCAACAAGAAAGGCACTCTTTCTGGGATAGGGAAAAGACCCTTCTCTTGGGCTATTCCCAGGCACACCCCTTAGGAGTTGTGTTGGCTCCCATTCTCTCAATATTTATTGTATGGTTAATTTAATTTACATTTTTCACTTCTTATATTCTCTTTCATTTCCAACAGGATGAGCTGCCTTAAGTGTTTGCCAGAGTAGAAAGGTGGGAAATGAATAAAATAATCTAAATAAAAATAAATATATTTTGTCTAACGAGACCACCTGCCCTATGGGATGGTAGGAAAAACAACTGTTGGAGATCAGAATGAAAGATGTTGAGCGAGAAAGTCTGACTTGATATATGGCTGCCTTAGGACTTCAGAGCAGATGATAACCTGGATTTCAATCATTACTTGTAAACTGATAGCCATACTAATTTAGGAGATGGTTTTTGAGCATTATTCATGCTCAGAGTATCAACTATACACTTTCTCTTGTTTGCTCACTCTCTTTTCTTGTAATAAGAACTGGGGCTGTCAATCATCACAAGCAGAGTCGATTATGGTGTTTAAAAGTCATAAAAAGTTCAAAATGAAAGATTAGCATTTATACTGAAAGCATCATTCATAAGCTTTTGTGTAATAAAAGATTATGACTTCATTATATATTGTGTAATAAATAAGGCAAGCTAAACAACAGCCAGACTCCAATAAATTCATATGCACTAAGCATTATTGAACTTAATAAGATTTTCTTTACCACAACCAACCATTGGTGCACAATGACTTTGTCTAAAATGAGATTTCCTTGTGTTTTGTTGCTTCAGAAATTACTTTACTCTCAGCAGAGATGCTTTTGATTAATGGCAGGTTTTTAAAAAACCAGGAAAAAATTAGCCATGAAAAAACTTCAAAAAATGCTATTTATATAATTCTATGCAACGTTACTCTTGGAAATAATCCTCAGATGTTGTTTAATGATCTATTAAACAATATATTGATCTATTTTCCATCTATTGTGTCTTTCTTTCTTTCTTTCTTTCTTTCTTTCTTTCTTTCTTTCTTTCTTTCTTTCTTTCTTTCTTTTTTTCTTTCTTTCCCTCAAGGAATTTGTTGAAGACATTTTAGGAGCCATGGTGGTGCAGTGGTTAGAATGAAGTATTGCAGGCTAACTCTGCCCACAGCCAGGAGTTCAATCCTGACCAGCTCAAGGTTGACCCATCCTTCCATCCTTCCAAGGTTGGTAAAATGAGGAGCCAGATTGTTGGGGAAAATATGCTGACATTTGTAAACTACTCAGAGAGTGCTGTAAAGCAGAGGTCCCCAACCTTTTGGGCACCAGATACCAGTTCCGTGGAGAGAGGTTTTTCCACGGACCGGAGGGGGCGTGGTTTTATGTACTGCCTGCATCCTTCGGATGGGGCTTCACTTGTTTGCACGGACCGGTTTCTGGCATGCTGCGGCCCGGTGCTGGTCCACGGACCGGGGGCGGGGGACCCCTGCTGTAAAGCACTATGGAGAGATATATAAGTCTACGTGCTATTGCTATTTAACACAATAAGAATGAATATCATCAGCTATCTGCATTCTGTGCATGGCATTAATTTAATTTTTCTCATTTTTCCTGTCTCCCTCATAATCAAATTGAAAGCACTGACATCCTTCTTCAGAATGTAGCTCCCTGTGGTTTATTGTCTTCATAATTTACTTCCACCCACTGCCACAGATTTTATCAAAATATCTTAAGCGTCTGGAATAGATTTTGAAGTACACAAAGAACCAGAAGAGAGAGGAGCCAATCCTGCTGACAGAAAGTGTCTTTATTGGAAGGATTATCTTGGTTTTTACTATCTACTCCAGAGGAAAAACAAATAGCAAACATCTTCAAAGTTGTGAGCCATCTGTGGCATTTTATCAGCAGAATAAGCAAGCCATAAGCTATAGAAGTTCAGATTTCTATGGAGGATGCATTTTTCAAGTGTTCATTTACAACATGCATATTTTTTATATGGCATATTATTGCAGGCTGGAACAAGAGGCAAAGGGCTAATAGGTCTGGTCTTTGAGTCATGAAATAGGGGTTTTGATGTGCTACTTGGCAGTACTTACTTTTTTTTTTTTTGCTGAAAATAGTACTGCCAGTTTGGCAATGAGGAGGTTCAATTTCTTCTCCATTTCCAGCTTCATGAATTTCAACACAAATTAATGTAATCATCACCTCCCAGACAAATGCTAGTGTAGTGTTCAAGTGCTGGGCTGGCATCTCACATCAAGTCTGCCCTCCATCACAGAAGCTCAGTCTTTGGGCCAGTCACTCTGCCTGAGGCCCACCTGCCTCATTGTGTTGCTGTTATTGAGGAGAATTGGATGAGGGAAAGTTATGTGTGCCATCTTGAGCTCCTGAAGGAAAGGTGAAATATAACTCTAACGAATAAAATAATCAGATTAGAAAAAAGCCAATTGTAAAGCGAAATCTAATTGTTTTTGCTTCTTATAAGTGTTCAAATGCAAAATGCAGCTCAAAACCATCAAAATTTCATTTGAGGAAAATGTTCAGGGCAACCGTGAAAAGTTCTCTCAGAAATAAGCTTCACTGTATTCAACAGAGTTTAATGTAAGTTAAGAATATCTAAGATTAGATCTTAGAAATACCTATCTTAAAATGTCTTTTATTTAAGCATAGGATTTTGGTAGAAAAGCACAATGTAAAAACCAAATTTGGAAAGTTTGTCCAGAGCTAATTTCAGCTAAGAAATTTGTGGAATTTACATATAATACCAAGTTTGGGGCCTGGTTTTCTATGTTGTTGCTGGTTTTGCTCTCTGTTTTTCAAAGCTTGTTTCAGAATTAATACTACTGTCAATTCAACGTTAATCCTGTATTTATCTAGTACAAGCTACTTAGCAATAGCATCGTTTATGAAAGAATGCAGAGCTGCCGTTGAATTATTACGCTGCTTTTGGCCAACAGGAACAAAGCTGGGTTTTGTTGGCTTTCCTACTAAAGTCAGAAAATTTAAAACTAAATACGCTATTTAATCAATCATGTTTCTATGGCTCTGCTCTCAGCAAATATAGTATAAGAGCATATTAATAAAACTATTTACAAATAATGCATTTTCAAACCATGAAAAAACAGAGGTCAAACTCAGAATCTTGGTAGTGATGGCTGAGGTCTCTCTCTTCCTGAACAGTTGCAAAGGAAAGATGCTGCCAAGAAAGTAGCAGACCCATAACTTTTTCTATAGAAGATAAGAGGAGGAAACCACTGGTGAAGATAGCTGCTTGCTGCTTTCCATCAGAAAATCTGGGGAAATCTCATTTGCAATAGGAAATAAAAATTGTGACAGTGGCAATGGAAGGATCAAGTTGGGTTTAATCTTCTTCTTCACAATGTCCTCAGGTTTTAAATTAACACTATGTATTTTGAAGAGCTCTGATTTGGTCAAATTTTTTTGTTTGTTTTAGTCCAAAAATATTCCTGCAAACTCTGAATTTTGTTTTAGAAGCATCCATAATCAAGAAATAGAAAAACAACAGCAGTTGTAAATGGCAGCATCCCGTACCTTTATATAAATTCACCTCCAGGACTTCTTCTAAACTTCTGAGTGCTCACTGCCAGAAGAACACTTAGAGACAAGAAGAAAAATTGCACTCAAGTTCTTTTTTAAAAATTTCTGTCCCAAGTGGATATGTTTAACATGCAGTTGAAGGAGACACTACCTTGGTCTCTGACGTGACGTTCCCACAAGGGGATCTTCGTGAAACAGTAATGCAATATCTTGGGCTATGTTCCCTATAAACTTCTCAGGTCTTGTCAAGAAATACCCTTCTCTTTCTTCCCAGCTTATACGAAGCCTTGAGAAAGCATTTACTTCAACAAAGCCCCTATTTAGACTCCTTTCTGGAGTTGCCTACTTCTTGTACCAAAGCTAAATACTGTTATCATTTTGCTTCACCTCTCTTCTGATACCACCTCCTGCTGTTACAATAGCCAAGGCTTCCAAACAGGACTTAGAAGTACTAGAAGAATATCCTGTGCATATAAAACATGGAATATCCTGTGCATATAAAACATGGAGCCACAGTGGTGCAGTGGTTAGAATACAGTACTGCAAGCTAATTCTACTGCCTGCCGGCTGCCTGCAGTTCGGCAATTCGATCCTCACTGTCTCGAGGTTGACTCAGCCTTCCATCCTTCCGAGGTGGGTAAAATGAGGACCCCGATTTTGGGGCCGATATGCTGACTCTGTAAACCGCTTAGAGAGGGCTGTAAAGCACTGTGAAGTGGTATACAAGTCTAAGTGCTATTGCTACCTACCCAGACTTCCCTCTTGTCAAAGCTTTGAAGCAATACGATGAAGCATCGCAATGGGGCAAATCATATCGCCTTTGTCCTTCAATGGGGTGAGTCATGTTGTCTTCATGAAGAAGAGTGCCTCCTTCAGACAGAACAGAGGTGCCTCACCCTTTCTTTTACATGTAGTCCTTGTTTAGCCATCACAACTGGGACCGGCAACTCAATCATTAACTGAAAGGGTTGCTGCAACCGTGCTTACGATCTTATTTTGGTTTTCTTTTGCTTTACAGACCTGCAATGGTTATACATGTGAGGATTGATCAAAAAGTTACTTTGTCATCACTATTGTAAGTGTGAACAGTCACTAAATGAGGCAGCCGCTAAACAGATTACCTGTATTTTCACTATTCATCTGCATGATCATTGAATGCGGGCTTTCTTTCTGTGTCCCTAGAAGCAATAGGAGCCCTCTTTCTCAGTTTCCACTTTTCACTTTTTTCCTTTATTATTTGGGAGCCACAAAAGGAGGCTAGTTTTTATCTCTCCCCATGCCTCCCTTCCCACACCCCCCAAAAAGTGGTTGATGATGCATTGACAGTGATGTATCACGAGGGCTGCCTCTCAACAATATCTCCTTTGTTAGCTGACTTTCAGAAAGCAATTACAATACTCAAGGTGCCTGAACATTAAAAGGGCTTTTAAAAACAGTATTTCTCCTGATTTAATGAGGATTTGAGATCATGCCTAGCTTATTTGGCAATATATCCTTTCACTTTAGCTTTTAGTTAAATGGTCATGAAGCAAATTAAAAAGGAAAGAAAGCTTCGTGCAGCACGCAGAGGGATAACCCCACCTCCAGTGATATCAATCTTGGCTCAGCCTCAGTTTTCTTTTCCTTTGCTTCCAAGTACAGATGGTCCTTGCTTACTAACCACTCATTCAATCAACACTCAAATTTGCAGCACTGATGAATGAGTTGAAGTTCCAGCTGTTACTCCCCTCCAGGTCATGTGACTGCAATCTAGAGACTTGACAAGTGGCTTGCACTTGCAACAGTTCCAGTGCTCACAGGTCACGTTATCACCATTTGCAATCTTCCCCGCTGGCTTCCCATAAGCAAAGTCAGTGGTGAAACAAGGAGCAGGGAAGGTTTCAAGTAATTCAGGGAAGTCTCCCCCATTCAGACAGCACCCCGTCCTAAGCCTGAAGTCACTTATGCACCCCTCTGCAGCCCCCTCTGCACCTTCCCCCATCTTTCGGCAGCCACTTACCTATGTACAGGCCTGTTTGCTAGCTGTCTAGGACTTGCAACTTTCTGCTGGCTTCCCCACTAGCTTTGCTTATGGGAAGCCAGCAGGAAGCCACAAGAAGAATCTCCCTTAATGACCCCAATTCTCACTTAACAATAGCTACAGGGACTGCCAGGATTGCTCTTACTAAGTGATGTGGTCCCATGATGTCACAGTTTATGATCACATCACTTAACAATGGAAATTCTGGTCCAACTTACCATAGTTAAATGAGGACTATCTGTATATCAGCTGGCCAAGGTCAACACTGTTCCTACTAGAGCAGGGGTAGGCAACCTTGGCTCTTTTATGACTCGTGGACTTCAACTCCCAGAATTCCTGAGCCAGCCATGCTGGCTCAGGAATTCTGGGAATTGAAGTCCATGAGTCATAAAAGAGCCAAGGTTGCCTACCTCTGTACTAGAGATACCCCAGTACAGCTTTACTTTATTGTAGACTGGAGTCCACACAATATTAAACCATAGCTTCTTTCATCATGCTTCTTAAGACACTTTTTTTAATATAAAAATTGGATTCATTATTACAACAAAACAATCACATTTTGGCTTAGTGCAATACAGAAACTTAGTTTCTAGCGTGAAGCATGTGTTTTGCAGGATCTGAGGTGCTGCTTGATAAAGAAATACAGGAAACCAGAAGTTGCCTTTAAACTTGATGTTTTTATTCAGCTGAACAAAGACGGGCCCCTCTAAAAGAGAGAAAAGCCCCGAATGACAGGAAATCCCTATATTTATACTTTTTGATTACATAAGCAATCCACCCAGCAAAGCTGGCACACATAAGATAAAGGCTGCACCCAGGAAGGCTGGCACCCCATAGATAAGAAAGAAGAAACCAGAAATAGCTAAAAATGTTCCTTTTGGGTGTTTCCCTAAAGACACTGCACGTTCTTGGGTGACTTGGGACATTGGGTGTTTTCCTTGCTGACCTTCCATGACTCTGCATCCATGACTCTGCAAGTACCCAAAGATAGCGGGGCCATCTGTACATATTCTCAATCTATGCTTTCTATGCTTTCCCCTGATTCCGGGTCAGCACATGGTGACCTAGTATCAGCTGTCCTCCTTCTGTGACCTTGTTAATACTTTGTGGCAACTCATGGTTTCTTTAAACGTGTTCTCTGACTACATCATAATTGTATCTGGGTTCTCCCAATAAGTCTATCTAGCCTTGAACTGCCATTCTGGGTACAAGGGCTTATTTTTAGTTGTTATTTGTTAATAATAATAATAACTAGTACTTGCCACCATCACAACAAAATAATACTTCCCCATTAGGTTTTTTTTTTAAGCCAGTTAATAACTGAGCATAAGCACATCAAAATGGTATTTTCCTAAACTCATCACCATTCTATTTTAGGCATCATCCTATTGCAGTGGTGGCGAACCTATGGCATGGGTGCCAGAGGCGGCACTCAGAGCCCTCTCTGTGGGCACGCATGCCATCGCCCCAGTCCTAGGCCTTCAGCTGGGTTTTATAAAACCTTTTCACTTTAGGCCTCCGCCGCGGTGTGCAAAAAAAAAGGTTCAATCAGTCAATTTCAACTTCTCACGGGAAAAAAAAAGATCTTGCAAAGTTAGAATTGATTATTGAACTTTTTAGTCCCACCCAGTCTGCCATTACCACCACAGCCATGCCCACCCAATGGGCCATGCCCACCCAATGGGCCACACCCAGCCAATGGGCCATACCCACCCGGCACTCGACGATGCATAAGTGGGTTTGGGGTTGCAGTTTGGGCACTCAGTCTCTAAAAGGTTCGCCATCACTTTCCTATTGCATATTTAGATGGGAGGTGGCACAATGTTCATTCTGAAGAAGAAAAGAGAAGAACAAACTAGAGAAGAGATCTTAATATCAGATTTGTTCACCTGAATCTACGATATGCTATGCAAAGTCTTTATAGTAACTCTAAAGAAGCTGAAAACAACAAGTAGGATTTATCTGCATAAAGCCCCATAAAGATTTCTTTGGAGGAGCTGTCATTTCCATATAACTTTGAGAAAGGATGCACAAAATGAATGAAAGAAAATGATGAAACACAGGCATCCAATTCACTTTGAGGAATAATTGTTTTTGACATTTGCTAGTGATTTGGTAAATAAATCATTGATCTGAAGCATCTAGTGTCTGAAACGCAACCAAGCCTTTTTTAATTACCAAAAATCAAATCAACCTTATGAGAAAGAAAAGCAGTTTGTGACATCACAAACTGATCTGTGCTCATGCACCCTAGTGACAAATTACAATTAATGCCAGGCAAAGAAATCATCCTGCATTTTTTCTCCCAATTCTCATTCAATTTCTAAAGTACATTTCATTGAAGGAAAAGAGAAATTTAGATAGATTTTATGAGTCAATTATTATCTTCTTGACTTCTTTAGTTAAGTAAATTTAGCAATGCATGTTTATGAATATTTTTTTACCGTGCAGTCATCCTTCTGTAGCATGCAATTTCCATGGATTGTCACAATTAAGTAAATCTTAAGAGAGGGACATAATGTAAAACCCCTGCCATTTGCCTTTTTCTGCAAAAATTCTACAATAAACTGCCATTTAAACCCATCTCTACCTAAATAGTGAACCCATATTCAAATCTGATTTGATTTGACTCCTTAAAAGGAAATGTTAAATTGTTACTTGCAGAACTGCCCATACATTATTTTAATCATGGGTAAAATTGGAGACCATAAAAAACCTGTGCATTTTGCCCCATCACCTCCATTAAGAGCTACATCAACTAGCAGTAGAAGTAAAAAGACAAGAGCGTGAAGACTATTTTTAGATAAGTGCCGCAAGCTTGTGCAGTCTGTGTATTAATAGTAAAAAAGATGCACTGTTGACTGGTTCACTAAGTCCTATTTTTATGGATGAAACAGAAGCCTGTGAAAGTTCACAGTTTGGCTTGAGAAAAGCAAGAGTTCATATAGCAGATGTTTCCTTGGATTAATTTTTTGATAGATGATATGGACAAGTATTCTCACTTTTTTTATTAGGCACTATTCATAATTCTCCTATGAGTCCTACATTTTCACCCAGTTATTCATATGACACTCACAACTAATCTACTGCTCCACCTTGAGAAGTTATCTATAACCTAACATGAAAAAGATCTGACATTTCTGTAACTGGGATTCTTCAAGTGATCATCTGTGAATCCACCCCTATCAATTCAGTCCATGTAGAGAGAGTTGTTTTCAAAACCATAACCATTAGGAGCCTGCATCCTGATACTGGCATGCACTTGTTTGGCTGCTAATGTTATGGGTCACTGATGCTTAGCCAAATCATAACAGTGTCTTATCTTTATAAGTCATAAGAAAAATTCTGATTCTTAGCAAATACAGCAGTTCTGTGCAAATAAAAGGCCAATGTTCTCTAGGGTCCTAGTGGACAATCAGTTAAATATGAGCCAGCAGTGTGCTGCAGCTGCCAAAAAAGCCAACACAGTACTAGGCTGCATTAACAGAGGGATAGAATCAATATCATGTGAAGTATTAATACCACTTTACAATGCCTTGGTAAGACCACACTTGGAATACTGCATCCAGTTTTGGTCACCACGATGTAAAAAAGAGACTCTAGAAAGAGTACAGAGAAGAGCAACAAAGATGATTAGGGGACTGGAGGCTAAAACATATAAGGAACGGTTGCTGGAATTGGGTATGTCTAGTTTACTGAAAAGAAGGACGAGGGGGGACATGATAGCAGTGTTCCAATATCTCAGGGGCTGCCACAAAGAAGAGGGAGTCAAGCTATTCTCCAAAGTGCCTGAAGGCAGGACAAGAAGCAACGGATGGAAACTAATCAAGGAGAAAAGCAACCTAGAACTAAGGAGAAACTTCCTGATAGTTAGAACAATTAATCAGTGGAACAACCTGCCTCCAGAAGCTGTGAATGGTCCAACACTGGAAGTTTTTAAGAAGAGACTAGACAGCCATTTGTCCAAAATGGTATAGGCTTTCCTGCCTGAGCAGGGGGTTGGACTAGATGACCTCCAAGGTCCCTTCCAACTTTATTATTGTTGTTGTTGTTATTGTTGTTGTTGTTGTTGTAATATGTTTTTAATTGTAAGCCACCCAGAGACACTGACTGAGAGAAATGGAGAAAAAGATATTAAAAGCACGAAAATACTAATCTACTAGAATCAGAAATCTGGGGAAGATGGTGAATAGAGCAATTATTTTATCTTAGTGGAAAACTGGGATCCTACCAATTCAATAAAGAATGGATGACTCCACTTTTAAGGGGAGCAGGAAAGTGTTTTGACTAAAAATAAATCAAATGCTTATGTTAAATTACCTGAGGGTACTCTATTAATATGAAAAGCAACCAAATGCAGGGATCCCAAATCCTCAGGCCATGGCCCACTACCAGGCTGACCAGGCTGTGGCCTATTCGGAACTGGGTGGCACAACCAAGAGGCCAGCACGCATGCATGAGTGTGCAGCTTGACTTGCACACTTGCACACTTGACTTGCACTTGCAGTGAGCCAGCGTGTGTGCACATGCATGCGCAGCTCAATTTGCACAAGTCAACCTGTGCACACATGCACATGCATTCCGGCTTGCTGATTGTGCAAGTTGAGCTGCGCACGCACACGTGCGTGCTGGCCCGCTGCTCACAGGGCCCAGTTCCCCTCTCCCTCCCCAGCCAGCAGCCAAGCCGCAAAGGTTGGGGACCTTGATCTAATGGATGCAGCAAGAGCAAAATACTACTGTATAATTCTATGCTATCAAATATCCCACAGAAATGAAGATATGACACCAGTCTAGCATCTTAATCTGAGAGAGATTAAGATTAATTTGAACATATCAAGGTTACGACATTTTGTAAATTCAAAGAAGCAGATCAAATGAGCATCATCTTTTTGCCTTTCCAGGTTTCATAATCTAAATTCATAAATGAAACGGTGAGGTTTCATAATCAGATTAAATTTAAGAGGCTTCGGGGATTCACTTCAACATAAGCCATCTTCAACGTGCTATCTAGGTGTTGGGGGATCACAACACCCATTAATCAACTAAGTGTAGATTAAGTGTTTAATGATAACAGTAAAGAACCTCATATGTTTTCATGTGTCAAAGTATGGCTCTGATGAAGAGGATTCCCCCCCTCTTTTTTTGTCAATCAAAAAATATTTCAAACATGCCCAGATGATGATGATGATGATGATGATGATGATGATGCAACGTAACTCTCTTCTTTGTGCTTCTTCCAATCTGTTCAGGTAGAGGAAACCAGCAGCAATTTTAGAAATAAAATAACTTGTTTCTCAAACAAGTGAATTGCAAATTTTGAACATCCTTGAATGACCAGCACTATTTAAAGTTTCATATGAAAACTTTAATTAATTGGTAATTAATTTCTTACAAGAAACACAGATTGTTCATAAAAGTGTAGTCAACTCTAAACTTGTATGTCACTCAATTTTCTTTTTACTTATTTATTAATACTATAAGATACAAAAATACAAAAGAAAATAGTAGGAAAGATAGGGGAGGGGAAAGGGGGAAAAGGGGAAAAAGAAAGAAAAGGCATTGACTTCCAACCCCCTTTATTGGAACAGAATAAGATAATAACATCAAACTTCAACTTTTTACTTTCAGTATGACACTCAATTTTCAATATCCTTTTTTTCTCCTCATATTATGGTTTCATAATATTCAGATTAAAGGATATAGATAGAAATAATATGAGAACATCATATTTGCCTCTCACAGGCTGTGTTGGAGCAGGTACTGAAGAATAACACAGAGTCAGCACTTTTCTGCAACAAAAGATGTTGTGACAAAAACTACAGACATAGAAACAAAGGAGCTTCCAAAACAGATTTTAGCACAAAATAGCTGAGCTACATTACAGTATATTGATCTCTTGGATCAAGCAGGGCCAAAGCCCTTCTGGGATGCTACATCTGTTAATCAGGTCACCAATTCAATTTATCACCCACCAGCTGTGTTATGAATAGCAGCTTCACTGTCACAGCTAGTTTTTCTCGTTTCAGTTTCCTCTGCTTTTAAGTCTTTCTGCCCCGATGAGGGAATCTATGCTTGTAACGGATTATAACAAGTCAATTACCCAGAATAGTTTTTATGCCATAATAAATGTGTTAGGCTAGAATGTGCCACATGACATTTTATTATTAAAAAATAACATATTTTTTTCCTGCTGAGATTACAAGCAATGGGACAATTGGATAAAAGCTTATGAGAGCAAAAGAAAGAAAGCTATACTTAAAGAGGTACACTAAAACAGTTTTTTAAATCCTCCAATTAATATTTCTATCCTCGTCTAGCTGAAGAACCACATGTCTCTCTGGAGATGGAGACAAAATAAAAGTCACCACATATTTGTCTAATGGAAAACCTAAATCTAGAACATTTAAACATTTGCATATTAATGGCAGAAATATAAAATAAAAAATCTCTTTTAGGTCTGTGTGTATTGTAGGGGGGAAAAAGACAATAGAGAACACTACAAAAAGACTTTCTCCAATCTTTCATAATAAGCCAACTTGGTGACTTTGGACCAGATACTCTCAGCCCAACCACCTCACAGTGTAGTTGTGGGGAAAAAAGGAGGAGGAGGAAGGTGTGTTGGGTATGCTCACTGCCTTGAGTTTTTTGAAAAATAATAAGGCAGGAAACAAACAAACAAACAAATAAGCAATAAGACTTACAAGTAGAATTAAAGAGGGAATTGAGGGAAAACCCTGATATCTCATGAGATCATAAAGGGAAATTACAAAGTAAGAGACAGAGACATGGAGCCATCTGGTAACGATGGGGAACACCTTGAACATATAAGGTTCAGGTTATAATATTAAAATAACCTTTGCTTACATATATATTTTGCTATCTCTTCAGAAGCTCAAGGCAGTTATATGGAAATGTCCCTTCATTCAACCTTCCCCAAGTCTGTGCCATTGTTTATTTTTGCTGAAAGACAATAAATGACCTTATGTCCACCAATGAATTTCCATTGTGATAGATGTTCAGATAAGATAAAATATTGTTCAGATATCTTCCCAATATGCCAATAAAGTTCATATTTTAAATCTTTTTAAAACAAATTTTCTCCAGACTTTGAAAACTAGCCCAGCTATTATGCAGTTCTCCCCTCCCTCTTTTCATGATGTAGACCTGCCTGATTTGGTTCTCATAGCCAAGTAGCTTGAGTCTTCTTTAGATCGTCAGCTCCTTAGGCAAGTACTTATTTTATTTTACCCTGGATTCCTCTACACAGCAAAGTGCTTTTTTCATGAGGAAAATATGGGGGAACAAGTGGGGGAACTACTTTCATGGGGAAAGTGGTTCCCCCACAACTATTATGGATAATTGAGAATCTCCATAGATATCCCACATCCTACTCTTAATGTACATTGGCAATGAGACCAAACAGTTCTGCTACCACACACAACAATTTTCTCCTTCATTGCAGTCTGCTCAATTTTACATTCTTTCCCCTGTTTGAGATGGTCCATGCAATAGAGAAAGGTGCTCCTTGCTTCATGGTCAGTTTCTCCAAAGGGAAAAATTCTGCAGGGAAAGGAGAAAATTGTCCAGGCAACATGGATCACTTTCTCTATTATACAGAGGAACTCAAACAGAACTGAGGTCATTGCACTGTTGCCTGTGTGTACAAAAAAAAATATCAATAATGTTGAAGACAATTTGAAGATCTTATGCAAAGTTAATACACCTTTGATCTAACTACCAAAAAAGGGGGAGGGGAGGGGAGAGGGAAGGGGAGGAGAGGAGAGGAGAGGAGAGGAGAGGAGAGGAGAGAGAGAGAAGAGAAGAGAAGAGAAGAGAAGAGAAGAGGAAGAGAAGAGAAGAGGAAGAGAAGAGAAGAGAAGAGGAAGAGAAGAGAAGAGGAAGAGAAGAGAAGAGAAGAGAAGAGAAGAGAAGAGAAGAGAAGAGAAGAGAAGAGAAGAGAAGAGAAGAGAAGAGAAGAGAAGAGAAGAGAAGAGAAGAGAAGAGAAGAGAAGAGAAGAGAAATAAGAGTTGTTGAGTGCAGGCTAGCTACAAAATGGAAGCTCCATTCTGAGGACATGTCCTTAGCAAAGGGTAAGTAGATATCTCTGGGAAAGGGAGATGTGAGGATGAGCCCTCTGTAAGGCATGAGCCATAGGAAGTTTCAGTTAATATGAATTAACTGAATAAAACAGATTTCAGGCTTATCAGGCATGAGCAAGAAAGCTGTGGCATGCTGCTTAATCTTTTATAAATAAACCAGGGCCTTCTCTTTCAATAAGAGAATTATCGTAAGTCCAGACCAACTTCTTTCACTCATTATATCAGAAAGAAGAGTCAAGCAACAATAATAAAACAGTGAGAAATCAAACAAGTACTGCATCTAGGATCCATTGATATTTATTAGTACTATTGGAATAGCTTGATAGTCAACTCTTGCAAGGTTATTCCAATTTTTTTTTAAATGGTAATGGCTAAGAGCTCTCTTTAGACTTCCAGAATACTGGAAGTACAAAACAATGTAGCCAGGTGCTATTTAGAGGATATAAGGCCCCAACCCCCAGGCCATGCGGGATGCAGCCAGCATGCAAAACCACACCCCTCCAGTCCATGAAAAAAATTCTTTCCACGGAACTGGTCCCTGGTGCCCTAAAGGTTGGGGGCCACTATTATAAAGGGTGGGTTTCTCAGACCTGTGGGTGTCTGTTTTTTTAGAAACCTAGAAACAAAGAAAACTGACAGCAGAAAAAGATATAGTGGTCCATCAAGTCTGTCCTTTGAGTTTTTTATTTTATTTATTTTTTGTTGGATGATGGACATGTGTTTATCCCAGCATATTTAAACTCAGTTACTGATGATTGACACATTACCTTCTCTGGAAGTTGGTTCCAAGCCAACTTCCCCCCCCCTTTATTTCTCTCTGTGTCTGTCAAGTGAAGAGTACATCAGACATGTTTATTGCTTCAGATTGCTCAGAGGAACACCTCAACTCTGAAATAATTTTTTTGGCTGCTTCCCAAAAAAACTTACTAGGCAGTGGTGGTGGTTTTGTCCTTTTGTCATTCCAGTGCTAGTTCCTGTTTTTTGTTTTTTTGTTTTTTTGGTGGGGGGGAATAGTGGATTCCATCCATCTCCTTATTCTCAACTATCCTGCAAGGCCTCTCTTTCTCTGCATTTGCCCCTACTCTAAGTTATCTCAAAAGAAAAACAAAACAAAGAGTAAGGCAGATAGCAAATGTTGCTCCTTCTCCTCCTTGGTCCTGTCATACATCCACATTTGCCTGCCTAAATAAGGACAGAGAGCTCTGTTGGATCATCAAAGGAAAACCTGTGGATGATTGCTTGAAAACTCTTAATGTTTCTACCTTATATTGTTACATATTGAAATAATCTTACATGTAAGAGATTTTATATTCTATTCATTTATTCCTATCCTAAAGCAAGAATACTAGATTCTAGTTCATACACGGGGAAATTGATTCAGAAAAAAACAGAGTGGCAGTCCAAAAATAAAGCCAATATGAATTTTTAACAAATGTACCAAATCAGCATTCTAACGCAGGAAGAAATATTTATCAACATTCATTGTATTGTAGTAATAGTTATTGTTATCAGTTTACCTGGAACTTTTCTATTATGCTTTGGCAAGACTAAAGTTCTGTCTACAAGGGGCTGCTTTGCTTCAAAAAAGTTTGAGTAAAGCATCTTTTCACATTTGCTTCACATACACAACAGATAATGCATTTTTTAAAGCAAAACAAAATGACCACTTTGCTTTGTGTCTCCTGAAACACTTGTAATGGTGCTACAAACAACTAAAAGGGGTTTGTGTAGTGATTACAAAACATCTTGCTGAAATAAACTGCATTGCCTCTTCACATCAAAAAGGCAAATTGCATCATCTGTTTATCATTGCTGAACAAATCCAAGTGACCTTGCACTGGCCTGTTGAATGCTACTATATCTGGTTGTCATATACTATACACTTGAAGAATGACTACTCTAGTTTGTTTCGTTTCCTGCATTGAGCATTCACAACAAAATAGTATCTGCTTTTCTTTGTTTTTGTTTTTTCTCAATCAGAGAGACTGCTGCACTGCTGCAGAAATGCGGGTATTGTTCCTAACTACAATTTTCTCTATAGCTTCAAGATATTGGTAGAGAAAGATGGGCATTACATACCCATTTCAAATCAGGATAAGTGCATATTGATCTGAAATCCAATTTGTAATTGCTCTGTGGATAACAGACGACTTAAAATTCTGATCCAACTTATCTCTGAACTAGATAAGTAACACAGTTAAGAACATATTTGGACCCAAAGAATAAAATACCTCAAAAAATCAAAATACCTCAGATAAATGGAAGGATGCTGTTTCATTGCTACTGTTGAAGTCCATGTTCCATTCCATAAAAAGATGTTAAGAAGAGCAGCAATTAAAGTAACAGTACATAAACCTCAGCAGTGACAATGGAACAGGATCTTTCCTCATATCTGAGGGTAGCAGACCAGGCCACAACATGTATATCTTTGTGCAAACTAATGATAGGCTGGCTTTTAAAAATTCAATTTTGGAGAAAAACATGTACATCAGACTCTTAGAAAACATGTACATCAGACTCTTAGAAAAATAATTGAACCACCCTTTTCTTAGCTAGAGGGCACACCTCATTACATGATTTTCAACAGTTGCAATCACTTTTCATATAGGCAGTGTCTCGATTAAGAACAAATGACTTAAGGACAACTCTTAGATACAAGCAGGCTGCCTATTACTAAAATTGGTAGACATTGTTCTCCTTCCTTGAGCTGACAAACTGCTGAAGCTGTATAGGCTTTTCAGGAACCACTGAAGTTGTGCATTTTTAATATAAAGCCTGTTTTCAATGATTTTCCGAGTTCCTAAAAGCATTGTGCAGCTTCAGTGGTTTGCCGGCTTGAGGAAGGCCAAGATCAAAAATCAAAGTCTGCCATTTTTAATAACAGGCTTGTAAGTACAAATTCCAACTTACACACCAGTTTGAGTTAAAGGGAGAGTTAGGAATGGAACCCATTCTTAACCCAGGGCCTGCTTATCTCCACTGCTATATTCTTCTGTGCCTGTACTATTCAACAGAACAGAATGAGCTTCCAAAAAAGCTGCCACCAAAGTAATAAAAAAAAAGTTGAGCATCCAGTCTAGGTTGGTCACCAGGACCAGAGGTTTAGTTTTCAGAGCTTTCCAGACTCTTGCTGGAGCCCATGCTCAGGAACCTTTTCTCTACCAGAATGTGGTACCAGAGAAGTTCCCTGAGGATGGGCTCCAGCACTAGTCCGAAAGCTCGGAAGACTAAATCTCATGGTCCCGGTGACCAATCCAGATTGTATCCTACAACATTATCCTGGGATACATATCTTTGCCTTCATTCATAATAAAAAAAGTATTTTAACAGAATTAGAAAGCATCTATTTTGCCAAGGAGCCAGGAGGTAAGGGCAGAAAGAGGGCAAGTAGTGGAAAAAAATGATACTTTGATTTTGGGTTTTACTGGTTAGATTGATTTGTTGTTATAGAAATGGCTAATTTATACTATTACGGGAAAGTAAAAAGTTGAGGTTTGATGCAAATGCCTTATTTTACTGCAACAGAGGGAGTTGAAAATCAACACCTTTTGTTTTCTTCCCCTCCCCTTCCACACTTGTCTTTTTCCCTTCCCCTTCCCTTTGTTTCCTACTACTTGCTTTTGTATTTTTGTATTTTATACGATAAGCTAATAAAAATAAATATGTAGTGTTCTGTTTCTTGCGTTGGTAGGCATTGAAGAGGCAGGACTCACAAACAGGTACTTCTTTATTCATAGCTAAACAGAACTCAGTACAAAATGGCTCCACTCCTTTTTATACATTCAGCCTGGGGCGGCACCAGCCAATCATTGCAACATATTTTCCCGCTCAATTGCATGCTAGTTATTCTTTGCAGATAGCAAGTCTGACCCAGCAGGCCACGTGGTCTGCTGAGTGTTCCGGTGCAGCTCCCTGCACCTGTTCTCAATTAAGCCCAGTACATAACATGTAGAAAAAAGAAAGAAGGCAAGTAGTGGAATTCTAGCAGTAATAATAGGCTTGTACCATTAGTCTTTGATTTATCTTAACAAGGAGGTTTGTGCTACTTGGCTTGTCACTGTTATAAAAGCTGGGATGGAGGAGAGCTGTTTTCCTTCATTCAGTGGCCAGGATAAGTTAAACTAACCTTTGCCTGTCTAGTACTCTTTTGAACTATGGATGCTTTATTCCTTCTCAACATGACTGTGTCATGAGACTGAAGCACTGTCCTTTCTAAAGAGTGCCATATATGCAAGGCAGAAAAAAAGGAACAAGGCGTCATTCACAAAGTCACAATTGCCATCTTCATATATTTTTAACTTCCTTGTAGATGTCCCTGACTGAACAGCCTGCTTTAAACATTACTATCTTCTCAGAAGGATTCTCTAATAGGGATAGACAGATCTATTTATGGTTTAAATCAGATCTATATTAATCACAGATAAGAAAAGTCCACATATTCTATATAGTTTGAGGCAAAAATATATTTGTATGCTGTATTTTCTCACTCACTACTTATTCCTCTACATATTTTTTTTTCACAGTATGCCTTCAGCAGACAAATCAAAAGAGCAAAGGTTAAAACAAAATCATAATGTCATCTGTCTTCTAAACAAAAATCTCTGGCTGAATTCTTTTTATTGGATTCAACCACTTTGTGGCATGTGTATTTGCCTTGTTGGGCTGCATTCTCATTCTCAAACCACAGTAGCAAGTTAATGAACAGGAAAATGGCTGATTAAGTTTTTGTTTCTGCAAAAAAGGAAAACATTTATCAAAGCGATATAACAAAATCACAGTATTCTTTTATCTGCAGGAAACCAAAAGTACTTATTTTACCTGATGAGTTATAGGTAATTGTTCTTTCATTTCTCCTCTTCAGCAACTGCAATTATTATAATGGATCTCTGAGATTTTAGAGTTTTAAAGGGGCTTTTTTCTTAGCTATTTTTCTCTCCATTCTTGCAGTTTAAATATTAGCAAAAAAATTGTGAGTACAGAATATTTATGAATATATGTTACACAGAATGGGGAAAAAGGATAAAAACAACAAAAATTCCCTCTAAAATACATCCCCAAATGATTTTCATCCATCACCTATTTTGCATTAACGAATGTAAAGATTTGGAAGCAAAAGCAAGCCCCACAACAAGTATTTAAAAATATTTTTACAAGGATTTTCACACCTCAATTCGATATGTTCTCATCACACAACTCATAGCTAGAAAAAACTGCGAGCAAGAAATTCAAATTTTAACTAGTAGGTACTTACTGAATCTATATGGAAACAAGGAGAGCTTTATGTTAGTTATCTACTTTTTAAAAAAATATTGTCACATCAATTTGGACTCAGGAAAAAAATGGATATTTGTTTAGCAAAATGTTTGCACACTAGATTAAGACAAATTTCCTGGCGGGGGGAGTGTATTAAGAAAAAAATATGAACATATATACATAGTAGTGGGGGAAGTATAGAGATTAGTAGAAATGGTAACCAAAATATCCCTAGGTGATTTATAATGACATGTCAGGCAGAACAAAACTGAAACCTTTTATCCAGCCATACTGGGATTAAATTCCTTTGCATGCTATTGAATTTATTTCTGAATTGACATACATAAAAGATTGGTTTCTTGATCAATAGCTACCAGCTTCCCAAACAGTGAGTAATATAGCAGAATGACAGTTTGTATAACTGTTCTGAAACTAAAGTGGGAACCGGATTATGTTAATTGAGTAATCTCAATTGCCTACTAATTGTGTCCAGTATCCAGGCTGTGTATAATGATTTATCAGTTTCATTTGAGAAAGCAAGTGAAAGTCAAGCATTTTTTACTGTATTTAGTGTCAGTGTTATAAGTTTATAATAAATCACAGAATGGCTACAAAATGTCCTGAAACCTCTTTTTGTAAGCTTTGGGGGCTTGAATTCAAGTCATGACAGATGGTTAGTATACAGTGCATCTACATTGAAAAAAGCAGATTCCACGGATGGGATAATCCGAAAAAAGACAGAAAAAAAATGTGAATATTGAAATCCTTTTATGCAGATTCTATTTTGTCTATGACTTATCTAGTTGCTATTGAGATACAGTATTTATATGCTTGGAAGTATTCAACTTGATATTTTAGGATTTTCTGTCACTTGGTTGATTACAAGCACTTTTAAGTGTCTTTGCCACTTTTACAGAAAATTAAACTGCAGCATGTTAATTCCCCAAAGCCCACTGCAAAAATATACATGGAGGCTTTCAGGAAAAGGTTTTGATTCAAAGGCTGACCTGGCCTGAGAGGTAATGCTCAAGAATGGCCCAATCAAATTATCATGGAATAGAATTCTATCTATTTAACTCTCCTGACCCGAATTTTCACCTAACAAAAATCCTGTTTTTCAGAAGAAAGCTCATGTGCTGAATGTGATGGATCTCAAATGTCTGAACTAATATGGTGTTATTTGATAATTTTGAAAAGAAAGCAAGCATGCTAGAGCTGTTAATATAGCTAAAATTAAACAACAATCTGGTATATTTCAAATTCTTTTATATCTGTTTTTCAATGTTTAATTTTAGTCTCAGATTCAGACCTCACCCTTGTATTGTCAGCTATTTATCAAAAAATAATCTTACCAAGAGCACCATCCCTTTGTTGTGCCAGACTACAAGAAATTTATTGAAAATCATAGATATTGACAATTCTTAAATTGCAAAAAATAAAAATGCTTTGCATAAAAACATTATTAAAGATATAAACAATAAAATGCAGTTAAATGAGTGCAAAATTAAACATTTGAAATATCACCATAATCATTAAAGATTACTGACAAGATAGTGAGTGAAATGCTGAATTAACGCACTGATAATTATTGGCTAAAGCATTTCACTTCGAATTATAAAAATAAAAAGGGGAAGCTCCCTACACATTTTTAGAGGAAATTACATGTTTTCCCGCTTTTCATGTAGATAGTTTCCTTAATTTCATGTTCATTAATTTTTAAATGAATGATGGTTCTTTCAGTTCCCTCGGCCTTGATGTTTTCAGAAAAGGTTGCAGTCATTATTTCTTTCTCCCAGAAATTAATTTTTGAGGCAAGATGATGGGAGTGACTGCTACAGCATTCCCAAATGTTTGAAAAGGCATTACTATGACAGTTGGTTCTCAGATCAATAAGAAATTGAATAGCCTTTTCCAAACCAATTAACAACTGCAATCTGCCTTTCACTCCTCAAGATTTTCCATCTCAAGAAACAAATTCTACAAGCAAGCTTCAACTATAATTTACTGAAAAGGTCTCTAGTAACAGAGTCTTGCAGGTCAGATGTCCAGGAAGCACTTAAGGTCATCAAATTTCAGAGGATGCCAAAATTGAAAAGACTTTCAAAAACACAATAAAAAACTGAAAACCATGTATTTCACAAGCCAGCATGCCTATGTGAGGGTTAAATATAATTTTGCAGTGTAAATGGGATGAAAATGTTCAATGAAAGAAAAAAAATTCAAGGAAAGGAAAAAAATGAATATCCTAAGAGTGAAGCTCAAAAACATGGAAAGGAAAGGAAAGGAAAGGAAAGGAAAGGAAAGGAAAGGAAAGGAAAGGAAAGGAAAGGAAAGGAAAGGAAAGGAAAGGAAAGGAAAGGAAAGGAAAGGAAAGGAAAGGAAAGGAAAGGAAACAAGAGAGTGCCCTTTTGAAATTCCTAACAAAAGCCAAACCATTGGAGACACCAGAATGTGGCTTTGCCAAAATGTCTAGAACCAGCCTGCCAGAAAGTCAGGAGTGAGTTATGTTTCTAATACATTTACTTCACTCTGAACTCAATGCATACTTCTGCCCCTGTTGTTTCCTTAACAGTTTCTGGACAGTTTCTCCATTGTCATCTGTATGGTTCCCTAGGCGGTGAGGTACTGGTCCTCCTATTGGTGCTACTGGATACTGCCCACTCATCAGGGCGGCGCTGAGCCAAACACAGACCAAAACAATGCCAGGTCCAAGTGACAAACCAGTTGGTCAGTGCTAGGTGTTGGGTTTTTTTGTGGGGTGTTGTTGTTGTTGTTTTTGTCGCAACCAATGGATCTACAGCATTTCTGTCAAAATGCAGACATGACCCAGAGGCCGTGTTTGATCATGCAAGATGGCGTTTGACAATCTGAAAAGCGGATGCTGCACCTGAGGGGGTGGAAAATAATGAGGCTGTTGCTGATGATGATGATCTGCAGGATTCCCCACTAAAGAGATAAGCCAGCTCTCCTTTATGAGAAAGAACAAGAGAGAGACATAGAACTTTCCTGCTTAAGTTGCCTATATATAGGTTCCACATTTGAAAACAAAGCCCTTGACAGACGTCTTGGATTCTTATTTCAATCTTCTTCTAAATGAATCTTAGAATTTGGAGAGGCCTCTTCTTGGGATTAACCAATTCCAGTCCAAACTCCTACTAGAAGCCTGACAGCAGTGCAAAAGAAATAAAGACCTGTTCTTTTTCATTCCTGAGGAAAGGCTGAAAAATAATACTTTTAAATTACAGCAAGAGAGATGACATTCACATGTTTTTTTTAAAAAGAAAACTCTTAACAGTAAGAGCAGTTTGTCAGTAAAGTTAATTATCCAGAGATTATCTCCGCTCCATTCAATGAGTTCAAGCAGAGACTGGACAATCATCTGTTTCCGATGATTTAATTTGGGTTCTTCCATTGACATGAAGGTTGGATTTGATGACATCAACGGTTCTCATCCAACTCTATGAGACTATTATTTCCACTTATTGGCATATTTAAAATGGCCAATAGCTCCCAATACAACTGCTTTCTAAAATCAAATCAAATTTTAAAAATCCTATATAATCTATGAGCCAGTTTTGCCTTGTGGTTGAGGTGCTGGCCCAGAAACCAGGATGTTGTGTGTTCTAATTCTGATTGAGGCATGAAAGCCAGGTGAGTGGCTTTGGGCAAGTCACTGCCTCTAAACCCAACCCACCTCACAGGGTTGGTGCTGTGGAGAAAATAGGAGGAGGAAGGCGTATTAGGTATGTGTGGTGCTCATAAAAGTTACTTATAAAGGTGCTTACTTGAGTTACTTATAAAATAATAAAGGCAGAATAAAATCTAATCAATAAATATAGAATATATAGAATATTCAACATACACCTGACATTTATTTTAAGGAGAATCTATCAAAGCACGTTTGATTTAAATTCTGTTAAAGTAAATGGTCTTTTTATCAAATGCATTAAAATGTGGAAATATGATTTTCCAAATTCTTTTCTGCAGAAATACACTAGCTGAAATGGAGGTGACAAATTGCCCATTTTTTTTTCTATGCTTGAATTTCCTCAAACACTTTATAGGAAGAGTGAGGACCTGGCAGACAATTATTTATTAAAAGGCTGAGCTCAAGACTGAGACACAAACTAATTCTCCAACCTCTAGTTTTAACTTATTTAAAAATAAAAAATAAAAATAAATAAAATAAATAACCTTTATTGTCATTTTTTATATTGTGGGCACAATGGCACACATAAAATAATGAAATTTAGTTGCCCGCTCTCAAAGTGAAACATATACATGACACACACCTAAAACATACTATGTACAACATATATATAGACCCACATCCCTACATATACATAGCAAATAAATATTAAATACTATTAAATATTAAATTCCAACAATAAAAATATAACAGGCAAATTATACATTTAGTTGTAATTCCTGTATGTTCCTTGAATAACGTACCCTTTTGTAAATTTATAATCGATTAAAATACAGTAGGTAGAGGTGAATGTTCTATGATAATTGGAAGTATTTAAAATAGCTACTTCTGTATTAGTATCATCCAATAATTCATAAGCAATACGGAAACTGAAATAAGACCAATTATTATTTTGCAGAGTGTAGAACATTTTTATATTATCTGAAGCAGGTTTTTCTGACAGGTTGTGTTGGGGGACTATATTTCTAGAGGCAATGAGATTCCTATTACTGTATAGCCTTTTCAATCCTGAAAACTTCCAGAAATGTTGTACTGTTGTTCCCCAAATTCCAGCTATCATAACCAATCACCAAAATAGCTGGTAATTCTGGGTTATACAACACATATCTGAGAGCCTAAAAACTAATTCCTCCTTGGATCATCCTGAAAAATGATGACATTTGTCTCAAATGAAAACCTCATGTCCCAAGTTAGCTAGACTCTATTTCTTCTTTTTATTATGAGTACAAATGTAAAATGATACTTTGATGCAGTCAAAAAAACAGCTGAATACTTGATGTTCCAGGATTTTTGAATTTCTGGTAATATAATTTGCTTGAATTTCCAACATATATGTTCCAGAAGTCTGCAATGAAAAATCACTAGAGATGAGACAACTGTAAAGCAATCAAGAAAATCCCATGATATATATACTACTTTTTAATATCCAGTATCATAAGTGACATCACCAACATTAATAAGGGCAAGTATATTTGTGCATAGAGACAGTAACTAGATTAGACATAAGTAACTAGAATCTTTCCCACAAAACAAAGCTGATAATAGATGGCAATGAGATGAATGTGCAAGTCAGGTTAAATCTTGTTTTATTTCGTACTTTGAAGGGCAAATTTTCATTCTGTGCCATTGTCAGAGATGTGTGTGTGATCTGTTTATGGGAGGGTTACTCAGTTCTGCAAATATATCAAGTAGCTACATGTCTGAGCTTTCTTGCTTCTTCTCACAAGAAAACTTTTCCCTGGGCTTACAGCAGGGTGGGCTTTTCCATAGAATCAAGTCTCCCCTGTAGCCATTTATGGAATGATCACATGACAAAGTTCAGGCTCTGAGGACAGCCAGGAACTGCCTTGATAGGGTTTCCACACATACACACATACACACACACACAAACACACACACACACACACACACATAGGGAAGGATTAACACTAGATAGACTTCATACCTACAACAGATAACCCTACTGTGGCTGCTAGAAATGAAACTTTGCTAGGAATGAACTACTAAAATTTATTTCCAGTATAAATCCTGGCAAAACTTTCTTTTCATCGTTACTGAGAAGGAAATTCTGAATCTCCTGAGAAGTCTATGGAGATTCTCAGTCATCCAGGTATGGTTGTCCCGAAGGTGCTTTTTTCAGGAGGCAACAGGACTTTCTTGTGTTTCTTTTGAAGACGTTTCACTTCTCATCCAAGAAGCATCTTCAGCTCTGACTTCAGCTCCCCACCATCTAGTCAGAGCTGAAGAAGCTTCTTGGATGAGAAGCGAAACGTCTTCAAAAGAAACACAAGAAAGTCCAGTTGCCTCCTGAAAAAAGCACCTTTGGGACTCCTGAGAAGTCCAGAAACAATTTCATAGACAGTCTTTGTATACCTTCTTTCATTTTCCGGGATATTTTACCATGGAACAGATGATGCTGAAAAGGCAGAGTCCAACTAGGGCAATTTTTGAGGCAATCTATATCCTGCTTGACTTCCTTTCACTACATGGATATTAATAAACTTGGATGCAAATGGCTAATGTGTGGGGAGGTAATTAGCATTTTCTGCTTTTCACTTAATTTCCCTGGAGTCCTTCTGTCAATCTTTAAAATCATGAAATACAATGCTTTAAATCCTAAATGTAATAGAATGAATTAAGGCCTGCTCTGAAGTGTGAGCTTTACATCTGTACAAATAAAATACACTGAATTATATCTTAAAGCTACCTTCTAGGTCTGGAAGGCGATAAATGAATGGACACTGTTTTTAAGAGAAGTTTAAACAGAAACACAGTAGTAAACTTCAAATATTTGAACTCTTGTCATAGTATGTGGATTTATTCTCCATAGCTCTCAAAGACAGCACAAGAACCAATAGATGGAATATTTACAGCAGAAGATCCAAACTCAGATCAAGAAAGAATATCTTAGGCATAAACTTTATTAAGCAGTGCTATAGCCTCTTATAGTCCTGATAGTACATAGTTAGAAGTTAGAACATAGAACATAGAATACTAGAGTTGGAAGGGACCTCGGAGGTCTTCTAGTCCAACCCCTTCTCAAGCAGGAGATCCCATACCATTCCAGACAAATGGTTGTCCAGTCTCTTTTTGAAAGGCTCCAGTGATGGAGCACCCACAACTTCTGAAGGCAAACTATTCCATTGGTTGATTGCTCTCACCATTAGGAAATTTCTCCTTAGTTCTAGGTTGCTACTCTTCTTGGTCAGTATCTATCCATTGTTTCTTGTCTTGCCTTTTGATGCTTTGGAAAATAGTTTGACACCCCACACCCCACCCCGTCTTTGTAGGAGCTCCTCAAATATTGGAACACTGCTATCATGCGTCTCCTAGTCCTTCTTTTCATTAGATTAGATATACCCAATTCTTGTAACTGTTCTTCATATGTTTTAGCCTTCAGACCCCTAATCATTCTTGTTCTTCTTTGCACTCTTTCCAGAGTCTCAACATTTTTGAGACTTTTTCGTATTGTGTGACCAGAACTGGATGCAGGGTTCCAAGTGTGGTTTTACTAAGGTCTTACTAAGTTCTGAAGCAAAGTTGGACAGCCATTCGTCTAGGCAGAAATCTTGGTGGTTGGACCTGAAAACCACCAAAGCACCTTGCAATGCTATGATTCTGTAATAAAAGTGTATTGGTGGCTTTCATCAATTCAACCTTCTTAGCACAGTCAACAATGTTCCTTTTTCCACAGGAGTCTTCTGACTCTCGAGAGCAACTTTTCTCAGATACAGAGTGTTGCATTAGAAATAGAATTTCAGCAGGTAAATTTCAACTGATAAGATCTTTGATTTTTGGAGACAACTCTTTATTTTTGATTGTAATATAGCCTCTTAAGAGCACTTTAGTCCACCAAAGAATTGTGAACCAATACTGACAGCAAAACAGTATTCATTACATCAAATCTGGATCAATTCTTGATATTGGGGCTATACCAAATGCCATTAAACTCCATTTTTTTTTCTTGCAGCCTTCCCTCTTGCATTAAACCTAATATAATATATTTTCTTGTGGTTAAGTATTGAAATCACTTTCTCAGCAGCAAAGGAAAAGTTATATCTTCTCTTTGTGTATTTTCACTAATACTTGATAATATGGGCTTTACCCTTCTCATTGTGCAGAACATTTCTATAGGTGTGTTGTTGTTTAGAAAGTACCACCAACTGCAGATAAACATTTCAAGGAGGAATACAATTGGTCATCTATGTTCAAGGAGACTTTTAAAATAAATCTAGTATTTTTCTTCCAATATTTCATAATACTAATGGTTAGCTGTCTTCTCATTAGCTTAAGTGTCTGCTTTGGGAGGAGGAGGAGGTATAATTTGTTTGATGACACATGCATATTTATCAGGCTGATTATATTGAATATTTCACAAGGGGATGTCACGAAATATGTCAGTTAGTTTGAGGGAAGGAATAACCTTGCTCCCATTTGTCAAACTCTAAATGTCTCCCATGTTCTTTTAAAGGGATTACGTTTGCCTTTGACAATGGGGTTGAAAGCTATTTGAGAATATCTACAATCAAGATGATGTTATCTTGGCAATAGATTTTTTTATGGAACATCATTAGCAAATTCATTTGGAAAACAAGCTGAGCCTTTATCCTGCTATGATATTCATTGTTTATGGCTGAAACCAGAACTCAGTGAACCTTGCTGGATCCCCAAAACTCTAAATGCACTTAAATCCTACATCAGTCAAGCCACTTTACGCACCTAATGAAGTGAGATGCAGCTCATAAAAGTTTATGTCATTTAATAACACCCATTAGTCAGAAATTCTTCTTGAGATTTTGATACTATGCTTGGAGGAGAGAGAATACTAATACATCACAAGACTATAGGCTAAACTGGGAAGAGAAAAATAAAATTGGGAAAAGACAATGGCAAATTATTTCTGTGTTACTACCAAATATTCTTCATGGACATATCTACATTACAACTAGGTGCTGAACTCAATTTTTGAGTCATTTATTTCAACTGAAGCCCTTTGGCGATAGCAGTGTATCAAAGTAGGAACATAGCATTCTTCATTTTCATTCTCACAACTATTTACAATGAAACTAATATACAAACAGACTTTACACATTCTTCCAGTGTTTTCTTAATCTCTAAACTGGCTGCAAGGTTGTCCTTTAGCAACTAAAATTCAAGTGGTTTCTGTGCATTGGGACAATATTTATCCCTCTGGTTCCTTGAACAGTATTTGAATTTTGGCTTACTTTCTAGCTGCTTTCTCACCAGTTATGGAAATAAAGCAACTTCTTGTACAACCCTGAAAACTGAGCCTCGGGGAGAGAATTTTAAGAACATAGGTAAGAAATACCACATTTGAGAGCAAAACTAAGTCCTTAGTTTTGGTTGGATCATACATGATACTAGTATTTACAGGAGAACTAGGAAACCTTCTGGGGGTTGGATGTGATATTATTAGAATGAAAAAAAATGTTGTACACCACAAACGTACTTATTCTGAGGATATTTCCACCAAGACCAATAGGACCAACTTGTAAATAGTATGCATTTGCTTGCACTTTAGTTTTGGAAACCATGCAATAGGAGTTTCATAATGTTATTAACTTCTAGTAAGTGACCCTCTCCACTAAAATCAGGGACGCAGATCACTAAAAAGACACTGAGAGTTTGCTTGAAATCAGCTAGAATAACTGTTCATTATTGATTCATACATAGGTTTTAAAAGTGCAATATAGCAAATAACTGCAATAAAAGTAGACAAGACAGGCCATGTAGAATGTTTTTATAAATGCTTTTGGAAGCTTAACAGTACAATGATTTCTCTGTCTGTCAATGTTTTAAATTCAGAACAATTTATTCTCAAATGAGTGCAGGATTACAGCCTAAATGGACTGCTGATTATCCAAAAGGAGAAGTTTGCTTAAAATACATCACTATCTTGAGTAAGCCCACAACACCAGCTAGACTTCTTTATTGATAGAAGAAAAAGTTGATAACTGTTTTTGCTAATACGCTTATTTCTAAAGACTTTCCACTTTTGTAGCTTAAAATGCTTTGTGTCTCATTTCCTCCCGTTTTTCCATCTGCATCTTCTGTCTCTTTTAGTAGAATATGCTACCAAATCCAGTGTTTCAATATTGTGGCTCTATGCCAGGAGAGAATTACAGTAAAGCTAAAACATTTTTCCTGAATACTGACACAGTCTAAATTAAATATTTGATTTTTCTCTTTACTTAGTATAACAAGTCCATTACATAATGAGCATATGTACAACACTTGCTTGCAATTGCTAGCACAAAGTTAAATATATTTTGCCTTACTGCAGATCTTATAGGAATGTAACTGAAAAACCTTAGCACTGTTATAAAAACAGAGTCTAAAGTGGTGATAATGGGGGTGTCCTGTGATCAGCTTGCATTTGTCAATTAATATCTGGAAGATAGGCTGCTTTGACAAACCAGCTCTTCTATTTATTTCTGTAAATTATGTGAAAACAACCTTTTTGCTCTAACCCCCAATCAGATCATTATAGCCCTCTTTTGTTGTAGCAGGGCCCCAGTGCTTGCTAGACATTTAAGCCTTATTTATATCTACCCTTCTTTTGCTGATGCCTAAACAGAGCAACTCAGCAGTGGAGGGGCAAAGAGATTGCAGGGCTATAAAACTTGCCCAATAAAAGCAATCCCTCTGTGAGACAAATTCTGGAGACTATCCTCACTACTTGGGCATACCATGGCAGATGGAGGAGGGGCTGCTGGTACTGTAATTAATAGAGACAATTTAATTAAACATGATGCTTGATGTTTGAGGCTTGGCACCTTTTTAATATCCTCCTGCTTTGGTATATGTCCTATCAAGATTCAAAATTAACCAGTAACACAAGACATTAAGAAAAAGTGGGATATTTTTACCAGTAACATAAGACATTAAGAAAAAGTGGGGGGCTTCCGGTTCCGGATCGCCGCAGACGCAGTCGCAAGGAGAGCCTCGTCTCTCCATCGGCTGTTTTTCCCTCCGCCAGTAGACCCTTAATCGGGTCGAAAAGTCACCCTGGAGGGGCGACCACCATTGAGGAGGCCCTCGTCGATGGGGGAAGGGCGGCAGCTCCTTTCTCTGTCTGAGCCAGCTCCTTAGGGCCGTCAGAGAAAAGATCGCCCAGTAAAATGGACGATCATTTCGCAGCGCCAGCCGAAAGCCAGAAGAACAGCTAAGCACAAAGAACCCCCGTGGAGAATCCGGGTGAGATCTTTGCTTCCCCCTCTTTCCCTAATTACTCTCCTGTAAAAAGCCTTTGAATTTGAATTACTTCCCTGCTGTGAGATAGCAGCGTTTTGATATTGTGGGAAAACCAGCTTTGGAAACTGAAAAAAATAAAACAGCTAATTTTTTATTGACTATTCAACTCTTGGAATACCAAGGGACCCTGAAAATATTTCTACTTTTGATCATTACTATTATAACTACGCTATTTACTATCCTGGACTTTCTTTTTTTATTTGTTCAATGTGAAAAACAAAAAATCTATTAACTTGGAAAGAAAGGCTTTATAGACTACTGAGGAGATCTTGTGACGAAAAGTGTTACTGCAACTGTATATTTTTCTTGCTAGAGGATGGCTTTGACCTTCAAAGGATGAGATATCTTGAAACAGCTGGGTGGTGATTTTGTTTACTAGGAATTGGAGGTGAATATTTGTTGACTTTTACTAAATATAGCCTTCACTAAAAGATTAAAAGACCCTTTCACTACTGAGATGGAAGAATTTTGCCCACAGCTTGATTATAAGCTTATACTGGAAAAAATCTTGGAAGCTACGGAGTACACGAAATCTTACTCTCAAATTTTGACAGATCAAGTTATAGGCCGAAGAACAGTGGAGAGGGAGCAGAGTAGCTCCAAAGAGGCCTTTGAGCAACATGTACAACCTAAAGAGAAACCATACTTACAACTTAAACATGAACTTATACCGGGAGAAATTGTGGAAACCATTGAACAAATCAACTTTACACAACCCCATATACAATTTATGGAGAAGCCTGATGATCAAAGAATAATTTTAATTGAGATGCCTGAATTGTCAAAACCAATAGAGACTGACATCCAGATACAAGTTACTGAAAATTGTGATAACGTGGATAATCAACTAGTAATTACAACATGGAATAAAACTGTCTACACCATTCAAAGGCCACTAGAAGAAAGGGAAGAGAACTTTGACCAATCTGAAGTGCTAAGAAATACCTTTTTTCAAATATTGGGATTTGTAGGGACCTTACTATGGAAACCGGTGTGGCACAGAAAGAAACCTAGAGTTAGATTTAAAAATGTGTTTTAAAATTTCACTCAATGGGTTAAAAAGGCTTTAGAGATTTTGACTGATTCAACAACTAATGGAGTACGTGAATTCTGTAAGAGGATATCCTTTGTAATAATATTTTGTTTCAGATATGATAACTATCTGAAGGAGTAAACTTTACCTATTGGGTTAAAAAGACTTTTTATAGATATAGATTGATTGATAGAATATATATTTAAAACAGATAGAAATGTATTTTTTGGACTGATATTTTTATTTCAAATAAGATAATTATTTTGTAATGGAAGGAGAATAAGAGGGATTGGTGACAAGAGAAGAAATGGTATTAATGAATAAAATATAAGAATGTTATTGTGGGAATAATATATTCATTTTAGATATAATTATTATGTTAGGGAAAAGGGAAATGAGGGATACCCGAAGTGTTAATAATATGTTTATTTAAGGCTAATTGGAATATGGTAACTGTAAATTAGTAAAGCCTAAAAACAGGATTTGGACCTTTACAACTGAAACGTGATTGATGTTTGATAGGATTGCTTGAATTCTATTTAGAAATGTATTAATTTGAATATGTAATAGTATATGAGGGAAATAGAGAGGGAACTAATAATGAATTAATTTGAGCTATATATTTATGATTTTTCTTTTGGATGTTTGATATACCCATCTCCACGTTGGTTCCTAAGCACCTTGATGTAACTTTCCTACCCCTATAAAAATCCAATAAAATATATATATTAAAAAAAAAAAGTGGGATATTTTTACCAATGTTATTCAAGTTATTGTTGGTATGGAAAATGGTCCAGAACCATTGTAACTCTCAGAGGTCTAGAAAGAATTAACAGCATTGGTTGTAAATCAATCCCCCAGTAAGTAATAAAAAAAAACACCATGAAATAATGTATTTAATTTTATTTAAAAATAAAATCAAACATGTTCAGCATAACACCACCATCCAAATTGAAACCCTAATTATGAGAGCAACACATCTGGTTACTACAAGGACTGATCATTTGGAAGCAACTGTTTATTTCCTTTTATAGCAGCTGAAATATTTAAGTCACACAGATTTAGCAGCGATAATAATAATAATAATAAGAGTAGTTTGGTGATAGGGCCCAGAGTTAGATAACCTAACTGCCCAACATTTTTATAAATTACAGGTTGTCGATGAATTAACAACAAAATATGAGATTGAAAGGTTATTATTGATTATACCATTATTTGTGAACGTTAACAAAGGAGAAAAGTCCCAGGCTGACCAAAATAATGTATATTGTAAGCTCAGATACATTTTGGCACTGCAGGCTAATCTTTTCTGCTTGTTTGTTCAGTCTAAATTTGCAAGTATGCATTTATGCTTTCCAAGAGTTTTTTCCCATTTATGCATTCCTGTGCTGAAGTCCTCCCAACCCACCCACCTATCAACTCGTTGACTTCATCTTCTTTATTCTATTTGTGCAGCAACAAAACCTCTATGGTTTATAGAGAAACTGTCTGATTCCAGTTTCCATTAGTCATAGCTACATGGCCAGGGGCCAGAACTGACAGGCACTGGAACTCAACACCTTACAAAGAATCCTCCATGTGTCTAATCAAATCTCACCTTTTACATTTATATGTTTCAGTTAGATTCTCCTTCCTCTGTGCTCTGAGCTTTTCTTGCCTGTACTACAGGAAAGGAGAGGTTGTGAGTGACAGGACTGAGGGGAAACAGGTTAGAAGCCCTGATTATTTCCTTATGAAGCAGTTGAAATTCAAGGGCAAAAGGAGAGCTTCGATATTGCAGATTAGTTCCCAGCAGCTTGTTAGCATTCTTTATTCCAAAGGCAGAATAAAAATAGAAGAATTAGTCATACTTTTTTCTTTAATCTCCATAAAAATAAACAATGGAGTGAGTTTCTTTGCACAGGTAATTGTGGTTCCGATTAGGGTTAAAGCCTCTTATGTTTTAGTACAACAAATACCCTTCATTTACAAATGCAAGTGATATTTCAAGAGATGCATTTCTCTCTTCTTCCTCATCCAAATGAATCTATTAGAATTTTGTATTCAAAGTAATCAACATTCACTAATGGATTTTTCTGCCTTCTAAATGTAATTTCATAAGGCTGTTATCAGATTTAAATAGTTTGAAATGAAATGGCTTTACGGTGACCTTGGAAATCATTTATTTACTCAGTAGATAGATTTTACTGCTAACATACTGAAAATAGATTCACTCTGGCTTAACAGAACCAGGAAACTAGGTCAATTTCTTATTAGCTCCAGTTCCCAAGAGGCCAGAAATACTATTCATTGTATGTAAATCTTTCCCTTTAATTCTAGTCATTTGAAAAAGAAAATGTAACCAGCTACATATTCCAGTGATTACTAAATAGATAATATGTCTTAAAAGGTATCGATATAGCTATGTGGTCGATAATACTTCACCAATTACACTTTCCATATTAAAGCTAACAAAAGGTGAAGTACACCAAAATGAGTTTTCATCATTTTTTTTTTCCTGCCTTTGTTTGGCAAAAGAATCATGCTCAGTTTTTGCTAATGTAGCTACTCAGAAATAAGTTTCCTTAAGAGCTACAGGGCTTAATCTCAGAGAACTGGGGAACAACAATAGTCATACTTAACCCTAGGAAAACCAATATGACTTTTCCCACTGAGGTTAGAGCCAGGAAATTCACTAAATATTGTGAAGATGTATGGGTTAATTTATTAGGAGTTTCAGTTGCAATTTATTATTGTTATTTTATCTATGTATTGTTATTTCATGTTTTTTCTATTGCTAGCCATCCAGAGTCACTAGACTGAGATAGACATAAATTCTCTAAATAAATACAGGGAATCTTATGCATGTCTACTCACAAATATGTCTTTTGTTATACATGCTTATATACTGCTTCATTGGAATGACTCTACCTGGTTTATAGAATCATACAGACTATATGAAATTTCTTATAATAAATTATAACTGTAGAGGGCTGTAGTTGAGCTACAGCCAAATTATCCAGTTTGTCCTTGCTATACTTCTGGGTTTCTCTTGCAGATCTGGACATCAAATCTTATTTTAAACAACACACATTAATCACCTAAGAATGAGATGAGAATATGTGGTATGATGAGGACATAGTGACATGGATTATTTGAGCCAAAATTTCAGTCCTCCGTGAAAACAGAGTTTTGATCCCACAAAAGCATTTTATGCTGAGGATTTACTGAAACCTTCCAATCCTGCATGAGAAAGCTGAGATGAGGCTGGAAAACTTCTATATCATCCATTCAATCAAAATATTTAAAAAGCCAGTTTAAAGGTATCGGACTTCCCAAGTGAATTACATATGTAAATAACCCTAAAAGGTTGAAATAAAACATTGTTAAAATAGATATTCACCAAATTCAATCTTCCTTCCAACTTCATGCAGATAATCTCAGTTCCAGATGACACGCAGGGAGAGCAACATGATCTTATTATAGAAATTTAAGTTAATCGAGAGAGGGGGCTGAAAAACAATATAAAAAACACCTCAAATAAATAAACTCACTTTAGAAGGAGAGATTACTATTGGATAATTAACCCCCTCAATCTTGAAGACATATTTTCTTACCTTCAAAACAATCATACACAAAACACCACAATTTCAAATCTCAGAGGCTGGATCCCATCTGGAAACCATAGTTATCTTATACTTTAAATGTATTCCAGGCAATGGCTTAATCCTCTTACATCTCCTTTATTCAGTGGTAGATTTGACAGTGTCTCTTTTAATGATGCGCCCTTGTGTGTACCTCATTTGTTTTTTTAAATAACTTTTGGCAGAGGTATATGCAGAGAGTTAATTTGACTATTTTATTGCCTTTTCCTACTGTTCATATGTTTGTTATCTTTCTCAGATGACTGGCCTGATACAATTTATAAAATTATAAAATCATTAAATTTCAGGTGCTAGCTTATAGAGTCTGCAAAGAGTTTATTGTGAACTTGCTTGTTATTTATATTTCGGTGATAGCTGGATTAGTGCTATTTCTATGGAAAGAGGAGAAAAAATGTATTGTTTTTGAAGTGTATGTGAAATACTATGATTTCTTTGTTTTCTAGTGATCTGAGTTTAGGGAAGTCTATTGAACTCTCTTGTTCATGCTTCTGATAAAAAAAAACTTGTATCACTCTATATTGTCTAAATGTTGCAGGGTAGCAATATTGTTTTGATGCATTGCAGAATGAACTGAGCCCTTCGCATACAGCAAGAGTTGTTTAAAAAATTGGAAATGTACTCTTGAGGAATAATAGTCTGTTCCTCTTTCTGGGGACAGAAAAACCAAACAAGCACCACCATAACATAGTGGTTAAAAATGCAGTGGTTAAAAATTAAATTTGTGACAGTAGACTCTCAACTTTTTAATTACCCAGAAAGGATGGCATAACTTGAATTGGAAACAGGACAGGTTGTAGTGGCTATCATACCTTACAGGACAGCTACGGTATATAGCTTAAGACATAGAACCCCTAGGACCATAATTATCAAAAGAGAAAATAATTATTCACATGAACTCTTATTCCATTTAACAGCAATCAAAATGAGATCAAAGTTTGTCTTTATCCAGTCTTTACCTATTATATTTGTAGACATGGTTGTAGTGTCCCAGTTAGAGACCAAGTATAATGCTTGGTCCATAGAATGTTGTCCCTGTCCAACAGCATCTTCACATACAAGCTGAATAATCCTCATGTTTGGAATTACCGGCAAAAGGAGGACAATTCCTCCCTTTTTTTTCTTCATGTTCTTCATCCAGCCAGCATAGCCTTAAAATCAAATATTGTCTGACTTTTGGAATATCTAACAAGCTTTTTCTTTCTGAACAGCTTTTCTCCACAGTGCAGCAATTCCATAATAAGTGCTAACTGCAGGTTCACAAGCTCTGCTCTGTGACCTTGATTAGTTAATTACTAACTTCCCTTCCCTGCTGCTTGAAATTGACAAGACCTTAATCAGTTACATGCTGAAGGCTTTTTTTTCCTGCCAACTTGCTATAGCACATTCCTGCAATTGAAAAACCAGTCTTATGATATGACAGAAGAAGTAATTTCATATACATATTGCCACTCTTTTTTTTGCAGTTTTTCACTGTAATGTTTTAGTCATGGGTGCCAAGAAAGTTAAACATTTGGTAGTTCTCCCACCATTTGTTCTCCTTTCCAGTTCTCTGTGTCCTCCTTTGCTTATTCAAATGTCTGGTAACCCTACTCATGTTCAGTGTAGTGAGGGCTGCAAACAAGAGCCAGAAAAACAAGAAGAGCAGGACATTTTTATTTTATTTATCTTATTTATCTTATTCCTTCTCATTGGCAACAGTGCACTAAATCCAGGGAGAGTATGGTACAGTATTCTCCTGGATGCCATGGGCATGGAGAACTCTGTCTACCTTGGACATGTCCCCAGACTGCATTTCTCCCCCCCCCTCACTTTTCAGGTCTGATAATGTGGAAGTCTCTGCAGGGACTAGGAAGGACATCTGACCAGATCTACTCATCCTAGGATGAATTTCTCTGTCAGCAATTGGAGGAGGAGATTTGGAAAGATGCTCCTTGGGTCCAACAAGATTGCTGGGTAGTTCAGAAATATGCACCTTCCTTTAATCAATATATGAGTGTGAGCTTCTTTACATGGTATTCAGATTTTACAGAGTAGAAAGTAGTTTTGGTCCCAGTCCCCCAGCTATCTCCACTGTACTCCTTCTATTCCGGCACTCTTTCTAGACTTTCCAGAAGACTTACCATGTGTTCCCTTATTCAGATATGCAATCTGCAAATAGGATTAGTGACCAAATCCTATTGGAAATTAGTACTACTGTATATTTGCTAGAGAATGCTCTATAGACTTCAACTCCGAGAATTCCCCAGCCTTCCGTGCTGGCTGGAGAATTCTGGGAGTTGAAGTCTTAAGGTTGCCAAGATTGAGAAACACTGGACTAAATAAAGCTAAGAGAGTCTTAACTGATGTCTTGCAGCTACACATGTGCTATTATGTAGATGAGGATTGCTTCATGTTAAATAGTGGTAAAAGTAGTGGAAACATATTTTTTTATCTGGTTACTTGTTCCAGTCCAGTAAGGGAATTCATGTAAAAAAATTGTATTTATGCTTGTCTCTTTTTGGAATGGAATGTTCCTATTTCTGATTTATCATTTTCACACAGATAACATCTCCATCAGCAAATGGATTCAAAGCCAGTATAATGATAACAGATATATATCCTTTACTACCTAACTCTTATTACTTTGGCAATTGTCTAGTATCAAGATGATAGTATGTTGAAGAATTATGTTTAATGGATGGAGATGAAATTAATTTAATTTGCACATCAATGCAAACCAGCCAAATATGTATTTCCTGAACTAATCAATTGGCATGCAATTATTTTTCTGTTTTTTCAAATTCTGAGCTGCATTTCTCTGATCAAATAACACATAGAAAAATGCATATTTGGAAAGACCTATGCACATATGTAGCATACATATATAAAATGAATGAATAAAATGAATATTATGGAAATGCTTGCAAAAAATTAACATTCGGAAACACTGAACATAAAACTGTCTAGAAATTTCCTTGAATCAAAAAGAAAGAAAACAATATGTATCCAGCCCTTACATTCAAGAATGCATATTAGGTTTTAAATTACCTAATTACCATTCTGAATCAATTTTACTGATACCGTTTCTTTGAAGAATAGCTGAATTCCTATAATTGCAGCTAATTAAAAGATGAAGCATGACTAACTGCAACATCCTGGAAAGTCAAAACACAACTTTTCTCTTTGTACATATAACAACAAATAACTTTTTAATAGTAACTGCAGCCGACAAAGGAAAAGAACAGCATGGGAATAGATTTCTTAAAAAGCTTGAATTGCTTTTAAGGATAAGGGGGAGATGTTTATGATATTTTCCCAAGGCTACTCTGCAGTTGATTTACTTTTATGTTACTATCAGTATTGTGTAATATTGGCAGTGTATCGCTAGGTTGCTTTTATGTACTGTATATTGATCATTCAAAACTTTCCCTGAGTAAATTTCATGGGATACTGGATGCTATTTAAAAGAGCACAGTCCAATATCTACAATGAACTTTATCTTGGCCATATATAATGAACCGGTTTCCATTCTGACCTATAGAATCATCATTCGTTCATTCATTCACATTAATAGAACATATAGAATCCTTAAAAGGGTGGGAAACTCTTCCAAAGGCTGAATTTTCTTTTAATTATTAATTCTGTGGGCTTCATGGTTGATTACATGATGACAGCACTGGGCCAAGCAACAATGAAATGTTTACCCCATTTCCTCAGTTTTGGATTTTTTTTTTTTAAAGAACACACAATAAAATGTTTTAATGTCTGTGTATATGTGTATAAAGACAATAGAATTGGAATCACGACAATTGGGGGCAGTGTAAGGAGTACAGAAATAGTCTGGAGACAGCTTGTGGAATATGGCTCATGGCTTCATGCTGTCTTAACATCACAGACTTCAAGTAACATCGATTGTAAGTACAAATGGATTGAGTTGTCACTAACCACTTTTGCTACCATGAGAATAGTTTTTGAAGCCAACAGTCTAAAATGTGTTGGAGAAAAATTGCCAGCACTATAATGACTTTAAGACTACAATATGTTTGTGTTGATTGGCTGAGAGCTTTAAGGATATCAGAATCTGGATTTTCACACTGAGCCCCACTATTGCATATAAAGTATGATATACAGTAGTTAGTGCAGAAGCAAAGATAAAGAAGGCATACTAGAGCAGGGGTCCCCAACTCCTGGGCTGTGGCCCACTCCCGGGCCTTGAGCCGTTCGGAACCAGGCCGCGGAAGTAGGCAAGGGCATGTGCACTTGCATCCTCATTTGCACAAGCAGCAGGCAAGCATGTGCACACATGCTCCATTTGTGCAAGCAGCAGGCACATGTGCCCACCACTCACACAAATGGAACAGTGCATGCGCATGCTTGTCCACCACTCATGCAGAACCATCCCCTATCCTCCTCCCCGGCTGGTCCACAAAACTAGAAAGGTTGGGGAACTCTGGCTAGACTATACTGGCTGGACAACAATGTGCCAATCTGGCTGAGCTGCATTGACAGTCTGTTCATCTGTTTGTTTCCTTCTATTACAAATGCAGCTGTGGGCATCTGAAAAATTGCTTGCAACAGGAATGAAGAATTGTGGGATGTTGCTGCTTTTGGTGATTTCTAGGCAAAATTATCATCTCTTTTTTTCTGCTCTGCTTTCATGTGCATGTGAGAAAAATATCCCTCCACTCTGCTGCTGCCTGTCTCATATTCCCAATCACGCATTCTTCATCTTATTGCATTCTGGTTATAAGTGCCTGAGTATGGAAAGGATGGTTCTAAGTATTGTATAACCTAGTCTGGAATTTCAGATCTTATTCCAGTTTAAGGGAATTATATGAAATTATGGCATAGTTTTACAGACGTAAAAGGATGGAAGAGGGTATGGAGAATAGTCAATGGGATAGTTTTATGAAGGACCTGAACCAGATGCCTGAAATATGTTCCCAGCAATGAAGATCAGACTCAAGCGGGTGAGAGCCAAAGGGCTGTGGCACAACATATGTAAGTTGTTAGATACTTCTTCTCCTTTTTTTTTTTTTTTTGGGTAGTGTTTGTCTCATTTCTTAGCTTGCCGGAAGATTAGGTTTCCATTTACCAAATCAGTAGCAATCAGAAATACAAACAATGTCAGCAGCAAGCAGTTCAAATGTAAGATCAGGGACAGTGGTTAATTTAAAAAAAAAAACAGTGCTGGCACAAGAGACTTTTCTGACTCAAACTTTTAGGATGACAGTGGCCATCACTGAAACTGCTTATTGCTAACGGGTCTGCACAATGTCATTAAGATGGAGAAAAACTGAGAAAATTGCTGTCAAATTACAGTTCTTTGAGAGTCATACCAACTTCCCCCCACCCAACAAATCAGAAATGAAAATAGGATGGCGCAGCTATTGCAAAATGAGTAAAGGGCTAAGCAGTGCTCTGCTGTAGCCAATCTTTCTTTAAAGGGAAATCAGTCATGCTCAGATTAAAAAGCTGATGTGATGAAAGAAGTCCTTTGCAGATGTGCAGAGTCTGTGGGAAATCCAGCTCACAGGAGGGAGGGAGGGTCACCACCATGCAGTTAGCAGGTTGATGCAAAGGATCTATTGGCTATAAATGTTATGCTTAGGGCAGGCATGATAGTACTGTCACAAGAGTTACCCAACTTCTTTCTACTCATCCACCCCCAAAATCTAACTTTCCTTGAAGTTTATTTATCTAATGGTAAATGGGCAATTTAGAAAAAATCCAGTTCCCATTTATTAAACGGGACAGAATAAAAACCCTATTATTGTTCTTTCCTTTGCTCTGTTATGATGGCTGAACTGGAGAGACTTGGCCTTAACACTTTTCCAGCTAAAGAATTTGCAACTGGCAGGTGAATAAGGAAGAGCCAGTTTGGTCTGGTGGTTAAGACACCAGGCTATGTTCTCTTAATTCTTCTCTCATTTCCAAGATTTTTGCTAGTATAAGTCCATAATTAAGCTGTGGGTAGGCTTCCATTCTTCTTCTCTCTCTTTTTTTTTCTATAATAAAAGTACAGCAATGTCTGGGCATAGCGCCAAGTTCAGCAGTTCAGCTACCATGGTTACAATGTTACGATAAGGCTTTCTGGGCTTCACGCCAATTTCCGGGATACATTGTAACCCTCCAATCCACATAACTCCACCCAGTAGCCAAGGTAGTTTTTTTTTTCTTTTTAAAGTGGATAAAAATGTTCAGAAGGGGGGGGAGGAAAGAAAAACACTCCACCTCCCTCCCTAAAAATTTCCACTTAAACTGAAAACAAGCAAACAGAGAGAAAGAGTCACAGTAAGGCTTTTTTCTTCTTCTTTTTTTTTTCAGGATCCCCCGAATTCCAGCAGTTCAAATACACAATAAAGATTAGTTACTTTTTTCCCAAGTATTCAAACGCTGCTTTTTCAAGGGAGGGAATAGTTTCTAGAAGCTTTTCATAGGGAAGTAAAGAAAATAACAAGAGGGAAGGAAAGTTCTCACCTGGATCTTCCACGGTGGTTCTTTATGCTTAGATGTTGCTGTGACTTTCGGCTGGAGTAGCTAAGTGATCGGCCATATTACTGGCCGATCTTTTCCCCGTCGGCCCAAAGGTGATTTCTCGGACCGCAGAGGGAGCTGCCGCTCCCTCCGTGATCAACGAGTGCCCTCCTCCACGGTGGTCGCCCCTCCAGGGCAACTTTCGACCCTGTCCAGGGTCTACCGGCGGGGGAAAACCGGACGGCAAAGAGAGCAAGTTCTTTGCATGTCCGCTGGCGCTGCAACTGGATCCGGAAGATGCTAATTTAGGATTACTAGTTTTCTGTATTTTTTTTATTTCCATCTAGAGCTTGTCTGGATTTTGTAGTTCCAAACTGGTAATCTTATACTAATTCAAAATTAAGCAAACCACATTATGGTTAATTGGGATCCTTGAAACCAATGACACTGAATCAACTTTGGCATTTAAGAGTATCTCTTAATGCACAAAGAACAAAATATTTTTTCTATATTGTTCATGTAGTTGGAGGCATGACGTGTGGTGTCAACCATACTGTTGTTGATAGAACTTCACAAGCACTAACTTTTTTCATCTAACTGATCATGGGAGGCATTAGGAATGGAGGCAGCAAGTAAAGTACTCAATCTTGGTTTCCTCTTCTCTATTTTACTTTCTTCTGATTAGAACACTTTATTTATTCTTTCTTTCTTTCTTTCTTTCTTTCATTCATTCATTCATTCATTCATTCAATCAATCAATCAATCAATCAATCAATCAATCAATCAATCAATTTCTATAGCTTCCCATCTTAATGAATAATTCTGGGCAGCTTATAATTTGTAATATTCTTAGGCTTTTTCTTCAACTAACATACTACAGGAAAAATGGAATATTTATTTTCCCCACCATGAACAAAATGCTCAGAGATTTAGGCTTTTGGCAGAGTAAGTAACCTTTTTAATAAACTTATTTAAAAACAAACTTTACTTGCGAGTTAGTTTAAAACTTTCCCTAAGTATATAAGGCAAATGTGATAGTTTTAGGGAAATTTGTTTACAAATTGTAGGTAATAAATTAGATTAAACGAACTGAATTGACCTTGAGTGGCAACAGGAAGAAGAATCTATCATGAGCCAATGATCCAGTTTTATTTACATTCACTGATTATATCTAAAAGATGGTGTAACTAACATGTTGACCCTGAAACTAGAGATAAATAATTAGGTCACTGAGTTGGGTTTATGAAAAACATTCTAGCATCACGCTGTAATTTATAGAGTGTCTGCCTTTCCCTCGATTTTGTTTTTGAAATGTAGTGAGCCAAATGTATTTAAGTTGTAGTCGAGCTTTTTCTCAAGGCTGTTCAGCAAGTTACCAATGCTTTGCTGTGAGTTCAATATACACCATAGTTGTTTGCATCCTTAATAGATTTGTGTTGAATCTTCAAAAGATTTTCATTGCTTTTGGTGAGCCAACACTCCCATTTCAAAGTTAGCAATTTGGACAGCAAAACATATTCCTGTTAGGGTCAACTACCTTGTCACGGATTGATTTATACCCCCTAAAATTGAATGAAGCTTCTCCCTAACGCTAAATGTGCACATGAAACCCTTGTATATTTACATATGTATGCATATACGGTACACAAATGTTTCATATGCACATTAAATGTTGGGGAGAAGTTCCAAGATTGGCTTGAGTTGGACTTGGCAGCTTTAGTTTGATAAGTGTAAAGGATTTGTGTTTGCATCTCTATTTTCTTTGTCCAATTATCTTTTTTTTTTTTTGTCTTTCTTTCAAGGGAATAGGCAATTTCAGTAAAGCTGTGGCACATGGTAAAATCCAACTTTTAAAAAATCCAATTTTAAAAAAGCATTTCTCATTAAAGGAATTTTCTCATTATCTTTTCCAGACGCATATGCTGAAAATACTAATTCTGGACTAATTTCCAGTTAAATTGGAATAATCAAAACCTTCAAAGGCATAGTATAAACAAAAGCAATTGACTGGTAACGATGAAATAAAATTTATAAAAGACCTGGATTTCATCTCTTAGATGATATTGTTTCCTTGGTTTACACAGTTAGCAGATTTCTGACTTTTTTAAGGAGTGTTGCTGATGTATTGAATTAGTTGGCATTGATGCTGTATGTTTACATTTCCCTGGCGAAAAAAATTCTTTGGAAACATATTAGATCAAATGTGAACTATGAAATTACTCTTCAGGCATCAGTTTGAAGTTTCTCTTTCTCTCTCCCTTCCTTTGCTGCTCCTTTCTTCTTTCTTTCCTTAATCTATGTCAGTGCTTAACTATGGTTCTATGAACTAAGAGTCTCTCTCTTTTTTTTTTTTTTTGCAGACATGAAATACAATAGTGCGGGAAATCTTAATAGAAAAGGGAAAAAAGAAAATCTAACCCTTCGGGCCCTTTATTCATTCTTGTTAATGGAAAAGTCAAAATGATTGCTTGGAGTACTGATGTTCTTTAATCTTGTGTCTGTGTATGTATAGCTTGAAGATAACATGGCTATGCTGAACAGCCAGCCTCTTTTTTTGTAAAAAAAAATATATCTTTTCAATGTTCTTTGTTTTGGAGTTTCAACAGAGGCATCAACGTAGGAGGGGGGGGGGAAGAAGAAAGATGCAAACAGTGTAGAATAGCGAATACACATAAATTCACATATAAACATACATAATTGAAGAACTCGCCATTCGAATCAGGAAAGTACCTTTAAAATATGCGCATAAGTAGTATTAAAGTGCTTAAGTCATTCCTTCGGAATACTCTTCATAAAGCTAATTTTAAAATTACTGGTAAACATGACCAGTGAGGTCAGCTAGAGCAGACACTCTCCACAAATCCAGTCAATTAAGCAGTGATTACAGGATCCAGGAACTGGGCTTACTTGATCATGACTCTCTAGAATGATGACTTCCACCCACTAGAGATCTGTACTGCTTGCACCCTATTGATTTTTCACAAACTTGTTGAAAAAAAATGTTTCCTCCCATTTTGTTGGGATAGGATGATTGGTCAGGTTGGTCAGGCCCCTTGGAGAGTTTTTGTGGTTTAGATATTTTTCAGTGCTCTATTCTTATGGGTCAGTCTTCAGGCTATCTTCTTTTGTTTGATATATATGTTAATGTTAATTTTAATCACTGTGAGGTAGGCAGCCTTGAAATTGGAAAATAATTATTTACCCAGGTCTTTGATTTTCAGACATTTATAAGCTTTTTAGTAGAATGTAGCTTCAGCTCTTTGGTTTAATTTAAAAATTACTATTACTTAGGTAAGATAAGGTTCATAAATCCATGGAAATACTGTGTTTCCCCAAAAGTAAGACCTACCCCGAAAATAAGCCCTAGTTTTGGGATGAAGCACATACCTAAAATTCAAGCTAGGGTGGGGGTGTGGGTATGGAGCTCCCCCACGCTGCCCCACGCTCCCCACACCCGCTTACCTTGCAGCCAGGCCTCTTTTCGCTGGCCCACTTCTTCTGCGGTGTCCCCAGGCCTGCATTTCTCAGTCACAGGCCTTTCCAGAAGGCCACTGCAGCCGAGAACTAAGCTATGGATTCAATCCATAACTCGATTCTGCAAGGTCTCTGCAGCCGAGAATTGAGCTATGGAATCCATAGCTTGGTTCTTGGCTGCAGAGGTCTTCTGAAATGCAGGCCAGAGCTCTATTCTCAGTTGCAGAATGAAGTTGCTCCTTTGGCTGCAGAAGAAGTGCGGCTATGCAGGGCTGTCGGTGTTGGAGGTAAGTGGAAAAGAACCCAGCCCCCGAAAATAAAACCTGGTGCCTCTTTTTTCAGGGAAACACAGTGGCTGTTGCATTTTGACATTGATCAATGGTTCCACTGATCTAGATCAGTGGCAGGACTAGCTGTGTGCTCTCTATTGGCATTGCAACTTTCTTTGAAGAGTCAGCAATGGCCTATCATCATCAACAATTGCAATGGGGACGCTAAATGGATTGGATAGGCTTAAGCATTAACTAGGATTGATGACATTACTGGCTGTTGTTGTCTGTTTTTATTTGTTATTATTTTCTTTTAGGAATTTTTTTCCAGGGAACATGGTCTTATTGCCATCGGCTGGGGAAAGATTTTTTTTCTTTTTAAGGGTTCAGTTAAATGGTCCTGGCAAGAATATGACTTGAGAAATTCAGGATGGCAAAAGCTAATAACCTTAAGCCAGAGCCTTACAATTTGATCCTCTTTACACTCTATCAAAGATAACAAAACCCAGCAAGTACTCTTAGCATTTGCTAAACTGTGATGCTGTTCTCATCATTAAGTTTTGACTGTTGTCAACCCAGTTCAGCTAATTTGCTTTTCTCCATCCGTTCTTTTGGCCACAAATAAATAACTACATTTCAGCTTGTGCTTATGATGGATGCTTCAAATTGCACCGCAGTCTGTGTTGGCAGAGGAACAGGCAGCCATCTGTAAGCAGCAGCTTTAAACTACTCTGTGTTGTCACTTCCATTTGTGAAGACAGAGCCAAGGGGGAGCCTTTGTTTTCAGTATTAACTGGAATCAAACCACTGAATCCAGATTTAACAAGAATGTCCTTTTTTGACTCTGCAACTAATTCAGTACAGTAATGAGCTTTTTCACATTTAGCCGTGTATGATAATTTCCCTTTCTCCCTTACTGAGCTCTAAAATTATGCAAAATTAAAGAAAAGATGCAGAAGAAAAATTTCCCTAACAAAATGTGAAGACTATTACAAAACGGAACATAGATTGTTCTTGTTCCTGATCAGCATGTGAAATTATAAGTAAGACTACTATCATTACCACTACTGCCGCTGCTACTACTACTATGCCAAATTTCCTCCTCCTGATGGTAAAAATTGAGAAGGCCAATATTGAGGCTGAGTTATATTTATGTTCTTCACTTAATCATTCTTCGGCATTCTCTGATTTCAAAGGATGATAAATCATTTCCATTTTACTGTGTATAGGATTTCACAGATTTTTTTTTCTCCAGGATTAGAGTTCTTTCACTTCCTCTTCAATCTTGTAGTCAACCTTGACCTGAAGAAAGATTTAGACCCATCTTTGACCTATTTTACTCTGCAAGGGTGTGATTATGTGTGTTTTCCATGGCTTGCTGAACAAGAACAACTGGATAACCCTACCCATGTGAAGACTATAGTTTATAGTGGGAACAGGTTTCATTAATGACATGTTTTTATTACTATATTTTAAATTTGCCTAGTAACTGGATGGATTCCAAAGATAACTGAAAGAATTTTTAAAAAACAAAGCAATTACAGGGGAAACAATGAGACATACTAATAAATAGCACAGGAAGAAAGCAGCATGTGTACGGTCTAGTGCAGTGGTTCTTAACCTTTTTGAACGAATCGCCCCCTTGAGCCAATGAGGAAGTTGTCATCGCCCCCCTCCCCCAACATAACCTCTCAATCACAACATAGGAAATAATTCTTCAATTTATGCAAACACTTTTTTTGTTTTCTTTAAAATTGTCATCAGGACATATCGATGCAAATAATTTATTTCCAGTCTTTTTCCCATATCTCAACTGTGTGAAAAATTTTGGTGCCACCCGTCACTTTATTCCCAAACTTCGTGATACATGTATTTCATTATTATCTTATTTATTCAAGACACTTAAATGTAATGACCACTGAAAACAAAATTCAATTGCAAGAAAGTGAAATGCCCGAAAAGAAAAACTAAGAATTTCAAGACGAAAACTCTGAAACTAAATTAAGATTTGAGGAAAGTATATATAGTCACGCACACTGTAAAAAGGATTAAAAAGACAAAGAAAATATAATATCGAACTGGAGTGCACGCTAAAAAAGTACAATACAAAGAGACACACAAAATGTTTTACAGAGCACAACAAAAATTCAAAAACGAAGCTGAAAACTCAAAGTGGAACGTGAAATCCAATGCAAGCAAATACAATGATAAAAGCTCAGACAATTATTAACAAAAAAAAATGTATGTACACAAAATGTATGTACACAAAAAGCAAAAAAAAAGAACATCAATGGCTGCCTTGTGCTTGGTGAGCTGATGCCAATTTCTTGGCTAATGCCAATTTCTTTTTTTTTGTTAATCGCATTTTTAAATCACCGCGCTCAGAGATCTTCAACATGTTCCTTGACTTACAAAGGATCTGTTGGGCGGCGCTGAAGCCCCTCTCCACTAAGTAAGTGGAAGGAAAGACTAAAAGAAGCAACTTAACTTCATCCCACAATATTGGGTAAGTGTTCCTCATTTTCACCCAAAAAGCTTCGTAGCCGTAACTCTGAAAATGTGACTGGGCTTCACAGTCGTATTTCAGATCTGTCAGTGGCTCTTGCAGTTTGGGATGAAGTTGTGCAAAGTCTGCTGTGAAAGGATTTAGCACCCAAGTGGGCACTTCCAGATTTATCAGATCATAGAATCTGGTTTCCATATCTTCTTTTAGTTGCTTCAAGTGGCAGCAAAAAACGTCCAAATCTTCTCCTTGGAGTTCACGTTCATTACCAAGGCTTGGGAACTGATACAGCTCCTGGCGACTCATATTGCTTGCAAGGAGGTCCAATTTGGAAATAAATGAGCAGATTACTCCCTTGGCCTTAAGAAAATTGATTTTATCTCCTTGAAGCTTTACATTCACTTCATTAAGTGATGCGTATTCACATATATACGGCATTCTGTACTGAAGCTAGCTGGAGGAACATTTGAAAAAACAATTCAATCCACTAATAGCGAGCGATCTGATGTTTTTGTACGACAGATATACAGCGATTCACTGTACGAAAAAGTCTCAAAAGTGTCCCCAAAACTTCTCGCTCCATCGCCCCCATATCGCCCCCTTTTCGTTCCTTCGCCCCCGCATCGCCCCTTTTTGTTCCATCGCCCCCCTGAAAAATGAAATCGCCCCCTGGGGGGCAATATCGCCCAGGTTAAGAACCACAGGTCTAGTGCATAACAGTCACAATCCCTTTCTAATGAAAATAGTAATCACAGTAATTATAACAATGCATCAGAGAATGACCTTAACTTGGCCAGGTTGTTCTGGACTAAAGACCAAAATTAGTTTTCCTGATGAAAATGGACCACATCCCAAACAAATAAGTATGAATGCTCCAACACTGGAAGTTTTTAAGAAGAGACTGGACAGCCATTTGTCCGAAATGGTGTAGGGTTTCCTGCCTGAGCAGGGGGTTGGACTTGATGACCTCCAAGGTCCCTTCCAACTTTATTATCATTATCATTATCATTATCATTATTATTTAGGATTAGGGAAGAAAATAGATATAGCATGGAAGAAGCTGAATTCCAATGTGAAATTTAATTCATTTTATATAATCACGTAAGTCTCCTTTTTCTATCTTTTGCCACATTATATTACCTTTTGGCAACAACTTTTGGGCAAGTTTTGCAACCGCATTCAATGTCGGGAGGAGGGGAATATGACCCCTTGGAATTGCAAATTGTACAACTTGTTCCTTAGGGTTAGGTATCTGGATGTATAATGCCTCAGATTCTGGCTTAGCTTCAGTTTAATGAGTTGTCTGAATTAAAAAGGGTTTGAGGGTGAAGGTTCGTTCTCCGAGTTTGTGGGTTGGTTTCCAAACGTTTCGTTACCAGGCTAGGTAACATCTTCAGCAGAGTTTAGGGGATGTCAGTGTTCTTCTTTTTATAAGGGCTTTAGGTGTGGGTATGTCAAGTGAGGGTCTTGTGATGGGTCTTGTGATGGGTCAGGTGTGAGTCATCAGAAAATCTTGTGATGGGGAGGTTACATCAGGACAGGGTCACTGGGAAGTGAACTGCTGGTGGGAGAGAGAAGGCCGGTATGGGTTGGTTGAGGGTCGACTGTGCGGTTGATTTGGATTCTGAGGGGTTCATAGGCTGGTAGTAGGTCGATGTGTCTGTTGATGGAATTGCTTGTGGAGTGCTAGGCTTCAATGAACTCATGAGCGTGGTGGATGGTAGTATGGACGATGATTTTAGTGTTGCTCTAATCGAACTGGTGTTGTTTCTCAGGGAAACAACAAGGAAGGGTTTCTCAGAGTGCCCACAGAAGATTCATCGTTATAACCAACTGGTAGCCTTAACATGTCTGTTGATGAGCACTACTATTATCCACCAAAGCCATGGGTTTTTTAAAATTCATTTGTTTGTTGTTTGTTCAATTTCTATGACCACACACCTTACTCAATGACTCTGGGTGGCTTACAGGTCAGAAAATATATTACAATTAATTTTTTTAAAATGTTAAAACAATAAAATGTTCCAGAAACTCTCATGCTACTATTCATGCCAGCATTAGGAATCCCGTGAGTATTTATTTATTTGTTTGTTTGTTTTCTATAGCTGGCCATCTCAGCAAACAATTCTGAGAGGCTCACGATCCCGAAATATATATTACAATGAAAATCCTAAAAATATTTTAAAACAATAAAAATATTTTATTTTTATTAAAGCCTCAGATTCTGGCTAACGAACATTAAAATGTCTAATTTGAGTTTATACAAAGCAAGACCTCTGGCCTGTTAAAAATATAGCCAGGAGGCGGGGACCTTGGTGCATGTTGTGCTCCAGGCTTGGGAGCAGTGTCAGATCTTTAAAGTTTTACAAAATGTTGACAGGGCTGGGGCCATTCTAATCTCTAAAGGGAGGATGTTGCCCAGAGCAGGGGCTGCTGCAGAAAAAGCTTGTCATCTAGTCCCTGTCAGCTGACACACTTTGGCTGATGGATCTGCAGCATGCCCATCCTATTTGATCTAATGGGATGGGTAGAAATTCTTGGAAAAAGTGATCCCTGGTCCCAAGCTATGGGGTTGGGTTAATTTGACCCAAAGTAACTTTCTTTTTCCACTGTTATCCTGGATGATGAAATGTTTTCTAGAGGAATATCAATTCAAATCAACTTTACGCAAGCAATGCTCTGCTCTGTCAAAGTAAATGCTAAAATCTTCTGACTTTTAAAAGTTAGGCTATTTTTATTACCAAAAGGAAATGCTTGCTGCCACCTGTGTTGAAGAAAATGGCACCATCAGTCATACACGCTTATTTTCATACTATAGTCATGTCAAAATCTCATTGTGCCATGTTCAACTGTCTCTTTTTGGCATCCAATTACATCATTTGAAGTAAATCGGATTATGTGGGTGGAAGGCGGGGGAGGGTCTTGTATAATCACTTCCCACACGTGCGCAAATCTTTCTAAATCCTTCTGAGGGCTTTTTACTGGATGTACAAAGGTCATTTATTAAGCATCTGAGTAAATATCAAATAAAGTATAATTCTGCATTCAAATATGCAAATAAGACTACATGAAGAAATATATTAGATTAAGAGTAACAAAACAAATTAAAGGAGCCAAAAAGAAAACCCAGGAGTTAATCTATAATATAGTAGGTTGTTTTTTTTAAAAAAAAAATGGTTTGGGTGTAACAAAACAGAAAGCTAATTTGGCAATCCAGTTCTGTGATGGATCTATACATAATACGATTACTTAGAAGTAAGCTACACAACATGCATTATTTATCTCAAACTCCTCATTGTCTTATATAGAATCTCATTTTATTACACCTTTGTGAATTGTGCTCTTCTTTCCACTTTGGCCATTTAAGAGATAGAGCCATTTTCAATGTTTCCCCAGAGTGATAATATAACTATGGCTTAATATTTTATCCTTTCATCCTAAAGCCACAAATGTAATTAATATTTATGGTATGCATGCAGAGCTTAATGTGTCACATTTTCAGATGTAAAATATTTTTATAGCAAAGCTAATACAAACCTAGTATTATTTAAATATATATCCACCATAATTCAGTTTTCATCTTAGTAAGGATGTTTTTTAAGTCTGCTGCTTGCTTTATAATTATAGATAAATATGGAGTTTTTTTAAAAAAAATAAATTCATTCAAAAATAGATTTTTTGTGTTTAAATCTAAAATCAGGTAATGAGTCAGTATATGCATTCTTGTCAGACAAAGTTTTGTATATACTGTAACTAGCATATAGTCAGTAAACTAACTGAAATTAATTAGTATTTAACGGACAGGATGTTTGCAAAGCCATTAGGTTTCTTCCATTGGAACAGGGCTGTCAAACTAGCCGCCGGCGGGCCGGATGCGTCACGCTCAAGCCATGCCCACTCTGGCTCCGCAAAGCAAAAAAACGTCGCAATACATCACAATATGTCACGTGACGCAATCGAGTTTGACACCCGTGCATTATAAGGTATAGAAGTGTGGGTTTTTCCCCAATAATCAAATTAGCTCATCGCATCTTGAACTGCCTTTGATTCATGTTAACTTTTTAAAAGTTTAATAGAATCTTGAGAAACAGATTACTCATAAAACTGGTGAAAAAATATTGCTTGCAAGGTTTTCCCTCATTTTGCTCTGCATTTGGAAAGAAAACCCCAGTTGCATTTCGTCTTTGAAATCTGGCTTCTTATATTTGCTCTTTAGAGAGACAGTTTGGTATAATGGTTAAGGCATGAGGCAAGAAACCAGGAGATTGCGATTCTAGGCCTGCCTTAGACACAAAGGGTGACCTTCAAGCAGTCCTTCTCCCTCAGTCCTGGAATCAAACAAGTGCAGACTACATCTTTAAGTCTTACCAAGAAAACTTCAAGGATTTCTCCAGGCAGTCACCAGGAGTCAACACTGATCTGAAGGATCGGTGCTCTTTATAGCTGTTGTATAGCATGTACAGACATAGTAGACGATAGGCATGATAAAGATATGATGGCAGTCTTCCAATATTTGAGGGGCTGTTACAGAGAAGAGAGGGTTGATATTTTCTCCAAAGCACCTGAAGGCAGGACAAGAAGTAATGGATGGCAAATTAGCAAAGAGTGATCCAACCTAGAACTAAGGACAAATTTCCCGACAGAGAGAACAGTTAATCAGTGGAATGGCTTCTAATCACCCAGAAGTTGTGAGTGGTCCATCACTGGAGGTTTTTAGAAAGAGATTGGACAGCCATTTGTCCAGAATGGTATAGGGTTTCCTGCTCAAACAGAGGGTTGGTCTAGAAAACCTCCAAGGTTCCTTCCAACTTTGTTATTCTGTATTCTGCATTCTGTATCTTTACAACTGCTCCAACAGCATCTGACCAGTTGTGATTCTGAAGCCTTCCATCTCTCCCATTAATTCAAGACCAGCTTTCACTTAATTGAATTTTTTGTTATTCCATGATTCCCCTCTACAGTGATTACAGTGTACCTGCATGGAGTAGCTATTAGTATCAAAGTCAAAGCCATGATTGATTCAAGCAATGTGTAAAGAAAACATTTAACATGATTTAAGGCAATCCAAGGAATATTTGTGGTTTCGGCCAAACACTGAATGTTCTGATAGCTACGTGAAGCATTAGAATCTCTTGCTTAGCTCATTATTTCTCTAGATTCTAATGCCTACCATGATGGAAATTCACTAAAAGACTTTGCTTGCTTTAAGTTAAAACCACTTTTTCTCAGAAATGTAGTTAGCTGTAGTGACAGCCAGCAAAAGAAGAGACAGACATCTCTGGAGGTTGAATGCAACCCCTCCTTCAAAACTAGAGTCCTTCTAATTATCTCCATGAATAAAGAGAAGAACAAGAGAAACTGAGGAGGTCAGAAGACATAAGTGGTGGAAAAATGGGGTAGACTGGGGTAGAAATAGGCATCCACTCATAGAATAGACATTAAAATATCTCAGAGAAAGTTCAAGATACTTTCCTGCAAATTGAAAGACCATTACCCCAAATTTCATTGAGTTTTTCCCAAAACCTATATTAATGTCCTTCACGTAGTAATGAATTTAGCAATTTACCAGTCATGCAGAGACTTTGACCTTGCAAATCAAGGGAATTTGAACTGACATAATACATGATTTGATGATGTACATTTTATATTGACTCTCAGTTAAATTTATTATAGTACCTATTAACAAAAATGCCTGTCCACTGAGATTAATTTTACTGTTATTAACTTCTGGCTAAAGAAAACATGAAGGTGACATATGCAATCACCAAATATTGCTTTTCATTTGCAGTGATGGTAGCCTGTATAGTAGGGAATTTTCAACAGATAGAAGCTTTTGTGCAAATTAGGAGAAATTTGTCAGGAATGAAGAGGCCTCTTTCAGAATATAGTGGTGCTGATATTCTCAATGGTTGTGGCAGATATCTTAGCCAACCTGCTCCTGCTGCAAGATGGCTATATGAAAATGTCACGTAGTAGCCTTACCTGTTTGTCTAAATATCAGAAAGTCAAGAATTTAAAAAATAAAGTAATCATTGCACAAATTTAATTAGCTAATGCAACTCAAGAGATATAATTATACCACTGCCCTGGATGAAATCCAGAATGAGCAAATAGTAGTCAAGTACTATGGATTGTCAACTCACAAGATCTTGTTATCACACAAGATGTTAAGAATTGATTAACTAATGTGTTTCAGTCATTGGAATCAATACATTTTGAAGGCAAATCTTCCAGACACCAAATCTAATATTTCTCTTCCCATCTTGTAGAGAGCAATAGAAACTCCAACTTTTTCTTCTTCTTCCTGCCTTGATTACAGTTGCCATAGTGATAACCTTTAAAGTGGTCCTAGGTTCTGAAGAGTTGTCCAGTTCCTTTAAGTTTTTCTCTCATCAGTTGGTTTCCAGATCCCTTATCATTTTGATAGCTCTCTTCTGAACTCACTCTAATGTCTCCATGTCCTTCTTCAAATGCAGTGCCAAGAAATGACATTGTACTCCAAGTACTGTCTAATCAGAGCAGAGTACAAGATAATAATTACCTCCCATGGATGTGGTCCTTTTGTTAACACCACCCAAAATTGCATCAATGGCCCTCTGTAATTCTTGGAACATGCAGTAAGGCTTACTACTAAGTAGCTGTATAGTAGGAATGGAATATAAATTTTTGCAGTAGAAAAATATAGAGAATTATGAATGCAGCATAACCCTAATGCACTTTGAACCGAGTTACAAATGAGGTTGCCCATTATTTATATTTTATTACAAACTTATTCTAAAAATGATTAGATGTGAAATACAGGATCCTCGTAAATACTTGTTAAATACTACTAATAATATATTCATGATGTTTTTTTCGAATGTTAAAATATAGAATGTTCATTTATATTTCTTCAAAGACATCCTGTAAACCTATCTGAAATTATCACAAAGGTCATGTTTATATGGGGAAAAAATACATGGAATGAATTTTTAACATCAACTGCAAATGTCAGTTGTTGCTGATATCTACTGTAATTAAATAAGAAATGGATTGTTATATTTTTGGCCGAATACCTTTTATCAAATCAATATCTATGTTCGTCTGCTGATTTATTGCTGAGAGATAACCAACAAATGAGAAAGAGCCAAAGATTTATCCTGGCCTTTACAGTACTATTATCTGTCACAGCTTGATGATAATCTCTTGTCTAGAATGAATTCCCATACCAAATCCACAACATCATCCTGCAAGTTTGATTTGTATATACGGGTTAACATTTCCTGAGAATGTGTCACTAATTCTACCTTTCCCTATAGTCCTATATTTGTTTTTAATTTTTCGAAGAGATTTGCTTACTATCACCTGCATACATTGAGTTCTCGCAACATGTCTTTGAAATTTCAGTTAGTTAGATATATAGTATTTTCTCCACCCCCAACCCTAAAAAACACCACACACATACACCATTAACTGTACCTTTGATCTGATTCATTCATTCATTCATTCATTCATTCATTCATTCATTCATTCATTCAGTTTCTATGGCTGCTCATCTCAGTCAATAACTCCTGGTAGCTTACAATTCAAAAAAACATTTTAAAACAACAAAATCAATAAAAATACTAAAAAATATCCCAAATTAAATATGCATAGGAGCAAGATACTTAGCTAGTTAGCAATATAAGCAGGAAACATGGCCCTTGGCACGTTCAATGCTCCATTTTAAAAATCCCAATTAATTTTTGAATGAATCTTTTTTTGCCTGTATTTTAGCAGTTGGAAATGAAAGAATTGTAATGCTTTCCTGTTCTAGACTTCCAAGCGCTACCATAGCACATTTGCAAAATTATTATCGAAGTCCCACAGCTGTACACAGCACATCTATAAAACAAGTTTTCTTCCTTTCCCTCTGGCAAGTTTTCTGTTTCACTCAGATTTCCTTTGGAAGAATTGGGAACAGCTGTCTTCTACCCTTAAAACCAGCATGGATCCATTTGTCAGCCAGTGTCATGAAACCGCCCAGACATGTAGAGCAGATAAGCCATTATTTTGCTAGGAGAATCTTCCTTTCAAATGGATTGGGATTTTGAAGGCCCCTTCCAACGCAGAGTAATTGCTAAACTTTCAGGCAGTCCATCATTGGGAAGAACTGTTTGACTAATCTCATGCTGACCCAAGTGCAATAATAAGAAATGAAAAAGCAATTCCTCTTTTACAAAATGAAACACCTGAGCTGTCTATAAACCAATTCTATATTCTGATGACAGTCATGCAGAGCAAATTTCCTGTTTATTTTTCTATGAATTCCTTTCCAATTGAGTTCCCATTCAACTGGTGGAAATAATATATGCTTTCAAAAGGATGTCTAAGGACAACAGAATTTCACTGCCATGCTCATAGGTATCATTTTCTTGCATTCTTAATTTCATAATGGTTAAGGAGGGGATAGGGATGTTTTCCATTGTATAATCAGTTTTCTATTGGACTACCGCTTCTCTGGCTTCCCCTGCTTCAGTTCCCATAGGTATTTATCCAGCCGATAGGAAAGGGGAGAGAGACAATCCTTCTAAAAACAAACTAATATCCATAAAGGAAAAAAAAACAGGTCTTTCTGATGCCTATTCCCATTTTCTGGAATTCCTCACTGCCTGAAATCAGTGAGATAAAGATGAAAATAAGGTGAAAATTGACTTTTCTTGGCTTTATTTACTTAATCTTTTCATTGACTTTTATCTTTCCATTGAATTATTTTAAATACATTCCACATTTTTTTAAAAAAAAAACGGCTTTTACTTTTCTTTTTTCTTTTTCCTTTTCAGCCATTTTGATTGCTTTTTAAGAAGACAAAAAAAAATCTAATTAAAAAAAGAAATTAAAATTCATGGGAAGACATTATGAAGGAATTCGTCTCTCCCTCACCCCCCCCCCCCGAATTTTTGGTTTGGAAAGTATGGGCAACCAAAGAATCTTCAGGAATAAAAAGTTATGTTAGAGAAAGCACCAACAAAAACATTATCATTTTTACCACTTGCAAGAAGGTAATACGTTCAGCACTATCATCACCATAATAATGTTTTAAAAAAAATCATACACCCTGAAAGTAATATAGAAATATCTAAATTTCTTCCATAGGGTAAGAGAATGTTTGAAAAAGAAACACAAAAAGTTTTTTGGGTATAGCATTTAGATAACCTTTTCCTTCAAATGTTCACTAGTAGGTACCAGGAGTGCTTCAGATCCAAAGCCAAAATATAGTGCTTCAGAGTGTTCGTATGCATGCTGAACCTGTGGGCACCATCTTAAAGAAAGTACATCTTTTCCTATGCCCATAGCATAAATATATTTGAGCTAATAAGGCACCATGGATACTGTGCTTGATTGTATTGAAAACCTCTGAGAAATTAAGGAGCACAGCAATGGATATACAACCTCCATCCTGGCCCTGCCAGAAACCATAACAAGCACAAGCAGTGCTTTCTCTGTACTGCGTCATGACCTGAAACCTGACTGAAATGGATCCAGATAATTAGCCACCACCAATATCCTCTGCAAAATAAAATTATATCAAAACAAGCCCAAAATCAATTGTCATCATAGCCCGTTCTGAAAGCCACTTCATCTTTGTAATTCTGGGAATATTTTTTTTCTAGTTTGCTATTCGCAAATGCTTCTTATTTCTTCCCATAGTCCTTCACATATACTACTTCATAAGCTAAGCATACTAAATCTGTTCCTTGCATTAAATTTATGTTCTGACTGAATGTCCTTCAGAAGAAGTTTGCCTGATGTATCTACTTTCTTTCATTTTTTAAGCTTAATCCATGTATTTGACATCAATAATGCATGACCTGGGTAGAGTGTAAAGGTCCTGTCCATTTAGATTGCACCTCTCCATTTTTTGCTTCCTATTAGATAGTCTATTTGGTTCCAGTGATGTTGATCCATGATATCAAGGTGTAGGATCTGTGATTATGTTCTTTAAAGCAAATTCTGACAATGAACAAATGCTTTTCTTCATGAACTCTGAATTTCATTGTTGCATTTACCATGTCAAATCTTCATGTTATTCCAATGCCTCTGTTTCTCTTGGGTTTTTTTTTTCCTTTGCATTTAGTACCCTCTGTAAAATTGGTTTTCTAGACCATCAAGGTGGAAAACTGGGAGGGTTATCAAATGTTACTTTGGAAAATAAACAGACTTTACAGTAACATAGCTCAGGACAAAAAGAAATTGACACTGCATCAATTTGTCTAAGATTTAATACGTTTGTTCCCCTAGCAAGTCATCAACTAGTCAGCAAATGTATTTCATTCTTCTAAATATATAAAGAAAAATGATGGCTATTATTGTTTTTCTACACAGTATTTTTCCAGACTTTTTGTATCTGGTATTGAATCAATTTGGGCTTTTTCTTGAATATTTTGTACAAAACTGAGTTATTTATAACACTATTATCCAAAATGCCTCTCTACTGTACATAAAGAATCTCTACTAATCAACAGATAGCCAGTTTGATGTAGTTAAGGCAGGGGTAGGCAACCTTGGCTCTTTTATGACTTGTGGACTTCAACTCCCAGAATTCTGGAAGTTGAAGTCCATGAGTCATAAAAGAGCCAAGGTTGCCTACCCCTGAGTTAAGGCATCAGGCTAGAAACCTGGAGACCATGAGTTCTAGTCATGCCTTAGGCATGAAGCCAACTGGATTACCTTGGACCAGTCACTCACTCTCAGCCTTAGGAAGCAGGCAATGGCAAGGCACTTGTGAAAATCTTGCCAAGAAAACTTCAGGGAATGTCTGGATCAGGAGTCAAAAGCAAAATAAATAAATAAATAAATAGACAAACAAAAATAAATATATTATATTAGAAATTCCCTTGACACCTACAGCTGTAACATGTGGCTAAAAAGATTAGATGTCAGATTGAATCTGTTTCCCTTTGAATTGCCATTTTATATTTTAAGCTGACCATTTGTTATGGTGTAACAAAATAACTGAACAGCCACTATTATTTCTTGTTGCCCAATCTGTTTGTCTGACTTTACTTTACTTTACTTTACTTTACTTTACTTTACTTTACTTTACTTTACTTTACTTTACTTTACTTTACTTTACTTTACTTTACTTTACTTTACTTTACTTTACTTTACTTTACTTTACTTTACTTTGTACTTCACTTATCTCGGACATATCTTTTTGGCATTATTACATCACCAATCAAATTATTTCCTTCATGTTTCCTCTGGAGCAGATGAGGCTTGAAGTGTGACTCTTCAGCTCCATGAATTTGTTCTACATGGTGGGCGATTGATTTGCATGTTACAATATTTGTACTGATTTGCTTAGTATCCTCAGATCCTGAGCTAACCTTCCTGTCTGAACAGTGGATCCTTCTGAAAAGGAAGGATCACAAGAGGAGCTCCTAATCCAGTTGAGTGTTAAGCTCTTGACAGCTGGCCCCAAAGCAAATTTCTCACAGAAGCTTCATTAACCAGATTTATTGACATGGAAAAAAGGATTAGGTTGCAGAAATCTTAACAACAGGCTTGCTTTACTTCAGAAGATATTTTATCTCTCTGCCTGTTAGAGTGGGGACTTTCTTAGCCTCTTAACCGTAGCTTCTGTGGGAACAGGCAAAGAGGCTGTTCTTTCTACTGGTAAAAGAAGAATGTCAAGATATCAAAATGTGAATCTCTCCTAATCTCAAACCTCCCATTACATTAAGCCTTGTTCAGTGGTGGGATTCAGCCAGTTCGCACCAGTTCGTCAGAACCAGTAGCTAATTTTTTGTTGCCCAGGCCCAGAATGGATTTCCGGAAGCAGCATCCACACAGAGAACCGGTTGTTCACATATTTGAATCCCACCACTGGCCTTGTTACAACAGGAAGGTCTCCTTGGGATCGGATAAATTCATCTGTCATTTGGCTGTCCTGTCTATCTCTTGGGTGGTTTCTTGGCTTGCTTTTTCCCATGTCTTACTTGTTCCTCCTTTGCTTTTAAAAGCTGAATATATTTGTTTCTCAACCTCATCTTCTCAGACTGCTACTCACAGCCCAGTACTAACTTCACTCTTATTTATGATTTTATGACCTAGCCCTACAATCATGGATCCAGTAATGGTAGTTCAACATTCCAAGTGCTGAGGTCACCAAAACTGGTTTTCTGAACATTCTGAGCTCCCCCAGCAACACATTTTAAAGACAAGGATAATGCTAGGTGTCTGTCTCTGTCTCTGTCTCTGTCTCTGTCTCTCTCTCTCTCTCTCTCTCTCTCTCTGTCTCTGTCTCTGTCTCTCTCTCTCTCTCTCTCTCTCTCCACTTCATAGGGTTGTTGTTGTGGGGAAAATAGGAGGGGGGAAGGAGTATTAGGAATGTTTACCACTTTCAGATATTTATAAAATAATAAAATCGGAATATAAATAGGTACTGAATAAAAAATAAAACAAAGTTCCTAATGGTCCTGAATGCTAAAAGTTTGCCCCACTAACTCTGATAGCATGAAATCACTGACACACTTCCTGCAACATTTTGACATTTTTGTAATATGCAACACCCATTGCAAACATTCCACCTCTCTTCTTCAGCTAAGAAAAAAAATGTCTGGCTCTAATAAAAGTGCACCTAGAGGAAATATTTATGTGTGGGCACAGCATCTGGTAAACATTCTGGCTGTATTCAGTACAAGCATATAAATCATCACTAATTTAAATGTTTAATCTGCCATCTGCAGATGGCACTGGGTTTCTTGGATACTTGCATAAGATTTGGAGTGGAAGTCTGCAGTCCACATTCTGCCAAACCTTTCATTCAAACATCCCAATTGTCTGAGAAGCATTTTGAAGATGTTTTCTTATTGGACCAACTGCCTCTAGATCTAACATATGTTTTTTGTTTGTCTTAATCAAACCATGCATCCTTCATCTGGTTTGTTTTGGAATGTTTGCCCTCCTTTTCATTATTCAAAAGAAAATAGTTAAGCAAAGAAACCTAATGATTAATTCACTGGGTATTCATCTGTCACAATCCAGCTGATATCCACTGGGCAGTAAGTCCTCAGTACTTTCAGAGGGCCGTTCTAAATTAGTCACTCCCTAGGCAACAGAAAGCAGGATGGGGAGAGAGAAGTGTCATCTGGACTATATTTCTGCATGACTGCTACATGTTTAACAAGAACCCAGCTAAGAAAAATAGTTGGCAAACTTATTCATAACCTTCTAAGTTATTTTGCTAGCAGTGCTCCTATTTTTAGGTATATTTCTTCCTCTTTCTATCACTGTTGTTGTGATGGCCATTAAAGAGATTTCAAGAGGCTAAAATTGCTTCTAAAGTCTCTGGAGCCAATCAGAGTAGATATAGAGGGCTGCCTAGAAAGAAAGCGGAAAAATCCTTATTTTTATATTCATGGGGAGCCTTTCCTGAATCCAACATTATTACCTTCATCATCATCATCAAGCATACAACTGTATCAGATAATATTTTCATTTAGTGCTGTATTCATAGTTTGGAAAGGAAATCCATAAGAGGCTATTTCTTTCTCATTTCTCTTTTTCTTCAGCACATTTTGTCATCATGTGGTATCATCTTTCCTGCAAAGTAACTTTAGAAAAACCTAACCACCTTTGTGTTAGTGATTGAATAAGGAAAATTGTAAAAATGAATGCATGAATGATGAAAGCAGAGGCTATTTAAAACAAAGCAAAATCAAGCTACAGTGATTCCCTCTACAGATGCCTCAACCCTGTCCCCCAGCATTTCTGAAAAACCAATTTATGATATCATATCGACAGGATGTCACTTAGACTTAAGTCAAGCATTGAGTCAATTGCTTCAAAACAGGATCTAGGCAGTGAGCTAGATCAGATGCTGAAAGGTCCTCTGCACATGGCCAGGAGCAATGCTGAATTCCTATCTTAATTATCTGCTGAAGAGGGAAACTCATTAGCTTCACAACTCTTCCCTCCTTGCAGGATACAATGTGACCGATAAAATGTTCCCTGCCACACATCTGTTAAAGGTGAATGTGAACTCTCATCCTTAATTTACAGGCTCTCTAACAGCTGAAGGACCACATCATTGAGCCAGATGGCCCACTTTGAAACTGAATTGCAGACAATTTTTCATGCCTGTTTCCAAGGAACTTATAAGAGGCCCAGGTGCATTTTTACAAAATGATGGTACTGGGGATTTATTTTGCTTTACAATATGTCTCTTCTCAGATTTTTTGTTTTAATTGAAAAATCTCAAAGGTAGGCAGAAATGGGGAACTGGGAGCTGCCAATGAAGATATCTGAGGGCATCTGGAGGACATCCAAAGATAGTCCTTTGGCTACTTCAATCCATTGTATACTCTTTGTGACAGCAGTTTCCATGGATAGGAGACCATTGAAGATCGGAGACATTCACAGTTGAAATTTCCTTCTACTTTTTCCTGCAATCCATTCCAAAGATACAAGCACAGCCTTCTCCTTGAAATTCTTCAGCCCTGAGGAATGAAGAGCCCTGAGTTAATGACACACAATTAAACATTATGGGCAAGAAAGAAGTCATAGTGCATTTCAGACAAAAAACAAACAAACCATGTTTCTTCAAAATTCAGAACACTATCATCAGTCCCTCAAAAGAATAAATATGACACATTGAAAGCTTTCTAAGGAACCAGTTATACCTTTGCAATATTGATTGCATGTCTCTAGCAAGATTTGTTTGACTTCCTGATGTTCTGTGGTAGATTATTTCAAAGACAATAACATGCTCTAATGATCAGAAGAGATATATTTTCCTATATCAAAATGTGTTCCAAATAACCTGAATTCTGGCCCTGAGTGTTGTAGCATCTTCTTAAAAAGCTGGACTCAATCTATTCCCGATTTATTCCAAAACCCAATCCTCTTAACTCATACTTGTTGCTTTTCTGCTGAAGGAATGGAAATTCAGCATTTTTAAAGGGGCATAGTGTATGCAATCTTGACTAATGGAGACGGGTGCCATCATTTATAAGTTTCCTTGTCACAGCTGTGTTCCAAAAAGTACAATTCAGAAGCTAATATTTTTATTGTCTCAAACTTGGCATCCCTTTAAGAACGCTTTAAAAGTAGACTTGCCATTCCTTTAAAAAAAATCCATATTTTGAAGGAGGATCAGCCCATAACTCCACAGTATAATAATATTCCTCAAATAATTTAGGTTATAATAATATATTGAGTTATAATAATATTCCTCAAATAATTCAGGTTATTTGGAACATATTTTGTGAATGTCTCTGATGCATCTAAAGTGTGACAAATTAACTTGCACTTATTCCCAGATTTTACATTTTTATATTCTTTTCTCAGCTGTCTAATGTCTTGAGGTTTACCAGAGGAAAAGGAAAAGGAAATGTTGGCCATGTAATATACCACAGGTTGTCCCTCAAGAGCTCACATAAAATGATATCAGAACTATATATGTAAAATAAGCAGAATGTGCTCCATTCCAATCCAAATATAACAGAAGAATATAATAGTGAAGTGGATGGACAGAAAAAATGATAAAAATAGAGATGGAGTGAGGGAAGGTACAGGGACATACCATTGTCAAAAGATCCCATAGGAAGAGAGATAAAAAAATCTTTATTAGAATAAGATCACCCTTTTTCTGCTACTTCCATGGATATTAGTAATAACTCCTTACAAATATATTAAAATTGAAATTTCACTGCTTTGCCCCTAAGGGATCATGTAAAGAATTACCAACTTGTATCATTGGGGAACAGTCTGAAATACCAAAATGCCAACAAAATCTATTCCTTATAATAGGACAGAATCCGTACTGAGCAAGAAGAGTTCAGGGCATATTTTTTTAAAAATGGTACAAGTATATTTTAAATGTACAAATACCTAAATATCATTTATGTTGCATGACCCTGTTACAAGAGAGCAGGAACATATCTATATACTAGGAATTTGCTGTCATGACAGCTCCAGCACAACTAGCTAGGCCTTTCAAAGAGGCAATAATATGTCATACCCAACAACACAGTCAGAATCCCCTCTAATTTTGGGAGCAACCATCCTTAAGCCTCAGCCAAATGTTTTTGGAGAACTTCCACTCTGACTGTAGCTTCTGGAAATGGTAATTGTGAGATATCTTGAGACATCAGAGTAGAGAAAGCTGTATTGGACAGTTTGTTGCTGATGAGTTCTTTGTCAGAAACAAAGGCAGAAATACTCCTCCACAAGATACACACTTAGGAAACTCTTCCAGCAAAGTCCAGATAAGAACTTGCATAGTCTGATAACTAAAAATGTAGACTGTCATTTGGGGAAACATCCCTGTTTTAATGGAACTACAATGAATTAGGTGGTCTCAGGTACATCTAATTTGCAGAAGGCCTATAATAAAAACTTGCAGAAATGCTGCACTAACATATATGTAACCCTCTGAGAATACCATGTTTATGTAAAAAAAATGAGTACCATGTCTTGATCTGATCTGGACTGAAGCCTGCGTCCCTCCTTTCCTCCTTCTCTTTTTCTCTGTCTGCTGAAACAGACTAATATCATTTTTTCTATTATTTCAGACTATCCTGGTCTATATTTTAAGAGTATACACTGTTCATTATACTCAGTATGTACAGTTAGGCATATTGACTTATGACTACAATTGGGAGCAGAATTACCATTGCTAAACAATGGTTAAGAGAATCACACCCAATTTTATGACCTTTTTTTGCAATGGCTGTTAAGTGAATCATCGCAGTTGTTAAGTGAGTCATGTGGTGATTAAGTGAATCTGGCTCCCCCCCCCCATTGATTGCTTGTCCGAAGCCAGCTTCGGAAGATCACAAATCACATGTTGTCAGACCATGTTCAATCACATTCAACTGTTATAAATGCATGCAGGTTGTTAACTGCCTGGATTTTTTTAGATGACCAGGCTGAGCCCGAGGGAGAGGTCAAAAGTGTCATCAGTCTTGAGTTTGTTCGCGCCCTCCAGAGATCCAAGTCCATCTTGAATTCCATTGACTCTTATCTACCACCAATTTGCTTTGACTATTAATAGTAGTACTTGTAGAGAGCTTAAGCTTGCAATGAACCTTTATATTCATTTGAACTGCCTGGATTTCCTGATTTCCCACACTTGACAAATTTTTATCATATGATTGTGGGGATGCTGTGACAGTTGTAAATGTGAAGTTCAGTCATAATCACTTTTTTTCCAGTGCCATTGTATCTTCAAATGGTCGCTAAAGAAATGGAAGTAAGTTGAAGACCAGTTGTAACTAAAACGTGGTTAAGTAATCACAGAGATGCAGTCTTGTCAGAAATTTGGCTTCTCAAGTTACAGGTCATGCAACACTCTAGAATTAAAAAAAAAGCACGTGACGTCTTTGTAATGACAAGATATGCTACCTTAGGACAATGGTGAAGTGTGAGGGCTTCTGTGTAAGGCTAGGTTGTACAGACATATCAAAGCTGTTGGTAATGCACTCTGCCATTGTCTCTTTGTTATCAAGTGATAGAACATTGGTGGGATTAGGCTCATATCTTTAATTTGTGTTGCACATCTGTAGTTTTGCCTAGTTATGTTATTAATCTTTCTATTATTAGATTTGCCTCAGACACTATTTATTTATTTATTTATTTATTTATTTATTTATTTGTTTGTTTGTTTGTTTATTTATTTATTTATTTATTTATTTATTTATTTATTTATTTTACTTTGTATTTCTTAACCGCTCATCTCTCTATATGGGGCTGGATTTCTGCTTTTTTTTAAAGTATATTTTTTATAAAAACTTTTAAACAAGAAGGTAAAAGCTACCTCAGATTAATAGAAAATAAGCAAGGAAGAAGAAAAAGAAATAAATCCAAAACAAAAAACAAAAAGCTCAAGAAAAGAAAAATAAACAGTTAAGGAGTTAAAAGTTTCTTTTCTTCAATTATATTTTTTTCTTTTGTTGCAATTTCTGCTGGCTTTGAGTCAATGTAAACCTGCCTTTATTTAGATAAGTAATATATTTTTTTCTTTTTCTCCACCAAATAATTAAAGGATTTTGTTTAAGGGTATGGGCATTCCTTTAGGCACGACAGTATGCAAACATATAGGGAACTGGAACTGATTTTTGTCACATTTTCGTGGTCATAAGACAAAAGAAATAAGAAACAAGTTCCCATTTTAGACTTGTCACAACAGTTACATTTTATAGTCTGACTTTTATAATCTTATTCTCCAATGCTACAAAGACTGATCTGACATTGTTTCTGCTGTTACATTTTAAATATGGGGAAGGTTCTATAGATCAGGACTGCACTATAGGGTGAGAATTGTTCATCTGTACCCCAAACTGTGCTCCTACTAGAAAAATTTTCTCTCTTCCTTATTCTAAACATGCTAGCTTTCCTATGTTTATTTTAAAAAGAAACATCTAATTGAATCTCAAAGTATACTTATAGATTGTGTAAATAATACCAAAGATGTAGGGTTATGTTCAACAATCCGGAGCTTGTTCTACCAGTTTTGTTAACTATCTATTGCTAAGCTATTGCGATGTTAATGGGAAGAGAATGGCTTTGCTATAAAATATTCATCCATAAATAATTAAGTGCATTTTTGGACAGTTGAGTTAAATCTCATAAGATTTTTGAAACAGATATATTTAGCATTAACATTAAATGAGGATCAGTGGGCCAACAACTTGTCAGGAGAAAACCTTCCCCCTCCTTTAGATCCTCCTCTGAAGGTGGAATAAAATTAGATTCCTTTTGTCTTCTCAATCTCCACGTGTTCATCAACCTTGGATATTCAGAACTACAGATATATACAACAATGAATGCATATAGGGTCTCACCCTCACACTCTAGAATCCTAAAAAATGGAAGATCTCTAACCACAGAGAGACAGTTCGTAAATTACATACGTCTGTCATCTGCTCACAGCCCAATCTATTTATTTATTTAATTGCCTATATATTGTCATATTGCTAAATTATCTACAATTCTATTTCCTCCCACTACTCCACTAACTTAAAGATCCATTTTAGCTATCCTTTTGTTCAGATCTGGATTGGCTTGACTGGACAAGTTGCGTAAATTCAAGTTGGGCTTACCTCATCGTCTGCCGAGAAGGATGATTAAGAAATGGGCTTGTTTTGGCCTTCATGCGTGCATTTTAATGATGACGAACATCCCAGGAGAGATTAAAAAAGCTTGAAAAAGGAACATGATGGATGAAGGACAATTAACGACTTTAAAATATATATGTTTCTTCTAGGAGACGTTTATTATTTGTAATCAAGAATATGCAACTGACCTTCAAAATAAATATATTTGTCTAGCTATATCATCTAGCATTGTTCTAGCAATTATTCATGGTCACCAGAAGCACAAAAGCGTCAGCAAGCATTTGAAGAAGTAATTAGAACAAATGACAAGTAATTGGGATGTTCTCTGCTTTAGTCATGTCCTCTAACTAGAAATACCAATGTTTTTCCTGCACTGATGGCACAGCTTGAACCATTTAAAAAATGCTTTAAAAAAAAAAAAGAACTATTTATACAGTTCTCATTTTATATTTAAAAATTAATGCATTGTCCTTAAGCAAAAACAGTCCTCATTTTTTAAATCATCAGTATTTATTTAAAAATGTAACTAGATTACAGTGAATGTTCAAGACATTTAAAACTGAACAAATATTGATTCCATTGAGTGTGAATGCAAGCACTCATTCAAATAAATAAATTCTGAGATTCTGTGGATGCATTTTAAAATCATTCTGCATTTCAAGTCCAACTAGTCTTAGCAAAGATTTCTCTTTCTATCCAACACAGAATACAACCTAAAAAGTAGGTGAGTACCTGATCAGAATAACAGAATATTAAAGTTGGAAGGGACCTTGGAGGTCTTCTAGTCCAATTCCCTGCTCAGGCAGGAAACCCTATACCATTTTAGGCAAAGGGTTGTCCAATCTCTTCTTAAAAACTTCCAGTGTTGGAGCATTCACAGCTTCTGGAGGCAGGTTGTTCCACTGATTAATTGTTCTAACTGTCAGGAAATTTCTCCTTAGTTCTAGGTTGCTCCTCTCTTTGATTAGTTTCCATCCATTGCTTCCTGCAAAGGCCTTCAAACAATGGGAAAGCAATTATTTTTATAAAAGTTGGAGGCTGCAAGGCATGAAGTCCTGGGAATCTGATTTGATGTCAACCTACGCAGGTCCTTGTCAATGTAACTGGGGTTATTAGTATTGTTAGGCAAAACTACCCTTTCTGGAGTGGCAGCTGGAAAAGGCCATTGTGAAGGTGATGGAATGCTGAGGCCATCAGCTTATTTATTTATTTATATTCCACCTTTATTAATTTTACAAATAACTCAAGAGGGCAAGCTTATCCAATGCACCTTACTCCTCCCATTTGCTCCACAACAATAACTCTATGGTGGCTTAACCACTAGATCAAACTGACTAATGGAAGGTTGAGGCTTCTCTAGTTTGCAGATTCTTTTTCAGGGTTGCCCTTGGATTGTACTATTAACTGATAAAGAGACTTCCGTTCTTTGATTTTCAGGGAGGGCTTTGTCTGGGGCCAGGGAAGGTTAATTTGGGTTTGATGCGGTTAGACAAGGGATGAACTGGGTTTGACCCTGAACACATTTAAAGGACAGGGAAGAAGAAAAAACTACAACCTTCATTTGGTTTGTTAGGTTTATTTTCTCCTCTTCACCATTGATTATGGGCTTATATTATAAATAGGTTGTTATTTCAAGTTTCACCAGCAGAAACTATGTTTACAATCTTTCCTGGGAACACAGAATATATAAACAGGCTTCCTCCCTGACGTTGGAATAGGTGAAGAGGTAGGGGAGTGGAGGTACTGGACATGACAGAGATAGGCTAAGGAAATTGTGGTGGAAGACAGGGGGAGCATACCATGGCATGGAAAAAGAGATTGGAAAGGTGGAACAAATTTTAGGTCAGTAAACAGGTAGCTGGTTTATTGAAGATTTTAAATTTAGGAGGATACTACTATGCCAAGTCAGCCTGTCATGAGACCAGCATCATCTATGATACAATTTAGGATAAGAAGGCTGCCCTGGTATGTATTATTGTATTGAAACCTGGGTGAAGCAAAGACAAGATGTAATATAGCCACTTGGGTTTCAGGGATTGTATCAGCCTTAACTGCACGATGGACAGTCTGATGATCACCATAGCCTTCGTGAGCAATCCTGCAGTGGAACAAGCTGGGGATGCTGCAGTTATACCAACCTTCAAACTACATAGCAGCTTTCTTAATCTGTTCAATCCTACCAATGGGGATAATAGTTGAGACATGCAGGCTGCTAGCACTGGGTGAGTTTAACTTACCATCCCTGAGAGGGGAATGATTTGGGGATAGTTCAGGATTTCATGGTTGGCATTAACAACCATGGGTTTATCCCAAGTATATCCAACATGTGGGGTGGGGGGTGGGGTTAAACATTATACCTAGTTTATTTCTCAAAGGAAATAAGTCATTTTATGATAATCATAGGTTTGACTGACACCACTAATCTTCAATAATAGGATGTATTGGACGAGTTTGACCCAGGCTTCTTATAGATCCAGTTGGTCTCCAGTAGATGCATAGAAGATGACAAGGACACGCTATAGGATAACTGAGCAGGGTTTCCCTGCACACCAGTCCTGGGGAGCTCCTTGGAAATCCTTGGCAATAAAGTGTCAAAGGTGCCATTGGTGGAAAACAAGAAGCAAATACCATTGTCCTTAAGTTTGCACCTAAACCATGGCAATAATGACGGGGAAGAGGAATTACTTCTCTGCCCTTATTGAATTTGCACAGGGATATCCAGCAGTCCTTTTTAAAATTGATTACTTTAGGAAAGGTTAGGTCAAGAAAAGCATCTATACGCTACTGTTAGCAGAGTACTTTGCAGATGAAATCACATTTGCTCAAGTTATAAACAACACATTTACATATATTATCTGGGAAAAGTTTAAACATATTTGATCTGAAATGTACAGAGATGTTAGTGAGATAAGGTGTGTTACCTGTGGACTTGATCTCTAGCCCATTTAGCTAGTATGCTCTGCTGGCAGAGAACAGGAAGCTGAGTCTGGATTATGAGAGGCAGAGATGCTGATGTCTTTGAAGACATCATTGCATTGGTGCAACCCCTCTTTAAGAGGTAGGCCTCAGACCAGTTGTACAACTCAGTCTGTAATCTTTCTTTTTTAGGAATGTTCATTGAGAAGACAATACCTCATCCAGTTTACAAATGACTCTTTAAAAAAACTCATTATCTGAACACTCTTCAGTCAGGATTCAGGCCTGCATCCTATGGCAGGACAAAGATGTGGGGAGCACAATCCTACTAGTCCTGTTGGATATCTCAGTAACTTTCAATATGATATGATATGACCATAATATCCTTTTGGATTACCTATGTGTGTTGGTAATTTGGTAGTTCAGATCCTTCCTATGTGGAAAATTAAAGCCATCTGTATAGGGAAGAATAAGTCAAGCATTGGACTCAACCCTCTCCCCAATTCTATTTAATATCCTTATCATTAATAAACCTTCAACTGACTGAATAAAAGCATTGCCTCAGTATGGATTTTTTTAATCTGTAATTATTTTACTGTTAAGGGACCCTGAATATAATTTTCCATCTTCTTTTAGCACAAGTAAACAAACCCTTTTATTTTCTACGCTGATAACCATCCATCTTCAGCCATAATTACATAGCTTACATAACTTGCACATTAAACCGAACTGATTAAATGCAGTTTGCCCTACTTTCAGATATACAGTACAACATTAATTTTTTCAATTGTTCTTCAGCTGACTTATTTACTGTTTTGTTTAAGAACCAGATAAAAGCACCTCAGAGCTATGAAATGTCCAATTAAGCAAATTAGTCAAAGCAAGCCTTATTTCTGTACTGCTTCTATAATCATCAGTTCAAGTGAAGACCTGGAAGAAATTATATAGCTCCCTAACATCAGCAGCACTTACTGTACATTATCATGTCTGATCCAAAAAAGCTGGGCAGGGGCAGCATTGCCGCAGGGAGTGGGTAAGATTGGGGCAGACCCTAAAACATCACAGGCCTCATGGGAATTGGGGGAAGGTTTGGGAGGCTCAATGCATCAAAGCAGGAAGGCCGGGGAATGGATGGCAAGATGGGGTGAAAGTGCAGGCAGCTGGGGAATGGACAACACAATGGGGCACAAGCACAGAAAGGCCAGGGGATTTATCAGTGTGACTTGTGACATTCCCTGCTGGCTTCCCCGTTGACTTTGCTTGTTCAAAATCTCAAGTGGTGATCCGGCTTTCTGTTTTGTCTGATTCTGGTTTCTGCGCTTTTCAAATGAAACAGACAGTTCCTACCTAAATAAGTCAACCATTAGGATCTGATCCTTCTGTAATCCTTTGTTTGTTGGTAGATTTGTACCTTTTTTCCAAGAGCTCAAGGCAGTATGGAAAGTATTCTCTCCACCCATTTTCTCCTACAATCAAGCTGTGAGATAGATTGGTCTGAAAGTGAGTGATTGGCCCAAAGCCACCAATGAGCCTCAGAGCTGAGGGTGAATTTGAACCTGCCAGGCTTTCGTGATATTATTCTGTTTCCTAATTGTTTTCCAAGTCTCCAGTTCTTAGAAAAAATGAGAGCAGTATCAACGGAAAAATAAAAATATGAATATAAAGAAATAGAAACCAGCCTACCTGAACCTATGGTTCTGTTCTTTAAAAAAATATTTTGGACAGCTTCATTTAAATGATATTGCTTTTTAAAAATATATACATTGCATAGCCCCATTTTAACAGATTGCCATCAGTGGCCATTTTCATTCTTTCTCTCTGTGAAGCAAACATCTCACATTCATTTATCAGGTATCTGATTGCTGTTGCTGGATGGCAGCTTAAACTGGCTTTGAATAGCCAACTCTGTTATGATGGGGAAGGATAACGATTTTATGTTTCACTGGAAACATCAAGCCAGGGTGTTATGTCAGTGAAAAGATAAAATCAGTTTTAGATTCTGTTCTGAAAGGCATGAAAAATGATAAGCAATGTATCTTTTCAGCACAGCGTACAGTCTTGATTCTATATCAAGGTTATTATAGAAAGACAAAAATATAGAAAAGGGAAACTAAAATGATAAACGTTAGTACAATCTTTCCTAGATAGAAAGATGAAAACCTACAGAGATCAGATTTCTTAAACAGAGCAGAATGGAGAAACAGGCTTAAGAGTGTTGCTATAAAGAGAGATTAGAATTAGGCAGGGTTTTCCCATCTTCGTAAATATAAAAATGATTCAAACAAATTAAGATGGGATACATTCATGATAAAGCTAGTTTCTCTTGTGAGGACGAATCCAACACTTATTGATAGTACTTAGGGATACTCCAAGAGCATATTTTGCAAATTCTATTTAGGCAGACAGGGGAAATGTCAGATTTATTTTAAGTGAAGTCTCCCAGTTTCCATTCCTGAGAATCCTAAGAAAGGTCAATTAGAGACCATGAACACATAGATATAAGCTCTGCACACAATTAGGAATTTGGCCAAAGATAGAGTTCCCAATCAACCTACAGACACTATACAGTTGCAGATGCAGATCTTTCCTCCCCAGCTAACCACTTTAGTTGACTAAATATAGTACATTGTGTGATTCAGCTGTAAATTGTCAAGACATCATGAGGGTATCTTGGCATTTAGAATGGTTGGATTTTTTTTCCACAATGAATTCAGGAACGGTCATGGGTGGAAATGATTTTCTTTAAAAGTTCATTTGAATACAGTATAAGAGGTTACAACAATGGGATTAGAAACAAATAATGAATGATGGAAATAATGAGTTGAGTACTCTGGTTGATGAAGAAACTAAAGTGTTTTTTTTCAGTTCTAGAGAAAAATAAATAAAATAGGGAAATTTGACTGGCAATTTTGTAGTACCATCATTGTTTTTATTTTCTGTTTGTATATTGTGTCCGGATCCCATCCTGCTTTTAATTTGTATTGGGTTTTATGTTATTATTTGAGAATTACCTAGAGGCAGTTGGAGTCATGCAGGGTCAAATTCAATTAAATAAATAAATAGTTCCGAAATTCCATAAATTACAGGAAGGGAACCTGTGGTAGTCAGGATTGTTGGACTCCAACACCCATCGGTCTAGCCAGCAAGTCAAATGATTCTATTCCAACCACTTAGGGAAAGAGACAATTTGCCTATTTTATCATAAACAAGTACAGTAAAAAATATATATATATAGCTCATATATTTTGGAAAATATTTCTTTTTCAGGAGCTTTTCTGGAATGCCTGTGAATTAATTGTCAGGAGTTCTGCACATAAAAAAGGGAGTCTCTGAGGATTTTACTCCACTAGTCGTTGCCAACTATAGGGGATGGTGCTCATCTCCATTTCAAGGCCATTGAGCCAGGGTTGTCCGAAGACATTTCCATGGTCATGAGGCCAGTATGACATCACAGAGTGTGGTTACCTTCCCACTGAAGTGGTACCTATTTATCTACTCACATTTGCATGCTTTCAAACTGCTAGGCTGGCAGGAGCTGGTGAACTCCCGTCCTCATGAGTTTATCAGTATTTACAGTAAATCTATTTAAGTTTCTAGGGACAGTATAAAATAACACACATGGAATTGTGTTGGAAATTTAAGATATAGTCAGTCTATTTTACAGCAAAGAGCTGGAGATATTGATCCATCATAAAAAGGGTTTCCCTAAGATATACTGCCTGATTTGAATGAACGTGCCCTCTCCTAACAAATTTGCATCTATGTATGTGTTTGTGTGTGTTCATTCTCTAACAGAAATATAACCTCATTAGCAATCGCATAGTGATCGCTTTCAGTGAGTTAAATTTTGTATCTATATACTAGTCAAACTGTCTTGTTTCTGGTTGTAACCTTCAATTGGGCAAAATGGTGCTTCATAGGGCAACAATTCTTAAATCAACCCACTTCAAATCAGCAAACTTAAAAGAATGCATTCAAAATCCAGGACCCTATACTTCTGTGGGGCTGAGACTTCAAAAATTTGGGGCTGCTTCAGCAATGCCATACTGCTATGGTCAACCACAGTCACATGAACATGATTTCCAAATCTCCCTGCCAGTTTCCAAAAGGAAACTCAATAGGCAAGCTGACAGGAAGTTGGAAGTCGCTCCCGCTCCCAATGAATTTTTTGCCTACCCGTGGTTTCTCTGTTTAGATAAGGAAATATCTCTGAAATGATAACCCAATAGGTCACAGGTTGGATAAAATGAAATCTTTATGCTAATAACTGCACACCATAAATTGGGATATACAAAGGGCAGTTTCATTAAATGTATAGTATTAAGTCCTTATATAAGGCTACATGTAAAAGTAAATTAGTACATTTCTTAAAATTGGGTGCCCTAGTAAGTGGTGGTAGTAATGATGAAGATGATGGTAATGATAATGATGATATGAAGAAGGAAAACCCTGATTACTTTTTTTCTGTTTAAGGGTATGAGATGAACATGATTCTTAACAGTGCTGTAACTTTTTGTCATTTCTTCTGGGTTTCAGTTTTCCTCTACTTGTTCATGAGGATGATGGTACAGACAATTTGATCCATAGGGCAGAGGTTAGGACAACAACAGCAAGAAAATAATTTTTCTTTGTTTCTAATTTATTAGTTTTATATGATAGTTAATACTAAGAGATATTAAGACAATTTAATTCTTCAATTAAAAAAACAGTCTATATAGCAAAATAATTACAAATGTAATTATTCCACAAAAGAGAAAGTAGGAACCATTAAAAAGAAACAGCTGCAACTTTCAAACAATTTATTTTTCATTCCTGCACTATTCCCTTTATATGCTTCATGCTGTGAAAGTTTAATTCATTTTATTTTATTTTTCATTTACACGCTTCATTATTTTAGAATTAGATCATTTAGCATTAAATCATGATTTAAAACAAAACTGTAGTAAAACTACACATTGAATTAGCTAGCTATGACCCTGAAGTGGAGACAGATAACAGAAATCAAACAATTGTCTTTCCTTAAAGTGTGAA